>CM064520.1:50799688-50886753 GCA_032716605.1 Paralithodes platypus
ACATAGTCCAGCTTTATTTAACTCGACTTATGTTGCTCGCCGACATTTAGGGGTTAAGTAGTGGGACTCCTTCGATCCCCTGTGTTTCCCATGTCCCTCGTGTAGATGCACCTG
Source organism: Paralithodes platypus (assembly GCA_032716605.1). Lineage (NCBI taxonomy): Eukaryota > Metazoa > Arthropoda > Malacostraca > Decapoda > Lithodidae > Paralithodes > Paralithodes platypus. The sequence goes on from CM064520.1 coordinate 50,799,803, forward strand.
AACTGATAAATAATCACTTCTCTACCATCTGCCAAACCCTCCCCAAACTAGACCACACCAACCTCCCTGCCTTCCTCCCATCCCCTTCCCCCCCAGTAACTGTTCAAGAATTTGAAGTGGCCAAAAAGCTTTCCAGTTTCAAATAAAAAAGATCAACAACCCCAGTAGACCTACCCATGAAAATATACAAAGAATTTTCGGTGGAATTTGCCACCCCCCTTTGCTCGATAATTAATGCCTCCTTAAGGCAAAGTAAATGCCCTGCAGACTGGAAAACTTCATACGTCACTCCAATCCCCAAAACCCCCTCCCCACATTCTCTTAATGAACTCAGACCAATTGCCATTACGCCCATCCCTAGTCTAATCTGTGAGGACTTTGTATTCACCTGGGCTTACTCACAAATCCGTCACTTGATAGATCCCCAACAGTTTGGCAACGTAAAAACCTCCTCCACCACTCACTGTCTTATTAGCTTCCTAGATTATATTTACACAAATCTTGAGAAGAGAAAGACTTCCCTCGCCCTTGCCTTTATTGACTTCAGGAAAGCATTTGACCTTGTTGACCACACCATCATCATCGACAAAGCCATAAAGTTGGGGCTACATCCTACCCTGGTTGCGTGGTTGACCGACTTCCTTAGTGACAGACGACAAGCAGTGCGATACCAAGGCTTCATCTCCACCTTCCTAGACATCACATGTGGAGTCCCACAGGGCACAAAGATGGGGCCTCTATTGATCCTCATCTTGATTAATGATGCCCTAAAGGACACCCCATTCCACTGGAAGTACGTGGACGACTCGACAGTCGGCATTACTGTCGATAACACCTCCCCTAACTATGACCCCCTACAAGACATCCTCGACCGTCTTCAAGCCTGGACCACAGACAATCATGTGACTATCAATCATGACAAGACAGTGGTCATGCACATCAACACTTCCGTTACCGACCTTCCTCCACCCACTGTCACAATTGGTCCTCATCCCCTTCAGCTTGTTGAGTCCACCAAACTCCTCGGAATCACTGTGGACAACAAACTGAACTGGAAGAAACATGTAACTACCACAGTCAGGACCGCCACTTACAAGTTGTTTATGCTAAGGCGGTTGAGATCCCTGGGGGCGCCGGAGAATGAGCTGAAGAGTATATATAACACCTTCATACTCCCTAAGCTCACCTACGCCTCTCCCGCCTGGTCCTCCTCTCTAACCCTAACACAACAACGTCAACTGGAGAGAGTTCAGAGGAGGGCATGCAGGATCATCCTGGGTGGCACATATCCAGGGTACGAGGAAGCTCTCACCACCCTTAGCATACCTGCACTCTCAACCCACCACTACAACACACTCAAACAGTTTGCATCTAAGCTGCTTGTTCACCCACGACACAGAAACTTACTTCCACCAGACGCCCCTAGACCTACACGTGCAGCTCGTCATTTCAACACACTCCAACCAATAAGAGCAAGAACTGACAGATATAAAAATAGTCCTATCCCAACCATTGTTAATATTATTAATAATGTGTAATAACGGCCTGTCACACCATATATACGCGCCCACCTTTAATAATATATGCATAAGTGTGTGTGCGTGTGTGTATTAGAATATAATTATGTATGTATTTGCTTGAGTTTGTTTATGTATATGTGTATATATGTATCTATGTATGTGCAGTATATGTGTATGTATGTGTGCGTATATGTGTATGTATGTATGCATTATTTATGTATATATATGTGTCTATAGTGTATACTGTTTGTGGTTCGAGCCCGGCTGAGAGTATCAGGTAGGATAAGAGAAGAGCATATATGCATGTAATGTGCATATATTTATGTATATGTATGTCTGTGTGTATGTGCTGTCAATGGTTCGAGCCCGGTTGAGAATATAAGGTATATATATATATATGTACTGTACGTGTATTTATATGGTCATATGCACATATGTATGTAAATATACGTACATATGAGCGAGAACATATTGCTCACTAGCGCAACTTCTGATTATAAATCTATGCATAAGCATTATCTATTATTAAGTGTTCGCGTATCTTCATCCATGTATTTCCACCCTTAACAATAGAACGCCCAGCTCTTCCATATTTCGCCTTCTGTCACACACACACACACACACACACACACACACACACACACACACACCACAGTTGCACACACACACTCACACACACACACACACACACACACACACACACACACACACACACACACACACACACACACACACACACACACACACACACACACACACACACACACACACACACACACACACACACACACACACACACACACACACACACACACACACACACACACACACACACACACACACACACACACACACACACTACCGAGGATTAACCTCCATTGTAGTACCTGCACCCTCTTTACCCTGACCATACCAAAACAGTTTCTGTATGTATGTATGTTTGTCTGCATACGTGAGCGTTTGTGTATACGGACATGTGCACACTTACTGCATGTTCTTATGTTCCTATATATGTATGTATATGTATGTGCGCACGTACGTGTATATACGTATGTTCTGTATATGAGTAAGTAAATAAATGTGTATATGTACTGTATATCACTTACTCTCATGGTTATTTTATGATAATTTGTATTCTGCACATGCATCATTATTGTATTTATTTATTTTGTTTGTAAACTAAGCTTACCATCCTCATATCTGTACATCTCATGTTCATCCACTAAATTGTAAAATGTGTATTTTCAGCTCATGAGGCTGCCATTCTTTAATAAACCGTTTATTATTATTATTATTATTATTATTATTATTATTAAACACACACACACACACACACACACACACACACACACACACACACACACACACACACACACACACACACACACACACACACACACACACACACACACACACACACACACACACACACACACACACACACACACACACACACACACACACACACACACACACACACACACACACACACACACACACACACACACACACACACACACACACACACACACACACACACACACACACACACACACACACACACACTCTTTCCCCACTGTCACTCACAAGGACCCTCCACAGCTAATCTTTCACACCATCAAGGATTCAGCCACTCAAATTGACGTCGTACGAAATTATATTCCCACTCGTATTATTTCAGTAACTTCTTTATTAGTCGAAATTGGTGAATTCATTTAGGAAAGGGACTGGGGTTCTCGAACATGGGCTCCAGTCCTGACGCTATTAATGACTTACACTACAGTGTGTTGGCTTAATAATCCAGAAGGGTTGATAGCCTCTGAAGTCCTTCTCTAACTAATTAAATTTATTGATATAGTTAATGGTCTATTGGTCATTTACATGTTATTAACTTGGATAAAACCTTTTTGTTTTAAATAAAGACAAACTACATGATTTTGGAAACAAAATGTATAAAAGGGAAACGTGAGTGAAATTAATTATATAAAAAACAACAGTGATCGTGTCAAATTCTGCTGTGGAATAAGGCTAGTCTGGAACAAAAGCAACATAAACAATTACCAGCAGTTTACCTTGAAATGGTTGTTCACTGATATCTGGAATGCTGCACCCACCTGCAATAGAAAACGTGCAATCAATGGAGGATTTATATAATACTTTACAAAATTAATAAGGGTTTCATATCTATCTCTATTCACCGAACCAAATAAGGATAACTATAATTAATACTATATAGTAGACACACAGTTTATTTATACGTTCGCGTGTTTGCTTTACTGTTGCGTAAATGTATATCATGCCATTTCCATAATATGATCCAATATGTTTGCACAAATCTTCATTAAACGCATCCTGATCATATAATTATATCTTTGACCTCTCTCTCTCTCTCTCTCTAATTCCGTTGTCCCTACATCAGTACACACCTGGTGTGTTTAGCCACGGCCTTCTATATACATGTATATACATGTATATAGAAGGCCGTGGTTTAGCTCTATGTTGTTGTTGTTGTTGTTGTTGTTGTTGTTGTCTCCCAGTGAGACGTGAGCCTAAAGACTAAGGTAACTTTTAATAGGTCCATTGGCCACAGTGAAAACTGATACTATCCTATAGAACGAATTTGTTCGGATTGTTGTGAATATATATTTCGAGTTGATGATCTAAGTGAACGAGTACACACATCACTTGGGTGGTGGATGTTAGTTGGCGTTTATGATGAACATGTTTCCCTTTTGTATGGTACAGATTAATGACATGTCAGCACCAGGCCCATGGACTATAGGACTCTTGGGAGATGTTGACTTAAGTCTCCTTAAAGACACGTTAGGCTACCAGTTACCTTGACCTTACCCTTAGTTGGTCACTGGTTCAAACCCCCAACCCCCACCACCACCCCCACCCCTCCCTGGACCACCTAGGGCCTCTTCCACCCCTTCCCCTGCCTCCCCTGCTGTGTCCATCATGGGTTAACTATAAATTACTATCATCACTTTAGTATACATACTTTTCACACACTGTATCACAGTTTGTATATCGCTACTCTATTTTGCTTCCTGTCTTAGATACTTGTTACATCTTAAATTAATGAATGAATTTAATTTGTATTCTTTTGTACCATAATTGTTTAATCTGACCTTCAAAGTTGCTGCCTCTTACCTTCCTTGAATAAGTACGCCGTATACTGTCTGTGACAATGTTACCCAAAATACAGTAGCATTAGCCATGCCATTTTCCTCTAGTTTTTAAGTACAATAACATTCCCGACAATCCAGGGAGTCATGGTGATGAGATAATGATGGTAGTGGCAGGGAGGAGACACACATTATGCTTCAACCTTAAATTATCTCAGTATCTCCGAAAACTTTAGTTTAGTGGTGCACGGGAAGACAGAGAGAGAGAGAGAAAGAGAGAGTGGGAGGAGGGGGTACACTAAAATACCTGCAAAGTAATTGACTAAGGATAATAGGAAAGAAAGAGAAGGTATAATTACAGAAATGGGAAAACTAGATCAATGATTAGTACAGTAATAAGGAAAAGGTGCATGAGGGTTAAAGGCAGGACGGACAGATTAAGAAAATAGTGGTAGATAAAGTGGTGGTGGTGGATAAAGTGGTAGTGGTAGATAAAGTGGTAGTGGTGGATAAAGTGATAGTGGTGGATAAAGTGGTAGTGGTGGATAAAGTGGTAGTGGTGGATAAAGTGGTGGTGGTGGATAAAGTGGTAGTGGTTGATAAAGTGGTAGTGGTGGATAAAGTGTTAGTGGTGGATAAAGTGGTAGTGGTGGATAAAGTGGTATTGGTAGATAAAATGGTAGGATTAGATACAGTGGTATAAGTAGATAAAGTGGTAGTGGTAGATACAGTGTTAGTGTTAGATAAAGTGGTAGTGGTGGATAAAGTTGTAGTAGTGGATACAGTGGTAGTTTTGGATAAAGTGGTAGTGGTGGATAAAGTGGTAGTGTTAGATAAAGTGTTAATGGTGGATAAAGTGGCAGTGGTAGATAAAGTGGTAGTGGTAGATAAAGTGGTAGTGGTAGATAAAGTGGTAGTGGTGGATAAAGTGGTAGTTTTGGATATAGTGGTAGTTTTGGATATAATGTTAGTGGTGGATAAAGTGGTAGCTGTGGATAAAGTGGTAGTGTTAGATAAAGTGGAAGTGGTAGACCAAAGTATGTATGAGTTACAGACATTTTGACTAACTGCTTATGATACAAAATTGTTGAAGGAGAGGGAGGTTGGATAGGTCCGCGATGTCGCCAATTTCCCACAATGCACCGCGGTACTGTATGATAACCGGCCACATCATCAATAACCATTTTACTGGGGTTATGAAGGATCTGTGGGACTATAATAGTTAATTGAGATTGCCAGTAACTCATTCTCTCCCTAGGCTAAATAAAACAAAAAGTCTATTAATCACATATATAAACACGGTATAGGTTAAGCTAAATATAAAGGTATGATAGACTCCCACATGATCAATATCTGCCACCAATCACTATCACCAGCGGAAACATTATTATGAAAGGTTGAAGGATAAAGATGATGAGCTTCTCTTGATTGATCAATGGCAGATGTATCATGTTGTTGAGCATTGAAACTATAAAAAAAAAAACACACACACACACCCACAGGCAGTACATGTGACTTCCCATTGAATACCAAACACATCCCTCACTCCAGAATGAGTTAATATATTTTATTGAGAATAATCATGTTCTCTCTCTCTCTCTATCTCGTAACCAACTCGTATAACGATTATTCCATTATATATTGATCGCATAGGGTAAATTCTCCGCTCCTGTTGCGTGTTGTGTTGATATAAAACAGACAGAGGACAGGTTACTTATGCCCCTTTCCCACTGGTGAGACAAGTCACGATTTTTGTCTCCGACACCAATAAATTGGGACATTCTTGACATGTCTCAACACCTCTCATGAAATATCGTTTGACTCTCAAGGCCTTGCTTGGGCCCTCGCGGGTCGTCGCAAATGTTCGGACAGTTCAAAATTTGGGACGAGGACTCACGAGGATTGGTTACCCTCGCAAGCATCGTCGAGCATCGCCGAAGGATCTGCGAGGGTATCGGCGATCATCTGCGACATCGGCGAGACATCGCGGAGTTTGTCGTACGAAAAAAATTGTTGAAATGTTCCAAAACGTCGCACGACGGATCGCCGATGTTCTCGGATTTTCGGAGGACATCGACGATCATCGGCGATTAGTCGTCGACGTGCGCACGAGGACTCGCCGAGAGTATACCCGCCAGGGGTATGCTCCGCACGAGGCATGCGAAGGGCCTTGCGAAGTCGCGGAATGTTAAAGACACACCTGCCGAGGCCAAAGAGCACCTTCGGCGAGGTGGGTAAAAAAAAATGATTAGGCCTATAGTGAACCTGTCAACCGTTTTTTCTATGCACCTCTCGTGGGGGGGGTTCACCTGTTTTTTTTTCTCTTTCTCTCCTTTTCTCTCTTTCTCTGGTTTGTATCCATTCAGCCCCATTCAGCCAACTGTTTTAAGACGCTTATCCCCATCCAAGCATCGATATCTTCCTGGCAAGCGATAGCGAACCAGCATTATATGGAGAAATCCGGCTTCGCCGGAGACATTTTTCTATCGAAAAATGTACAAATTTAGCTTGCTCTCAAAACAAAAATATATATGTTGGCTCGCTACCGCTCACCATGAAAATATTGAAACCTGGATGGGGGTAAACGTCTTAAAACAGTAGGCTGAACGGGGCCGAACGGATAAAAGGCAAAGAGAGAGGGAGAGAAATAGAAAACAAACAAAAAACGAGGAGAGAGGGAGACAAAGAGAAAACAAAAAAAGGCGAGGTGGGCTCAATTTTTAAGCCGTAACGCAAACATTGAGCCCACCTCGCTGTATTTTGTTTTATCTTTCTCTCCCTCTCTCCTCGTTTTTTTTTCTTTCTATTTCTCACCCTCTCTCTTTGCCTTGTATCCGTTCGGCCCCATTCAGCCAACTGTTTTAAGACATTCATCCCCATCCAGATGTCGATTTCTTCCTGGCGAGCGATAGCGAACCAGCATTCTATGGATGAATTGAAGCCTGTGCCTTTTAATTATTGTGTTAATATTAATTACTATGTGCTGTACTGTCCCTGAAAACATAATAAGGGTCGTATTTGGCATTAATAATTATGATAAATTTCACATGAAAAAACAAAATATATATATATATCCCCGCCGCTGTAGGCCTACTCCCTCCCCTCCCCTCCCCTCCCCGTCCCGGCCTCAACCCCGACCCCGTTACTGTGATGATGTTGATAAGCCTTGTGCTACACCCTATTGATAATGCAAACTATTGAACACACTTAAAAGTGTATGTTATTTGGTCTCTATATAATCTGTGAATAATTTCCGATATGATGGAATTAAAGAATTTTATTTCCACCAACTCATAATCAGCAAAAACGACACAAATGTCAATTAAAAACATGTTACAATATTTCCCCATCATTTTGTGTATACCGTGGGAAAAAAAAAAAAAAATCTATCAAACGTAAATCTTCCGTTGGTCTCCGAAGCTCAGCGCCTCGCTGACTATCTTATTTATTGTTTATCTGTGCTGGAAGGATATTATATTTTTCAATTCCATCGCATTAGAAATGATTCAAAGATTACAAAAGTCCATTAAGACATAGTTATGTTAATGTATAAGGGAGTTAGGTAGATGCATTAGAGAGATAGATAGATAGAAAGAGAGAGTTGCAGAGGGGAAGTGAGCGCTAAACACAAACACAAACTATTATGAGACCGACTTAATTGGTTCTGAAAAGACAAAGGAGACATTTTTATTGACTCTCTTTTTCATGTTATTATTTGTGTGCTAGAAGGATAATAAGGTCCATACGAACACGAACACGTACATCACTTTGGCGTAGAGGCGGCGTATGTCCCACGATCTCTAAATTTTACAGGCACGTTGTGGTCGAGGTTAATGTAGAATGAGCTCTGGGGCCGTGTCAATGTCTTTATATACAGTACAACCAAAACAATTTGGGGGGTTGTGGGTGGGTGGGGGCATGTTTACTTGACCCATTGTAACGAGATATTAACGAGATATGGGGTGGGTGTGGGGGCTATCTCCTAGACAGATTGTAACATGATATGCTAATTCCACTCTGCAATTAGCACATTCACGTTACATTTGCTCAGGTGCGCACACCTCGCCGATCTTGTTCGGACACCTCGGCTATATCTGCGATGGCAACGCCGATGATCGACGAGGAATCGTTCATTCATCGCAAGAATTTGTGCCTTTAAAAAAAAATCTTATCACCTCGCCGAAGTAAACGCTGAACCATCGCTTGAATCGCCGAAGACGTCGCAGAACATATGGCGAGTCTTCTTTCATCCTCGCAAGATATTTTTGAAAATGTGACATGCCTCGCATAGGTCATCGGCGAGACATCGCTCACTTCGCCGATAACGTCGCAGAAGGTCGGCGATTGCGTCGCCGACATCGGCGACATCTTCGCCGAGTATAATTTGTCATCTGTTTGTAACGGTCGAAATCGTGAACGTCGCACGTATTCTTGCGAATTTGACAAAACGAAGTCATCGGCGACGAAAATCGTGACTTATCTCACCAGTGGGAAAGGGGCATAAGGGTAGTAGTACAGTATATTAGTCGTGTGGTATAAAGATGTGACTGTGCCAGGTAGAATGGCAGAGGGTGTCAATATTAATTGGTATTTGCATGTTTTATGCGGTAAACTTGTATGTGTGTGTGTGAGCGTGCGCACGTGTGTGTGTGTGTGTGTGTGTGTGTGTGTGTGTGTGTGTGTGTGTGTGTGTGTGTGTGTTACAAGGGAATAGGATGTTCATAGTAGATAGTATATAATTGTGAATCTCTTTAGAGATAAATTGATGCATGTACAGTATGCAGGTGATCATTATTCACAGTTAGGGATAACCATAAATGCTAAGAAGAGGAAAATATTATATTAGGAGTAATAACATGACTGAGTTGGAAAAGGAATGAAGGCTACACGTGAGACAGCAACAGTATGATCAATATATATTGTAGGGAAGATTATAATTATAGTCAAAGGTGAGGGGAATAATAACAAGGAAGAAGAGAGGGGGACATGAGGAAAGTATTGTGATATAAAAAACTGGAGAGAGAGAGAGAGAGAGAGAGTGAAACCTATAATGTGAGAATCCCTCTAATTGTCACTAACTGAAGTCAATACCTCGATGAGCCCAATGCATTTTATATATTAGATTATAACACAACTCATAAAAACAACAACCTACTCTCATCAGCCACATCGTTTTACTGGTAGCTGATATATAAATGTTCTGGATTTATACTTACTTCTGAAATTTGGCATTATCTTCCGTCGTTGACAAAGACATATTTACAGACAATAATAATTCCTTTGTCGTCTTAATCAGAAAGTAAGTCAACAAGAAGATTGGCTTTTCTAAATATTTATGAAAACGTGCGGTGAAAAGCAGTATAACAAAGGTCTTCATTGTGTGGTTTCGTTCTCTTCCGGTGGATGTGTATACTAATAATAAGAATACTTTAGTATGGAGTTGTATTAATAACTGTGGGTCTGTGAGAGTTAAAGTGGCTATATGGCTCTGTGTGTGTGTGTGTTACTCAGTTACTTGTTCGTCAAGGGGAATCCACGCAATGCGAGCTAAGCTCATTATTATCGCGCCTCCTTAACTGGGAATGTATTGCGTGAAATGCATGTTAAGTGTTTTTATGTATCGTTGGAATGGCTGTGGATGTGTGTGTAGTCTGTATTTTAGCCAATTGGCGACATCTGGATACGAAGGCTTAGGGTTAATCTGTACGGTACCATTCTCACTACTGTACCAGTCTCACCCGAAGGCTTAGGTTGACCAGTAGCTTAGGTTGACCAGTACGATACCCATCTCACCTTGTAACCGACCACCAACCCCAGATGGGACATCACAACTTCGTCCACTTATACCAGGTTCCTATACATACTGCTAGGTGAACAGAGGCTACACCGTTAGGAGACTTGCCCAAATGTCTCTTCCTCGCCCGGGTCTCGAACCGGGGACCTTCTGGTTGTGAGCCAGACGCGCTATCAGTTACGCCACGGGGAGGTGTGTGTGTGTGTGTGTGTGTGTGTGTGTGTGTGTGTGTGTGTGTGTGTGTGAACAAAAAAAACATTAATAACTATTAAGAAATAACCGGTAATGCTTCCCAGGTACAGATAGAGGAAGAGTAGGATGAAACAAAAAAAACACATACACACTTACACGCACACATACCAGTACTTAAAAGTTTGCATACGATTGGACACCTTATAAAATTAAATCAACAAGGAAAATATACGGTAAGGAAACCACATATTCCACAGGGATGTTCTGAATGTATGTGTGTATATACTCAGGCACATTATCCATAGCTGGGGGTGGCCGACTCGAGACACAGTCAGAACTGAAACAACATATACATTTCCAATTCTTAGGGTCAGAGATCACTTTTGCGTTCCCTCGCCCCTTTCTCTGTCTCTTCTAGTAGGTGAATCTTAACTGAGGATGATGATTCCTAGCCCCCAGAAGGAAAAGTAGGACAGACAGAAACTGCTAAGGTTGGGTAGAGGATGTCAAACCCCACTATGGATAGGAGCAGCACTCACATAATATTAATTAGATAATATGCTTGGCTAAAGCTTCAACCATTGTGATGTGTCTGCTGCCTCTGAGCTCCTTCCTATAACACACTCACTCACACTCTATCTCTCTCTCTCTCTCTCTCTTAACAATATTACCTTGCTTATCATCCTGGAGTGTTGTGATGCTTCCAACACTCCCTCCTACAACACTGGGGCCGTAACACACCCTAGGCACAACACAACACAATATAAACAATGACTCCCACACGGCTGACTGATGACTGACCAAGGTGAAAATGTTGACTAACCCCACCTTCTCAACACCCCACATACCCCATCTCCTCCACCCCTCTCTGTCTTCTCTCTCCCTCCACTTTCACCCCCCCTCCCCCCCCCCCAACGACGGCCTATCCCTTCGGTTTCCTCCTCTTCTACCCCCACCTCTCCTCCATGTGGACAAGGGACTGGAGTTATTGAAAAAGGGCTCCAGTCCTGACGCTATTCTTGACTTACAGTAAGTATGGTGGCTAAATAATCCTCCATGTTGCCGACCACTCTCGCTTAACCCCCGCCTCCATCTTCCACCCACCCCTTCAGTCTTCCCCACCTACTTCACACACCCCACCTCCTCACTCCTCATTCCCTACCTCCCCATAGTTTACCCACCTCCATACTTCCCTTGTCTATGGTCAATATTACCCCACTACCAGCCCATATCTCCATAGAACACTGTATATTGGTGAGCAAGGTGTACTGACATTGTGTTTCAAAGTAAAGGGTCGAATTTTCTTGTTTCCTTACTAAGAATTACTTTGATAATAGTCAGTGAGAATCCTACATCTGGTGAAGTCTGGCATTAACTCCTAGAAGGCGGCGATCATTGTGTTTTGGCGGTAAATTTGATTGTCCGCAATACATTAGTTTGGTTCACTAAGTTTACTAAAAATTCAGGGGGAGGGGAGGGGGTGCAGAAAGCCGCTCTCGAGCAGTATGATAAGTGGAGGTTGTGGGTGAAGGAATATATATGTGTAGAGTCACGTAAATCTCTCTCATCTCTCTCTCTAAATGTATATAATATATCTCTACAGTAAATGTATAAATATAGTCTCAGTAAATGTATATAATATAGTCTACAGTAAATGTATATAATATAGTCTACAGTAAATGTATATAATATAGTCTACAGTAAATGTATATAATATAGTCTACAGTAAATGTATATAATATAGTCTACAGTAAATGTATATAATATAGTCTACAGTAAATGTATATAATATAGTCTACAGTAAATGTATATAATATAGTCTACAGTAAATGTATAAAATATAGTCTACAGTAAATGTATATAATATAGTCTACAGTAAATGTATATAATATAGTCTACAGTAAATGTATATAATATAGTCTACAGTAAATGTATATAATATAGTCTACAGTAAATGTATATAATATAGTCTACAGTAAATGTATATAATATAGTCTACAGTAAATGTCTACTATAGTCTACAGTAAATGTATATAATATAGTCTACAGTAAATGTATATAATATAGTCTACAGTAAATGTATATAATAGTCTACAGTAAATGTATATAATATAGTCTACAGTAAATGTATATAATATAGTCTACAGTAAATGTATATAATATAGTCTACAGTAAATGTATATAATATAGTCTACAGTAAATGTATATAATATAGTCTACAGTAAATGTATATAATATAGTCTACAGTAAATGTATATAATATAGTCTACAGTAAATGTATATAATATAGTCTACAGTAAATGTATATAATATAGTCTACAGTAAATGTATATAATATAGTCTACAGTAAATGTATATAATATAGTCTACAGTAAATGTATATAATATAGTCTACAGTAAATGTATATAATATAGTCTACAGTAAATGTATATAATATAGTCTACAGTAAATGATTCACCATGTTCTCATATATAGGTCTAAATGAATGGTGTAAGTGAGTACTCCATGCACAACAAAGTTTATGTCCTTTACTAATTAGGCATGTACTGTTAGGGAAGCGTATGTGTCTTTGTGTCGAATTGTGGGTATAATTGCGAGTATGGCCTTTGAACATCAAGTGAATAGTTGTACAATGTATATTATATATATTCAATTTTGTAAATGGTATTAAATAGGTAATTGTGATAAAAACAATCAGCTGTGAGCTCTGGGAAGTGAGTGTATACCCAATGTTAATCACCACTAATTTAATTTATTTTATTTTATTATATTTTGCCCACGTACATCCCTTTTCGAAGTTAAACAAAATGTACAACACGTAGTTCCCAGGGCACATAATTGTGACTAAGTATATTATATACAATTGCATTTTGATAGATCGAGTTATAGCCAGGTGCCTTTAATTATTATGTTCCTTCCAACAACCAACTATACTCCTAAAATCGATTAATGAAATTTACAAACACATGTGGCACTCCGTGGATTCGAATCCAGGATGCTCACACCGAAAATCAACACCTTATGCATCGCACCACGTAGAGTAAGAGAGACGTCTCTCAAAAGGCTCAGCCTTATTTTTTTGTATTATTATTATATATTTTTGTTTTTAACAAATAATTTGTAAGCAAAATTGTATTGTATACTAAAGGCTAAATAACATATTTCAATTCAATTCTCTCTCTCTCTCTCTCTCTCAAGTATGTATCTGTACTCTGTAGATACACGGAGGCATAATTAATTCTAAGAATTGATATGCCTGTTTTAAATTCCTCTCAAATCATCAAATTATACCCCTCTCACTCCGCTGTTATCACGCACATGCACACACACACACACACACACACACAGTTCACACTCGTATGTTCAAGAACGTACACACATACACATATGTGCACGCGCTCAATTGTAAACAAACATATACACAAAGAATACAAATGCATAGATGTTGGAAAGGGTGAATGAGGAATTACAGTAGGATGTACGGGAAGAGGTTCTGACAAAGATATACAGTATTATCAATACTGTTCTGCTCGCTATAGGAAGTTCTGCCTTTTGCCTCCCTCAATCACATACAGAAAAAAAAAAAAAAAAGTAAGACTGGTACAAGACAGATGAAAGACTGCACGAGAAAGGAAGGTGGAAGGAGAAACCTTGGAACAAAAAAACGTATGCAGAATAAGAATGGTTAATATTTGTGTAGGATATTGTATTTGTAATAGGACAGGTCTGATGACTAATAGGTGTTCTGTAACACTTGCCTAGTTGTAAAGGAAATAAACCCATATGTTGATAGTGTGACAAAGTCGTCAAAATAGGAAGATATTCCTTGTGAAATTATGGCAAACTAAAGTCCCAGAACATGCTATACATTTATATATATACTGACTCGATGCAGTATTTATATACTGACTCAATGCAGTATTTATATACTGACTCAATGCAGTATTATTATTTGAAAAGAAAATTGCAGTTCCCAGTTTACGGGATAATAGAGTACACGGATTTATTGTAATGATAGGTATGTATTGATAATAATTGTATTCTTAAAGTTAGCAAGAATTAAAGAAACAAACATTCCTACTAAAAATGGTTTTATTGAATAGCGACACTGAAATTGCATTAAGAAAAGAGACAATTTCATTCACACACTCGGCCACTCAATCTAACCCACTTACCTAAATATAACTACCCAGTATTATAACTACCCCTAAGATTACCCCAAATCACTATACTGATACTGCTAGTCATACGAAATCTCACATCAACCAACCCTTTAGCCTACTGTGATACTGATAACGTTGTCCAGCCCAGCAAATGACCGCATGATCGAATAGGCACGAGATTTTCCCACGCTCACACCCGTCAATCACACTCATCACTCTCACCTCCTCACCTCAGTCACGCGACTCGCTAGACTATGAGAGTTGCCTAATTAAAGGGTCTCAAAAAGGGGCAGTACGTCGAGCCCTAGGGAGTCAAGCCGACAATCCTCTAGCGGTAGCCTCACCCTCTGTGGGGTCAAGAGCTACGGCGTCACTCACCGACACACACCACACACTCACCCCTGGCCACGTGCATAGCTAAACAGTGAGATATCGCCGCAGGGGAACTATGTCGCCCTGGGCATCCCTAGCCTTTAGCAAGCCGTCTGTGGGGTAATGCTTTCACCTGCCATTCTCGGCCATAGCATTAAGCTAATTCGGTCGGCGTCACAACCTTGGCCATGTGTACGGTCTGGCACAGTCTTTGTGACTGGCCGACGCACACAACCACACCACCACACATCACTCTGGATATCTCAATCAACGTTGACACTTGTCTAACTGAATTGGACTCACCTGATTATGGTAGAATTAGGGCACGAGGTACGGTACCCTCGCGGCCCTGCCGACCCTTCTGTAGTAGGCCTACACTCACAAAATCATACCGGTACTCGTTTCGTTGGGGCTGGGCAGGGGAAGAAGACCTGTCCTGGGCTTCCCTGCCCCCTTTATACCCTCGTTTTCCCTCCCCCAAACACATTTTGAAAAAGGTGCCAATAGCAATGCTGGACACTCCCTATGACCACGCCTACATCATGAACGCACACACACACGTACACGAGGCGCCTAGCGGTACCCAAGCCTACACAAGCAAGAACGCACACACGCACACATGTACGCCGTGACGGTCAGGCCTAGTGTCTAGCGGTACACAGGCCTATGCCCGCGCAACTCTCACCCCTCACTCTCTCTCTTTCTTTCTCTACAGCTGTTCTCCCGCCTCCCAATTTTCCCGCGCTGGATAAATCTTCCTATCTACCTATAAGTATATAATCTCAGTTACGGACCTGTGACAGTATTGTGGGAAGACAAAATTAAAAGACATTGAGAGGGAAAGCATGATGAGAAAGATTGGATATTTGAACTTTTTTGCAAGATGTCACCGCTAATGACTCAGGATATTATTTATAGCAAAAATGTAGAATGGTCTGGTGGCACCATGTGACCAATTTATGTGGCTTTACAATTTTCCTTCTGCTCTCTCTTGGAAGGACCATATTACCAGTCTTGCTAAGGCAGCCTCCCAGAAGCTGGGTGTGCTCAACCGCCTCAAGGGGTTCTTTACCCCTGCACAGTTTCTTGCTCTGTAGGCCTACAGGGGCACAGTGCGTCCATGTATTGAGTACTGTTCACACGTGTGGGGAGAATCCTCTCACACAGCACTTTTAGATAAAGTAGAAAAGAAAGCCTTCCGTCTCATTAACTCATGTCCACTCACCAATTCTCTGCAGTCTCTCTCTTCGCCGCAATGTTGCATCTCTCTCACTACTCTACCGCTATTACAATAATCAGTGTTTCTCAGAGCTCTCTCAGTGTATACCACCCCCTCTTCGAAGAGCACATAGCACCCGTCTTGCAACACAATCCCACCCCTACTCTGTGCAACTCTCCAATCCAAGAGTGAAACGTTACTCTGTCTTTCTTCTATTCAACAGCTGAGCTCTGGAACTCTCTCCCAGAATCAGTCTTTCCTTCTTCATATGACTTAAATTGCTTCAAACTCCGTGTGTCCAGGCATTTTGGCTGAAATGTCCCTTAATGTTTGGCCCTGTCATTCTTTCAACTCTGGGGGAGGCACTCGCTACAGGCAGTTCTGCCTTTTGTCTCCCTCACTCACGTAGGACAAAAAATAATGTAACTACTTAACTAGAAAGTAGTGTAGGATTCAAATGATTTGGTATTGACAAATATTTTAATAGTAGTTATTGTATTATTCTTACGAGCGTGCGTGACAAAAATAGGAACATTATTTATTTAAATTATAAAACAATTATTTACTATAATGCTACAATTTAAACAAATATTAATGAGGTCTACCTGTTCTCGGCCTCTCAGGTAGCGATGGCATAAACGCGATCATTACAGATTGTAAGTCATGTATGGGTTTATAAAAAAAACAAAAAACAAAAAAAAAACAGGAGGGGCATTTACCTACACGACCCCGGGCAGACTGAGCAAATATAAGTGAATGTGAGAGAGAAGAACAGAACAGTGAGAGAGGGTAGGGGGAAGTGAGAGAACCCAATGGAAGAAGAAAGTGAGAGAGTGGGGAGGATATGAGGGAGGGGAGAGAAAGGAGAGGAAATCAGAAAGGAGAGAGAGGGATGAGGAAAGTGAGAAAGGGGAGGGAAGTGAGAGAGGAGAGAAGAGGAAAGTGAGAGAGAAGTGAGTGTGGAATAGAAAACATAATAATTAAATGAAAGATCTATACTACAAGGAATTTGATAACATGAAATGGCGAGGTAGAAACACTATAAATCAAGTGGTTTCTGTAGAGTTAATAGGTCAGGGCTGGGGTGTTCTAACTCTAAGGTCAAAGCGTTAGGTGACAGGACAGCAGAGGTCAACATGGTAACACACAGACAAAGTAGGTATTTATAGGTCATTAGGAAACAAAAATTACAGTACGGTGTAGGGAGGTGTTGGCTGGGGACAGGGCAGTGTACATAAACAAATATAGTATCATTCCTATCATGGATCTATAATTTAGTGAACAGGCAGAGCAGGGTGATAAGAGTAGGGAGGGTGTCACAAGGTACGGTAAAGGAGAAACACGGTTGGAACTAAAAAGAAAAACAAAAAAACAAAAAAATTACTGGGGGGCTGCAACGTGATAGGAACCACAGCTTGAAACTCAATACATATACTGGGAGGCAGGAATTATAACAATAAGGACAACAGTAACTGGGATCCCCAGATTACTAAGCAGGCAGACAACAGAGAGACAATATGGATGCAGGGAGATAACAATAGAGAGAGGATGCCAAGAAAACTAATGCTCACAACAGGTAAACAACAGAAAGGTGGGTACAGTTATATAACAGTAGAAAGAGGATGCCAAGGAAAATAATTAAAACAGCAGGGTAGCCATGTGTACCCTAACTATGTGTGCAACTATATTACCAATGTAAATATATTGTTTTGACAACACTGAACAAAACATATGCGCTGGTTTTAACCAGCGACCTCTCGAATGTTATACCACTGAGCTACCTTTGGTCCACAGTGTGTTGTGTCACTAATTACTCATCTTGTTAATACTTGTTGCTAAAATGGATATTGCCCAGACCCGGGATCGAACCGGGGACCTTTAGATCTTCAGTCTAACGCTCTCCCAACTGAGCTATCTAGGCTTGTATGAAATGTTTCGTTCAACAATACTTCCATAAACAAATTGTCGTACCTTAAATATTGCTTTCTATATATTTAATCTTAATACCTGTACTGTAATACATTAGGTAAGAATAGCCACAATTAACTGGCAGTGACTTCGATCAATGCATGTTATTATATTGTATTTTGATATGCGCTCGATCGCTCTCTCTCTCATGTAGTGTGCTAACTTTCAATGATAACATATATTCTTTCTTCACACCCCAAATGTTAAGAAAACAATGACAATAATCTTAGACATAATACTGACAACTACCGTTATTGAGAACAGTCGGCCATTTATTACGTTGATAAATAGCGGCCATATCTGATAACAACAACAGTGAGGCAGTGGATCCTAACCTATAAATCTGATGGAAGGAATAACCCTTTCAGTACCGGTGCTATTCTTTTAACTTTATTCCCGCCCTTATTGAACGATGTTATTCAGTTAAAAAGGGCCTCCAGCAATTAACTGGCTTAGAACTATCTCACTTAACCTTTTTTACTACCTTAGTCTTCTTTAACTGCAAAAAACGTATAAATATAGCAAGAATAACATTTAAAAGCCGTCGCCGGTATAGAAAGGGTTAATATGAATTTGACTCAAACTTAATCTATCTATTGCCTGACGCCGTGATCCCCGAAGGGGTGGACACGAACGAACCGCCCCCATGCACCTCTGTCCCTAGTCAGTCGACGCCCCTCCTCCCAACCAGCACCACCTTCATTCATATACTTCCTCACTCCATCCTTCCACCTCTCCTTCGGTGCACCTCTCCCTCTCTGTCCTTCCACCTCGCTCTCGTACACCCTCTTAGTCAATCTCTCGCTTTCCATACGTTCCACATGGCCTAACCATCTCAAGTTGTTCCTTTTCACACTTTCCAGCACATCTACCTCCACACCATACCTCCTTCTTACTTCCTCATTCGTCTGTCTATCCCTCCATGTAACTCCACACGCACTTCTCAAGTAACTCATTTCCACCGCTCTCACTCTTGGTCTGAGTCTCTTCCCGAACGTCCATGCTTCGCTTCCGTAAGTTAGTGTCAGGATTACCACACTGTCATGCAAGGACTTCTTCACTTCCATACTGACCACCCTATTTCTTGTTACTGCTTTCAACGTTCCTACAACCCTCTTCCCCTGTTGTACCCTCTCCCGCACTTCCTCATCCATAGTCCCATCTTTAATCAACACACTGCCCAGATACTTAAAAGAGCTGACGATCTCCATAGCCTGACCGTTCAACTTCACCTCACACTCTGTGACTTCACCCCTTTCGAAGACCATAACCTTGCTCTTCCCCGCATTTACCTTTACATTCCGTTTTTCGCACACTGTTCCAAACTCATTTACCAGACCCTGCAACTCCCATTCATTATCGCTCATCAGAACTGTATCATCAGAAAACAGCAGTATAGGCAGCTTCCACTCATCTCCCTCCCTTTTCAGCGATACACCAACATCCACTGCTCTTCCTAGTATTTCTTTCATGACTCCATCCATATATACAGTAAACAACCACGGGGACATCACACACCCCTGTTTCAACCCAACACTCAGGTCAAAGAACTCGCTCTGCTCATTCTCCACACGTACTGCCGCCTTTGCACCCTCATAAATGCTCTTCACTGCTTTCAGCAACTTGCCATCTACTCCGTATATTCTAAGTACTTTCCACATACCTTCTCTATCCACTCTGTCATAGGCCTTCTCCAAGTCCATAAAGGCAACATACACCTTTTGTTGCTTCTCCAGATATTTCTCCACAACACAATTCGGGGTAAAAATCTGATCTACACATCCTCTTCCCTTCCTAAAACCTCCCTGCTCGTCGCCTATCCATTTCTCCATTCTCACTCTCACTCTCTCAATCACTACCCTACTGTACACCTTCCCTACTACGCTTAAAAGACATATTCCTCGGTGGTTACCACACACTCCTCTTTCCCCTTTGCCCTTATATAGGGAGACTATTATGCCAGTCTTCCAGTCATCGGGTGCATTCCCCTTCTCCCATGCTAGTTTGCACATTTTCCATACCCATTTGATCACTATCTCACCACCATACCTCAACATTTCCCCACACACTCCATCTGTTCCTGGTGCTTTCCCCAACTTCACTCTTTTCATGGCTTCCCACACTTCTGACCTCCTGATCCCCACCTCCACCTCCACTACTTCTCCTCTTCTCCCTCCCATACCATATCCAACTATGTTTGCTGGCTCTTCATTCCTTTCATTTAGCAACTCGTTGAAGTACTCCCTCCATCTCTCGACTCTCTCTTGCTTCTCGGCTAGCATTCTCCCTTTCTTATCTTTCACACCCTTACTGTTTCCCTTGCTACCTTCCCTAACTTTCTTGACTTCTTTCCAGAACAGTTTCTTACACTCCCTCCATTTTACACTCAGATTCCTTCCAAATTCCTCATCTACTCTTCTCTTACTTTCCTTTACTACTCTCTTCACCACTCTCTTTCTCTGCACGTACCTCGCTCGTTTCTGCCTCTCCAAATCTTCATTCCCTCTACTACCCAACCACTCTCTATACGCTTTCTTCTTGTCTTCCACAGCTACTTTTACCTCTTCTGTCCACCATGCTGTACCTTTCACTCCCCTCCCTCTTCTCCTCACTCCACACACCTCCTCACATGCTGCACAGATATCTTCCTTAAACACCTTGCTTATCTCCTCCACTTCCTCCATATCTTCCAGGTTGAACCCACCTAGTCGTCTTTCTACTGCTCTCCTCTACTCTTCCCTGATTTCCTCCTCTTGTAGCCTCTCCACCCTCCTCACCATTCCACCTTCCTCTCGCCTCCCTCCAGCTCTCCTCACCCACTTCTTTTGTATCCTAACCTTAGCTACTACTACATAATGATCAGACAGACCCCCTCCAATACCCTTATACACCCTAGCATCCATCACAGATTTCTTCATTCTTTCATCCACACATATATAATTAATCAATCAGTGACTTTCGATCCACCACTGTCTTATCCTTCATCGTCCACACCACTTTCCATGTGTACCTGTGTATCATTCTGTGTCGGAAGAAGGTGTTGGCTATCCACAACCTCCTCCCCACACATACATCCACAAGTGCACTACCATTCCCATTCACCTCTGATGGTACCCCCCACCCTCCCACCACTCCATCAACTTTCCTATCACCCACCTTACCATGCATATCCCCAATCAGAAATATTCTTTCGTTCTTGTCAAACTTATCCAGACACGCCTCCACATTCACCCATAACTCCTCTTCTCTCTTACAAGTTTATCCTCTGTCGGAGCATACACACAGAAAATCACCCACGTTTGTATTCCTACTTTCATTCTCACCCACACAATCCTTGAACCCACAGACCCATATTCTCTTACACACTCCTTCCATTTGTTACTTACAAACAAACCTTCTCTCGCTGCTCCCTCACTCACTCCAGCACACACACCCAGTCCACACTCCCACTCTCTCACATCTGTACCCTTCCATTTGGTCTCCGTCATTCCACACACATCCAGCCTGGCATTCACTAACACTTCCAGTACCTCTCTCTCTTTTGTGCCATCATTCATGCCACTCACATTCCATGTACAGTTGGTCAAAGTTCCAGCTGACCCACCCTCACTCTGGGGCTCGCAGAATTAGCTGGCAATACTGGTGTAGTTGCCAATCAGAGGATATAATAACTTGAATATTTAAGCAAATCTACGAACTTTGGGTGAATGTTCGGGATCATACATAGCGATGTATGCATTTTTATTTGAGATAGGCTTACTTTCCCTTGTTTAGTATATGTTCTAACAATGATATAGCCGAAATCAGATTTACCAATCCCAATCTTTGTAGGAGACACCTTCTTCCTACACCAGTGTTGCCAGACAATTCTGCGAGCCCCAGAGCGAGGGTGGGTCAGCTGGAACTTTGACCAACTGTACCTATTCTCAGAATGTCCGTAAGCTTGTCCATAGTCAGTCGGGGTTCGTCAACACAGGGTCCGTCCGCATCCGAGGCTGGTTGTTCGTTTATCGTTGCTACGTATTTTTTTTCTGGGTGATTTTTTTTCCGGGTGGGGGTCGCAAGCCCACCGACCCAACCTCTTTAGTCGCCTCTTACGACACACGCAGAAGGCACGTGGGGCATATTCTAATCCCTTACCCCCAGGGGTAATATGGTTCATAATTATAACCCAATTGTTATTTTGTTCTCAAAACCTAAGTGTTATTCTAAGATATACTCCAAGATATACAGTAACTACATCGGCAGTACACAGAACATTATCTATTCCTAAATCTATCATCTATATTTGGTTGACTGCTGGATATCTGGAATAGTTCATTATAAATGGTCTGTTATTCTCTGGGATCATTGTGACAGGCAGGACTCATTAATATTCTGAGGCACCTCGGGTTTCACTTCACGGTGGTCGGTTGTTAATCAGTAGTTCAATATCAGGGAACTTGGCTTGGTGAAGGAAGCAGGGTTGTTGCAAGGGAGGAATAAAGGGATATCAGTACAGAAAATATCGTACAAGTAGTACAAAGGAGACGCTATATAACTGAAGAAAGAGGCTAATAATGGTGTCAATGTATAGAGATCTGTGGGTGATACACATTGATATATGGCAACACGAAACAAGCCAACCAAATTGTTGAGAATCCAAGAACAAACATATAAAACTAAATAACGTTTTATGTATTATTCCCCCCGACTTCAATATAAAACTAAATAACGTTTTATGTATTATTCCCCCCGACTTCATATAAAACTAAATAACGTTTTATGTATTATTCCCCCCGACTTCAATATAAAACTAAATAACGTTTTATGTATTATTCCCCCCGACTTCATATAAAACTAAATAACGTTTTATGTATTATTCCCCCCGACTTCATATAAAACTAAATAACGTTTTATGTATTATTCCCCCCGACTTCAATATAAAACTAAATAACGTTTTATGTATTATTCCCCCCGACTTCATATAAAACTAAATAACGTTTTATGTATTATTCCCCCCGACTTCATATAAAACTAAATAACGTTTTATGTATTATTCCCCCCGACTTCAATATAAAACTAAATAACGTTTTATGTATTATTCCCCCCGACTTCAATATTGTTCGGTAGTGGCCAATAAGGGAGAGAGGCTTATCGTGTTGACAATCCAGGCAGTAATATATTCACAACCATAATTAATGCAGCTGTTTCCTTACCCCCCATATTAATGAGGGGCTTAATGTGTATTATGGAAATGTTCTCATGGGTGACAAGCCATCACTAATCAGAGTTATGGGCTGGTTTAAGGGGAGATGGGCTGTTTTGTTGGTCTATTAATTCATATATTCCTTTATTTCTTAGTTTCCTCGCTAGACCTCCGCCAAGCTTAGAAAAAACACCCTGTAAACTCCCCTTCAAGATAAATTTGTAAACTTTTCGGTAAACAAATGTCCCGGCCTTCCCCTTAAAATGTCAGGTTCGCTATCGCTCGCCAGGAAAAATATCAACACTTAATGGCACGAAAGGTCTTCAAATTGACAAAGAAATGGGGCAAAAGGTGTTATAATCGTCAAACTAATGGGCCAAACGTCATATAATCTCAAAACAAATGGGGCTTAACAGGAGGGAGAGGACCAGGACGAGGGGACCAGACAAACGAGCCATCTCTCCTTAATATATTAGTTATGGCAGTTAATGCTGGAATATGTTACTGTCGGTAAGTAATTACACATCAACAGACAAATATGTTTATCCTAAACGTAATACATGCATTAAACAAATTAACAATAAAAACAAAGTATTAGGCTGGCTGGCTGGCTGGCTGGCTGGCTGGCTGGCTGGCTGGCTGGCTGGCTGGCTGGCTGGCTGGCTCGCTCTCTCTCTCTCTCTCTCTCTCTCTCTCTCTCTCTCACACACACACACACAGACATACACTTTTTTCAGCGCCCTGGCCAAAACGGGTGTTGTGTTTCCCAGCCTCTATTAATTAGGCAGGGTAAATATAGAGTTTTTGTTCTGCCAGGGGGGACTAGGAGATCTCGGCATTAGGCATAGTAGTGGAGGGGGTCTTCTGTACGGGATCAAAAGAGCTACGGAACAGTTGTGTATTGGGTTTGTTTTCACTGTTTGTTTGTGTCTGTCTGTCTTCTATTTTGTCTGTTTGTTTGTCTGTCTGTCTGGCTATATACTGGTCTTCTTCTTTGCTATCCTTTCCTTCCACTGTCCTTTACTCTTGGGTTAGCTATCTCTACTAGAATTAATTCCTGCCCACCTCGCTGGGATCGTAAGTGTTTGTGTCTGTTTGTCTGGCTATATACTGATCTTTTTCTTTGCTATCCATTCCTTCCACTGTCCCTTACTTTCGGGTTAGCTATCTCTACTAGAATTAAGTCCTGCCCACCTCGCTGGGATCGCAAGGTCTGTGTGGTAAGGGTATCTATGTAAATACATGTAAATTTATGTAAATATCTCTTTCTCTCTAGAGCTCTTTCTCTCTCTCTGACTTTAAAATCCATGCATTAGGCATATCAGTAGGGGATATATTCTGTATAGGATCAAAAGAGTTAAGAGTAGGGTTTAGAGATCGGCTTTTCTATCACTGTTTTGTTAAAATACCGGTACTGTATGTATGTTTGTATATATGCATGTTTGTATAATTATACCGGTATGTATGTTTGTATATATTATGTATTCTTGTATATGTATTTTTGTATATATGTATGATTGTATATATGTATGTTTGTATATATGTATGATTGTATATATGTATGTTTGTATATATGTACAGTATGTTTGTATGTATGTATGTTTGTATATGTATGTCTGTATATATGTATGTTTGTATATATGTATGTTTGTATATATGTATGTTTGTATATATGTATGTTTGTATATATGTATGATTGTATATATGTATGTTTGTATATATGTATGTTTGTATATATGTATGTTTGTATATATGTATGTTTGTATATATGTATGTTTGTATATATGTATGTTTGTATATGTATGTTTGTATATATGTATGTTTGTATATATGTATGTTTGTATATATGTACAGTATGTTTGTATGTATGTATGTTTGTATATGTATGTCTGTATGTATGTATGTTTGTATATGTATGTTTGTATATATGTATGTTTGTATATATGTATGTTTGTATATATGTATGTTTGTATATATGTATGTTTGTATATATGTATGTTTGTATATATGTATGTTTGTATATATGTATGTTTGTATATATGTATGATTGTATATATGTATGTTTGTATATATGTATGTTTGTATATATGTACAGTATGTTTGTATGTATGTATGTTTGTATATGTATGTCTGTATATATGTATGTTTGTATATATGTATGTTTGTATATATGTACAGTATGTTTGTATGTATGTATGTTTGTATATGTATGTCTGTATATATGTATGTTTGTATATATGTATGTTTGCATATATGTATGTTTGTATATATATATATATATATATATATATATATATATATATATATATATATATATATATATATATATGTTTGTATGTATGTCTATATAATTATGTATGTTCGTATATATGTCTGTCTGTGTGTATGTTTGTATATATGTATGTTTGTATATGTGTATGTTTGTATGTATGTTTATGTATATGTATGTCTGTATATATGTATGTTTGTATATATGTATGTCTGTATATACAGTGTGTATGTCTGTATATATGTATGTATATATTTATGTCTGTATGTCTGTATATACAGTATGTATGTCTGTGTCTCTGTTTCTCTGCCTTGTTCTGTATATGATACAAACAAAGGCTTAAGAAGGATTATTTCATCAACTTGTCAATACTATGTTTGTTTGTTCTCTCTGTGTCTCTGTCTGTCTCTGTCTACATATCCAGGGTATCAAATTAAAGCAGAGTCTATTATTGTATAATTATGTAAAGGTTAAATTGTTGTTTATAGTTCAAATTATGTCTTGATAAATATGGCCAAAACAATGCTATTTCAGGTTAATTTTGTTGCATTCCCTCACATATTAATTATATCCTACACACAAAATTGTCTGGGTTTGACACCCTCTACATATCTGTCTAGAAATGTTATTGAATCTGTAATACTCAATCGTTCAAAAACCGACTAGATAAATATTTCGTCCTTAACCACCAATCAATTGTTTTTACAAATTACAAATGAGTAGCCTCCTAACATTTTTCCCAACATTGACTAGGTACGTTAGATACAAGCAGCCTCGTAAGGATCAATGTGTTGTTGCTTGTTTTCCTTTGTACTCCTTTGTATATGTCTGTCTGATTGTATCTACTCTCTCTCTCTCTCTCTCTCTCTCTCTCTCTCTCTCTCTCTCTCTCTCTCTCTCTCTCTCTCTCTCTCTCTCTGCATAACGAGTTAGGATCATTATAGATTCAATTTTGAAGTTTCCCTCGCAGTTTTAGTAATCATCTGTCTGGGCCCCTCTCAATCCTTTTCATCTCTGTCTGTCTGTTTATATGTCTGTCTGTCTGTCTGTCTGTCTGTCTGTCTGTCTGTCTCCCTCTCAATCCTTTTCATCAGTCTGTCTGTCTGTCAATCCTTCTCATCTCTGTCTGTCTGTCTGTGTGTCCCCTCTCAATCCTTTTCATCTCTGTCTGTTTGTCTGTCTGTCAATCTTTTTAATTTCTGTCTGTCTCTCTCTCCCTCTCAATCCTTTTCATCAGTCTGTCTGTCTGTCAATCCTTCTCATCTCTGTCTGTCTGTCTGTGTGTCCCCTCTCAATCCTTTTCATCTCTGTCTGTTTGTCTGTCTGTCAATCTTTTTAATTTCTGTCTGTCTCTCTCTCCCTCTCTCTCTCTCTCTCTCTCTCTCTCTCTCTCTGGACAGTTAGATCTAGGCTTAAGTTAAGTAGGGAAGGGTGGGGTGCGTCTGTGTGGATTATCAGGTAGAACTATTTAGGAAAAAGTTGACTGTATTTGATTGTTTCAGTCGAGTCCAAAAAGTCTACGCCTTTTGTTTTGTTTTTTTGTTTTTTTTGTATTATGGACAAGGGACAGTTCTCGAAAAGAGGCTCCTGTTCTGACACTATGCTGGCTTAATAATCCAATAGGGTTGGTAGTCTCTGAAATCCTATTTTAACTTTACTGTATTATGGCTATCATTAAACGATTTTTTTCAGATTAGGTAGAATTTGTAGAGGTTACATTTATAGTCTAAATTATTCAAAGATATGACGTCCAATATGCGAACAATTATCTAATGAGAACCATAATGAATTGCAAATTAGCGAATCATTCAGAGGGTTAAGGGGACAATGGCTGTTTGTTTGGTCTATTAATTAATGTATTCATATATTTGTTTAGTTTCCTCCCTAGACCTCCATCAATCTTAGAAAAACACCCCCTAGACCCCCCTTCAAGATAGATTTGTAAATTTTTCGGTAGAAAAATATCCGGCCAAAGGCAGATTTCTCCTAAAATTATAGGCTCGCTATCGCTCGCCAGGAAAAAATCGACACCTAAATGTCACGTAGGGTCCTAATATTGACACAGAAATGAGGTGAAAGATCATCAAATCCCAAAACTAATGGAACCAACGTCTTAAAATTTCAAAACTAGTGAGGCTAAACATACATAAAATACATACATACAATTTTAAGACTGAGTGTTCCACACATACGTGCAGTTTCAGTCTCTTGTCCTAATGGCGGCGTTCCAGGCAACCCTGTTAAGGGCTACTTCACTTGTCAAGTTCTTGGATTTGAGATCGGCACGTATAGTCCGATCCCAGGTCTTCCTCGGTCCATCCCTTGGTGCAGCTCCCTCCACAATCACAGACCTGCATTTTTTCACCCAATTTTGTTCATCCATTCTCTCCACATGTCCATACCATCTCAGTCTACATGTATTCATCACCTCGCTAATACTCTTTATACCTAAACGTCTCCTCAGCTCAACATTTGTTATTCTATCCTGTAGCCTGGCTCCACACATCCATTTCACCATTCTCATCTCATTACGTTCCATTCTGTTGACATCCTCTACTTTAACGGCCCATGTTTCTGAGGCATACGTCATTGCACTTCTAACACATGAGGCATACACCTTTCCCTTCAGGGGGAGAGGCATTCTTTTCATGGTCAGGATTGGCAGCAGTTCTCTAAAATTCCCCCAGCCACATCTAATTCTAGCAACAGTGGCAGCCTCGGCCCCACCACCGGCAGAGATGGTATCTCCTAGATAACGAAACTTGTTCACCAGCTCCAATGACTCATTTCCAATATTCACAGCCACAGGATCATCACTTAACACAAGCTCCCCTTTGCACACTACGCACTCAAATTTATCTATTTCTGACTTATCCTTCGGCAGGGGTCCCTTTATTCTACTGCAGCGCTTATTCCCTTGGTGCACCCAGCGTCGACAGATGCTACATTGAATCGCGTTAACGCCCACACCCTTTCCACACACTGCACATGGGTATGCACCGCTCTTTTCCACATTGCCTGGTCTCAATCTACAATGCATAACCTTGGTTTTGTTAATATTGACTCTTAAACCCTTGCTCGCCATGCCCTCTCTCCATTCTCTGAATTTGGCCTCAGCATCTTGCATACTGTCAGCTATTAGGACTAAATCGTCTGCATAAAACAGTTCCAACGGGAGTCCGCCTCTAAAAACTCTAGACAGTGCCTCCAAGACCTTAATAAAAAGGAGGGAGCTTAACACTGAACCCTGATGGACTCCAACACGGACTGCGAACTCATCACTCAGTACACCCTTCACCCTCACCGCACTTCGCAAATCCTCATGGGAGAGAAGGAGGTCCAGAAAAAAAACCGGTCTGTCTCCCCTTAAATCAAATCAGGGCAACTCCCCACTCAGGTAAGGTAACGGGTTAAGGGCATAGAGAATCTTGGGGTGTTATGATAGTGATTTACCTTGCTATGATACCTTTATATTATATGAAGGGAGGTAAACGTCTTAAAACAGTAGGCTGAATGGGGCCGAATGGATACAAGCCAAAGAGAGAGGGAGAGAAAGAGAAAAAATGCGAGGTGGGCCCCCTTGATCGTAAGGCA
Source organism: Paralithodes platypus (assembly GCA_032716605.1). Lineage (NCBI taxonomy): Eukaryota > Metazoa > Arthropoda > Malacostraca > Decapoda > Lithodidae > Paralithodes > Paralithodes platypus. The sequence continues at coordinate 50,829,214 of CM064520.1, forward strand.
AAATTACCGACAATGTGAGGACAAATGATGTATTAGAACCAGGTCAATGAAGTCAAAATCATTGAAATTGTGTAGAAAAATTATATACTTGAATCAGGTAGGCCTAAATAAAGTCAAAATCATTGAAATTGTGAGGACAAATTATATACTAGAATCGGTTAAATGAAGTCAAAATAAGTGAAAATCTGAGGACACATTATATAGAAAAACAAATGCTGAAAATATGGCCGTGTGACACCATTTTTAGTCTGTTTATGTAGCCGTCTGTATTATCTATATCTATCTGTGTCGGTCTGTACGTCTGTCTGTCTGTCTGCCGATGGAACCTGTGTATCGAAGAGTTAAGATTAATTTATGATGTTTGCCTCTCTCTCTCTCTCTCTCTCGCTGTGTGTGTGTGTGTGTGTGTGTTACTCGTCTCTCTTTAGTAACCATTTCAAGCCGATCGCGACATATTCATTTCAATAATGCGTATACAGGTACAAACCCACTGAACCCACATGGACTCAAGAGACATAGCTAAGGGAACTATACATAACATAATTAAGCTTTATATAGGGGTCTTAGAATAGGCAACCAGAGTTCAGGATATAATATCTAGGTTATTCTAAGCACAACATATCCTAGGATGAAATGTCTAATTCACTTTCATAAACCCCTTGGAAACCAAACAGGTAATTTCACAGTTTATTGAGGTTTATTACTAAGCGGCTTTACTGTGATTTTCAACAGTCTGTAAGCTTAAGGGGCGTCACCTACTTTCTTTCTCTCCTTTTCTCTCTTTCTCTGGCTTGTATCCATTCGGCCCCATTCAGCCTACTGTTTTAAGACGTTTATCCCATCCAGGTGTCGATTTCTTCCTGGCGAGCGATAGCGAGCCACCATTGTAGGGAGAAATCTGGCTTTGCCGGAGACATTTTACTATCGAAAAATGTACAAATTTAGCCTGCTGTCAAAATATTTTAAATATTATGCTGGCTCGCTACCGCTCGCCAGGAAAAAATTACACCTAGGTGGAGATAAACGTGTTAAAACAGTAGGCTGAATGGGGCCGAATGGATACAAGCCAGAGAGAGAGAGAGGGCGAGTGAGAGAGAAAAAAAAAGGAGGTGGGCCCCCTTAACAGTAAAAGGAGGTGGGCCCCCTTAACAGTAAAAGGAGGTGGGCCCCCTTAACAATAAAAGGAGGTGGGCCCCCTTAACAGTAAAAGGAGGTGGGCCCCCTTAACAATAAAAGGAGGTGGGCCCCCTTAACAGTAAAAGGAGGTGGGCCCCCTTAATAAAAGGAGGTGGGCCCCCTTAATAAAAGGAGGTGGGGCCCCCTTAATAAAAGGAGGTGGGCCCCCTTAATAAAAGGAGGTGGGCCCCCTTAGTAAAAGGAGGTGGGCCCCCTTAACAATAAAAGGAGGTGGGCCCCCTTAACAATAAAAGGAGGTGGGCCCCCTTAACAATAAAAGGAGGTGGGCCCCCTTAACAGTAAAAAGAGGTGGGCCCCCTTAACAATAAAAGGAGGTGGGCCCCCTTAACAATAAAAGAGGTGGGCCCCCTTAACAATAAAAGAGGTGGGCCCCCTTAACAATAAAAGGAGGTGGGCCCCCTTAACAATAAAAGGAGGTGGGCCCCCTTAACAATAAAAGAGGTGGGCCCCCTTAACAATAAAAGAGGTGGGCCCCCTTAACAATAAAAGGAGGTGGGCCCCCTTAACAATAAAAGAGGTGGGCCCCCTTAACAATAAAAGAGGTGGGCCCCCTTAACAATAAAAGGAGGTGGGCCCCCTTAACAGTAAAAGAGGTGGGCCCCCTTAACAGTAAAAGAGGTGGGCCCCCTTAACAGTAAAAGAGGTGGGCCCCCTTAACAGTAAAAGGAGGTGGGCCCCCTTAACAATAAAAGGAGGTGGGCCCCCTTAACAATAAAAGGAGGTGGGCCCCCTTAACAATAAAAGAGGTGGGCCCCCTTAACAATAAAAGGAGGTGGGCCCCCTTAACAATAAAAGAGGTGGGCCCCCTTAACAGTAAACAGGTAAATGTTGATATGTTTTGTACCCGTTTTGACTCCTTGATATCCCTCTGAAGATGTGTAAAATCGTCTCAAGTTATCCAGAATAATATATAATAACAACACTGTACGGAAAGGGGTAAACAGAGCAATAGTTTGGTCCATTAATACCAGTACTCCCCTATTGCCTTCTCCCAGTAGGGAAGGCGAGTCCATTAGCAGTATGGGGGAGTGCAGGTAATAATGGTCCAACATTTTGCGCTGTTAAATAGCATGACTTGGAAATTTATTATACAATATTTTTGCTTAGAATACCCTAAATAAATATATCCTTTATAGTCTGGTGTGTCTGTGTGTGTGTGTAATAATAATAATAATAATAATAATAATAATAATAATAATAATAATAATAATAATAATAATTGTCGGTTTATTGTGTGTGTATGTGTGTGTGTGTATGTGTGTGTGGGTGTGTGTGTGTGTGTGTGTGTGTTTTCCTCTTGACTACTCAGCTGTTGGGAATATTTTGTAGGGCAATATTGTGTTAAGGGGACACTGACTGTTTTTCTGGCCTATAAATTCATTCATTCATAAATTCTAGTTTCCTTGCTAGACATCCCTCAAACTTAAAAAAACATCCCCTAGACACCCCTCAAGATATATTTGTAAATTGTTCGGTAGAATAATGCCCCGGCCAAAGGCCGGTTCCTCTTATAATTACAGGCTCGCTATCGCTCGCCAGGAAAAAATCGACACCTAAATGGCACGATAGGTCTTAAAATTTATAACGAAATGGGACGAAAGGTCTTAAAATCGCCAACAAATGGGCCGAACGTATACAAATCTAAAAACTAATGGGACTAAACACGAAGGAGAAAGGGGACCAGAAAACCGACCGTCTCCCCTTAAAAAGTAAAACATAACAGTAATATGACACAGACAGAGTAGTTTCAGTGTATTTTTTAAGGACAGGTAGCTTTTCTTTCCTCTGGACCCCCTTCTCCCTCGTGTTTAGCCCCGTTAGCTTTGACATTTTAAGATGTTCGCCCCATTACTTTGGCAATTTTATGATCTAAAACAAGAACAACAAAAATAGGAAAAGTGGGGATTGGGCCTGAGTATATAGATAGATAGATAGATAGATAGATAGATAGATAGATGATCTTTCGCCATATTTGTTTTGCCAATGTTAAGACCTTTCATGCAATTTATGTGTCGATTTTTTGTCGATTTCTTATTTATATATTATTTATTCATTGTTTGCATTTTTATTTGTTCACCCTTCATCCTTCCTGAGCTGCGTAAGATCGTGTTATTTATATAAATATATATTTGTTTTATATATTTCTACTTTTTTAGTTTTTTGTTTGTTTTGCACTTTCAGTTCTTCGCCCTTTTGAGGCCCACATGTCCTTCCTAAGCTGCGTAAAATCATCTCATGCCAGCCAAAATGAACCCATGTAATATAGAAAAGTAAATCATCTCATGCCAGCCAAAATGAACCCATGTAATATAGAAAAGTAAATCATCTCATGCCAGCCAAAATGAACCCATGTAATATAGAAAAGTAAATCATCTCATGCCAGCCAAAATGAACCCATGTAATATAGAAAAGTAAATCATCTCATGCCAGCCAAAATGAACCCATGTAATATAGAAAAGTAAATCATCTCATGCCAGCAATGAACCCATGTAATATAGAAAAGTAAATCATCTCATGCCAGCCAAAATGAACCCATGTAATATAGAAAAGTAAATCCCTACTACATGCCCAATAACTGTACTGTATAATTATACCCTTCTATAGTTACACTCCTTAAGCCGGTATCACAAAAGAGCTTTTATAGTCAACATTCGATGATCAACATTTTTATGGCAACATTTCTGGAGTATTTTGCCCTGGTATCGGAAACTAGACTGATGGTAGATGAACTTGGGTGACCGAAATAGTATAAATGTTGACCACATAAGCTGCCAGACCAGTGTTGAGGATAAATGTTGAGTCAAAAAGCGCTCGTGTGATACCGGCTTTACACTCCTTATACCCATTTTGTTTCCTCACAGTGTAGATCAGCTCCCTTCTAATATATTCTATTATATTCTATTTACTCAGGCCCAATCTCAACTTTTCCTATTTTTTCCCCATTTTCCTTTTTTTTTTTGGGGGGGGGCGACTCAAGACAGAGCCAGAATAGTGACAGCACAACAAAAAACAATGAACACACAAACAAAAAAATACAAATTCACACACATCTAGGTCATCCAGGAGAAGACCCAGACACCAGGGTCACCAAGGTCCCTTCTAATATATTACCACAAAATAATGGGATACACGATATTCAGTACAATTAATTCAACCTTTCAAACGCCAGAATTCCCTTCAAAGTCATTAGTGTTACCGGAAACAAATATATAACTAAATAGTAAATATAAATAAATGAATATATGATAATAATAAAACTAATAATAATAATAATAATAATAATAATCTATCAATCTATCTATCTATATACTCAGACCCAATATCCACTTTTCCTTTTTTTCTTTAATAATAATAAAAATAATAATAATCCTAATTCAACCTTCCAAACACCAGAGTTCCCTTCAAAGTTATTGGTGTTACTGCCAAAAATATAGTAAATTAATAAACATAAACACACACACACACACACACACACACACACACACACACACACACACACACACACACACACACATTTAATAATATCTAATATTAGTAATCATAATGATTCAACCTTTGAAACACCATAATTCCCTTCAAAGTTATTAGTATTACCGCAAGAAAATTAATACAAAAAATATAAATAAATAAATAAATCAATACTAATAATAATTCAACCATTCAAACACCAGAATTCCCTTCAATATTATTAACGCTACGAAAAAAAAAAAAATGCTTGTTACAAAATTGCGAGCTAAAAACTATTCCCGAAACCCGCGTGACAGTTATTAAGTATGCATTGCCTTTTATGAATATCCTATCAGAGTGGCCTGTGTTCTCTGTGTGGTGTTTCCAGAGACAAATTAAAACTAGTCAACGAGGTGAGGTGGTGGTAGTGGGGTGGTGGTGGTGGTGGTGGGGGTGGGGGTGGTGGAGGTGGAGGTGGTGGTGGTGGGGTGGAGGTGGGGGTGGGGGTGTGGGTGGGGGAGGTGGAGGTGGAGGTGGTGGTGATGGGGTGGAGGTGGGGGTGGGGGTGGTGGAGGTGGAGGTGGTGGTGATGGGGTGGAGGTGGAGCTGGGGGTGGTGTTGGTGGTGGTGGTAGTGGTGGTGGTGATGGTGGTGGAGGTGGTGGTGGTGGTGGTGGGTTAGGGTTAGGACAGCCGACGTGAAATGGTGGCCGAATGGATACAAGCCAGGGAAAGAAAGAAAAGGAGAGCAAGATAAAACAGCCGGTGGACCCCCTTAACGTTGATCCATTGGGTAAGAGCTACTGACTGGAGTGCCTGTGTTAAGGGGAGGCAGTTGGTTTTTGGAGTCCTCCTCCCTCATGTTTAGCCCTATTAGTTATGAGATTTCAAGACATTCGCCCCATTAGTTTGGCGATTTTCAGACCTTTTGCCTCATTCCGTTGCCAATATTAAGACCTTTCGTGCCATTTAGGTGTCGATTTTTTTCCTGGCGAGCAATAGCGAGCCTGTTTATGAAGAGGAATCGGCCTTCGGCCGGGACATTTTCCTACCGAAAATGTACAAATTGATATCGAAGGGGGTCTTATGGGTGTTTTTTTTAAAGTTTGATAGAGGTTTAGAGAACAAACTAAACCCCTTCCTTAAACCATTGAGCCGAAGCAGTAAATTATGGTGCACAATACCGTCTGAGCTGCCTTAAGTACCTTGGTAGTTAATATAGATGGTTAATATATTTAACATAGGACTGGGCTAACACTGTTTAACACTATTTTGGCAGAAAAAAGTGTGGTGTGCTTGTTTAGTGTAGTGAAGTAGATAGCAGGAAGAGGTGTTTGTGAGAGCCAGCTGGATCACTCTGTGTAAGTGAGGCACAAACAGAAACAGTTAGGGAAGCCAGACAAATGAAACAGGAGTTCCAGCAGCTCCTTATCAAATGCCTATTGGCCTCCCCTAGGTATTGCCTTGTTCGATTGGTGCCTGAAATCTCTCCATCTGTTATGTACAAAACAAATCAAACTAATAAATAAAAACAGTTCACTTGTATATACTATAAGTGCAAAATGTAGTAACCTGTATTAATTACATGAACAATGGGAGGATTTGTATGCAATGTTTTCAAATGATATCAATGGTTGTATCGTTAGTGTATAAGTCCCATAAATGATATCAATGGTTGTATCGTTAGTGTATAAGCCCCATAAATGATATCAATGGTTGTATCGTTAGTGTATAAGCCCCATAAATGATATCAATGGTTGTATCGTTAGTGTATAAGCCCCATAAATGATATCAATGGTTGTATCGTTAGTGTATAAGCCCCATAAATGATATCAATGGTTGTATCGTTAGTGTATAAGTCCCATAAATGATATCAATGGTTGTATCGTTAGTGTGTAAGCCCCATAAATGATATCAATGGTTGTATCGTTAGTGTATAAGCCCCACAAATGATATCAATGGTTGTATCGTTAGTGTGTAAGCCCCATAAATGATATCAATGGTTGTATCGTTAGTGTATAAGCCCCATAAATGATATCAATGGTTGTATCGTTAGTGTATAAGCCCCATAAATGATATCAATGGTTGTATCGTTAGTGTGTAAGCCCCATAAATGATATCCATGGTTGTATCGTTAGTGTATAAGCCCCATAAATGATATCAATGGTTGTATCGTTAGTGTATAAGCCCCATAAATGATATCAATGGTTGTATCGTTAGTGTATAAGCCCCATAAATGATATCAATGGTTGTATCGTTAGTGTATAAGCCCCATAAATGATATCAATGGTTGTATCGTTAGTGTATAAGCCCCACAAATGATATCAATGGTTGTATCGTTAGTGTATAAGTCCCACACATAAATGATATCAATGGTTGTATCGTTAGTGTATAAGTCCCACACATAAATGATATCAATGGTTGTATCGTTAGTGTATAAGTCCCACACATAAATGATATCAATGGTTGTATCGTTAGTGTATAAGCCCCATAAATGATATCAATGGTTGTATCGTTAGTGTATAAGCCCCATAAATGATATCAATGGTTGTATCGTTAGTGTATAAGCCCCATAAATGATATCAATGGTTGTATCGTTAGTGTATAAGCCCCATAAATGATATCCATGGTTGTATCGTTAATGTGTAAGCCCCATAAATGATATCAATGGTTGTATCGTTAGTGTATAAGCCCCATAAATGATATCCATGGTTGTATCGTTAGTGTATAAGCCCCATAAATGATATCCATGGTTGTATCGTTAGTGTATAAGTCCCATAAATGATATCAATGGTTGTATCGTTAGTGTATAAGCCCCATAAATGATATCAATGGTTGTATCGTTAGTGTATAAGCCCCATAAATGATATCCATGGTTGTATCGTTAGTGTATAAGCCCCATAATTGATATCAATGGTTGTATCGTTAGTGTATAAGCCCCATAAATGATATCAATGGTTGTATCGTTAGTGTATAAGCCCCATAAATGATATCCATGGTTGTATCGTTAATGTGTAAGCCCCATAAATGATATCAATGGTTGTATCGTTAGTGTATAAGCCCCATAAATGATATCCATGATTGTATCGTTAGTGTGTAAGCCCCACACATAAATGATATCAATGGTTGTATCGTTAGTGTGTAAGCCCCATAAATTATATCAATGGTTGTATCGTTAGTGTACAAGCCCCATAAATGATATCAATGGTTGTATCGTTAGTGTATAAGCCCCATAAATGATATCCATGGTTGTATCGTTAGTGTATAAGCCCCATAATTGATATCAATGGTTGTATCGTTAGTGTATAAGCCCCATAAATGATATCAATGGTTGTATCGTTAGTGTGTAAGTCCCACAAATGATATCAATGGTTGTATCGTTAGTGTATAAGTCCCATAAATGATATCAATGGTTGTATCGTTAGTGTATAAGTCCCATAAATGATATCAATGGTTGTATCGTTAGTGTGTAAGTCCCACAAATGATATCCATGGTTGTATCGTTAGTGTATAAGTCCCATAAATGATATCAATGGTTGTATCGTTAGTGTGTAAGCCCCACACATAAAGTCCTTCTGAGTATTTAACCCATACTGCACCGGTGACGTCCTTTGCATTATATTCTGGCAACTATATAATTATGATTGTATTAAGTTTTGGAAGGACCTCTAACCATTAATAGGCTACGCACTCTCAATTAATTCTTCTAAAGCTAAATAATAGCGTCTAATAGTTACTATAATATAATGAATATGACGTCGCCGACTTTTATCCATTAGGCCCCATTCAGCCAACTGTTTTAAGACGTTTATCCCCATCCAGGTATCGATATCTTCCTAGCGAGCGATAGCGAGCCACCATTGTATGGAGAAATTCGGCTTCGCCGGAGACATTTTTCTATCGAAAAATTTAAAAATTTAGCTTGCTCTCAAAACAAAAATATTTACATGCTGGCTTGCTACCGCTCACCTGGAAAATATTGACACCTAGATGGGGGTAAACGTCTTAAAACAGTAGGCTGAATGAGGCCGAATGGATACAAGCCAAAGAGAGAGCAAGAGAAAGAGAAGAAAAAAAGCAGGTGAGCCCCCTTAAGCGAAACCCGGGTCAGTTACACCGTACCAGAGTGGGAAAGCTAATAGTATCAGCTACTAGTAAAGCTAATAGTATCAGCTAATAGTAAAGCTAATAGTATCAGCTACTAGTAAAGCTAATAGTAAAGCTAATAGTAAAGCTAATAATATCAGCTACTAGTAAAGCTAATAGTATCAGCTAATAGTAAAGTTAATAGTATCAGCTAATAGTAAAGCTAATAGTATCAGCTACTAGTAAAGCTAATAGTATCAGCTAATAGTAGAGCTAATAGTATCAGCTAATAGTAAAGCTAATAGTATCAGCTACTAGTAAAGCTAATAGTATCAGCTAATAGTAAAGCTAATAGTATCAGCTACTAGTAAAGCTAATAGTATCAGCTAATAGTAAAGCTAATAGTAAAGCTAATAGTATTAGCTAATAGTATCAGCTAATAGTAAAGCTAATAGTATCAGCTAATAGTAAAGCTAATAGTATCAGCTACTAGTAAAGCTAATAGTATCAGCTAATAGTAAAGCTAATAGTATCAGCTAATAGTAAAGCTAATAGTATCAGCTACTAGTAAAGCTAATAGTAAAGCTAATAGTATCAGCTAATAGTAAAGCTAATAGTATCAGCTAATAGTAAAGCTAAGTATCAGCTAATAGTAAAGCTAATAGTATCAGCTAATAGTAAAGCTAATAGTATCAGCTAATAGTAAAGCTAATAGTATCAGCTAATAGTAAAGCTAATAGTATCAGCTAATAGTAAAGCTAATAGTATCAGCTAATAGTAAAGCTAATAGTATCAGCTAATAGTAAAGCTAATAGTATCAGCTAATAGTAAAGCTAATAGTATCAGCTAATAGTAAAGCTAATAGTATCAGCTAATAGTAAAGCTAATAGTATCAGCTAATAGTAAAGCTAATAGTATCAGCTAATAGTAAAGCTAATAGTATCAGCTAATAGTAAAGCTAATAGGGTCAGCTAATAGTATCAGCTAATAGTAAAGCTAATAGTATCAGCTAATAGTAAAGCTAATAGTATCAGCTAATAGTATCAGCTAATAGTAAAGCTAATAGTATCAGCTAATAGTAAAGCTAATAGTATCAGCTAATAGTAAAGCTAATAGTATCAGCTAATAGTAAAGCTAATAGTATCAGCTAATAGTAAAGCTAATAGTATCAGCTAATAGTAAAGCTAATAGTAAAGCTAATAGTATCAGCTAATAGTTAGAAGATACACTTCCGCACGTAATACCGGAATTTATTATTAACCCCTTCTGTACCGACGCCGTTCTTTTAACTCTATTCTGGCTACTGTTAGACGATGTTATTCAGTTTAAAAAGGGCCTCCAGCAATTAACAGGCTTCGAAATATCTCCCTTAACCCTTTTTACTACCACAGATCCTTCTTAAACTGCACAACATCGTCTAAATTTAGCCAGACTAAAACCACACAGACGTAGCCGGTATAACAGGGGTTAAATATTTATTAACACTGTAGATATGTTTGTGCAATACAGAACACGTATTTATGGCAAAATGTGTACACATTGTACCCCTTCACCACCATTAGGTTATGTCCATCGTATTCTGGTTACCATTAGACGATTTATTAGTATATAATCTACCTGTACGACTCCAATGTGTGATCTACATTAAACCCTCTAAGTACGGTAACATAGGTCGTTCTTAAACTGCATAAAATAATATATTTTTTGCCGAATCAACGGTAAATGGCGTCATGGTGCTGAAGGGGTTAAGAGTATATATATGAATATGATTAAAACAAGTATTTTTACTTTGGCATTCATTAGTGAACACACAAATATATGCATCGTTTACATGCAAAAAGTCTGCAAAATTGTCGAAATGTAAGGGGGGAGGGGGGGGGGGGGAGGGGGATGGTTAATGTAAGGGGGGGGGTTAATTTTTTTGTCGAGTTTTTCATGTATTCATTATTTGTTCTAGTTTCCTCCCTAGACCTCCATCAAACTTAAAAATCAAACCCCAGCATCCCCTTTCTGTACACATTTTGTACAGGCTCGCTCTCGCTCGCCAAGAAAAAATGTACACCTAAATGACACAAATGACAGAGAAAAGGGTCGAGCGTCTTAAAATCTGAAAACTAATGGGGCTAAACATGATGAAAAAGGGAGACCAGAAAAACGGCCCATATCCCCTTTTATCATGAGTGATTAAAGTGTTCTACAATATGTACACGATGTTTACGTTGTAGGAATGTATTACAACCCTCCCCCCAAAAAAAAAATATATATATATATATATATATATAAATAAATAAACAAATAAATAAATATAAAGGGAGAAAAGGTAATGATTACAAATTCAATACAAAATAAATCAAAGAAAATGAAAACAATAAAAAGAGAAACATTTGTAAGACCTCTAATTATGTTTACAATCTTCTATCGTTCTTATCGTTATTCATCTCTCTTGCTTTAATTATCTGACTTTATTTCGATCTTTCCGTCTGTTTCACTCTTTATTTACCTTACTCTCTCACTCTCTCCCACTCGCTCTCACTCACTCACTCTCTCTCACACTTCTCTCTCTCTCTCTCTCACTTCTCTCTCTCTCTCTCTCTCTCTCTCGCTCATCAAGGGAGAGGGGAAATAACGTGTATTTTTCTGTGACCATCATATTTTTGAGTAGAGGAGGAAATTTGTCCATCCCATTTCCCAGATTTTCAGAAGCGTATTCATTCATTTTTTCCAGTTATGGCTTAAGGGGGGTCACCAGCTCTATTGTTTGTATCTTTCTCTCCTTTTCTCTCTTTCCCCGACTTGTATCCATTAGGCCCCATTCAGCCAACTGTTTTAAGACGTTTATCCCCATCCAGGTGTCGATATCTTCCTAGCGAGCGATAGCGAGCCACCATTGTATGGAGAAATCAGGCTTCGCCGGAGACATTTTTCTATCGAAATATTTAAAAATTTAGCTTGCTCTCAAAACAAAAATATTTACATGCTGGCTTGCTACCGCTCACCAGGAAAATATTGACACCTAGATGGGGGTAAACGTCTTAAAACAGTAGGCTGAATGGGGCCGAATGGATACAAGCCAAAGAGAGAGGAAGAGAAAGAGAAGAACAAAAGCAGGTGAACCCCCTTAAGCGAAACCCGAGTCAGTTACACCGTACCTATATCTAAGGTGAATCAGAGCCTAATTACATCCCCCTCCCAGGTAAAGTGGAGGGAAACTGGCCATTCCAGAAGTTTGAGAACGATCCCCGCTGACTTAAAGATAATGACTTTTACCTGGCCTATATGTTACCTGGGCAAGAACGTGTATGTCCACGAGATTCATGCTCAATTGACGTTTATGTATTATATATATATATATATATATATATATATATATATATATATATATATATATAAAGGTAAAACGTTTGGTCACGAATAAAGGGGAAACAATAAGAAAATTAAAAGGAAAAACTTGAAGCGAATGAATAAAGAAATTACTTAACCCCTGCTGTACCGGAGGATACAGTAATAAAAGTCCCCCCCCCTCCCAGTCCCAAGCAATGTGGCCAAAATGGCAAGATAGAACAACCTTCCACCTCAAGATATGAAGGAATACTGGCTCTCCCAGCCTTCAGAGAGTTGGATATAAGCTGATAAGTGTTGCCATATCGAGAGCAGTGCTCAAACGGTCGGTCGTGGTACCAGGCACAGCCTGATACAGGCAGTTACAAGGAAAGTACATTACTGACGGCTCCCAGCAGCCGTCGCTGGCTCTGGGGAGTGACTTATCTACTGACGGCTGCCAGCTGTCACTGGTATTGGATGGGTTTAAAGCCCATGAAAAAATGTAAAACTTTTGGACCCGAATAAAGGAAAAAAAAACTTGAAGAAAATTAATAAAGAAAAAAAAACTAGAAAAACATGAATAAAGGCTTACTTGAAGCACATGAATACAGAAAACAAATAGAAGCATATGAATTACAGAAGAGCAGAAATAAAAATTAAAACAAAACACACTAACAAAGGGGAGAAGAGCTTAACCCGTTCTGTATCGGCGACGTCTTTTTATTTTTAGTTTTATATATATATAAATTATTTTGTGACGTTTGAGAAGAATCTGTGGTAGCAAAAAGTGTTCAGTGAGATAGTTCGAACTTCGAAGCCAGATTTTTAAAATGAAGAACAACGTATAATAGTAGCCAAAATAAAGTTTAAAAGACGGCACCGGTAAATGAAGAACAACGTATAATAGTAGCCAGAATACAGTTTAAAAGACGGCACCGGTAATGAAGAACAACGTATAATAGTAGCCAGAATACAGTTTAAAAGACGGCACCGGTAATGAAGAACAACGTATAATAGTAGCCAGAATACAGTTTAAAAGACGGCACCGGTAAAGAAAAGGTTAATGGAATAGTTTGTGAAAAGGACAAAAAAGGACGATTCGTTATCAAATCTCACACACACGATTCGTTATCAAATCTCACACACACGATTCGTTATCAAATCTCACACACACGATTCGTTATCAAAGCTCACACACACGATTCGTTATCAAAGCTCACACACACGATTCGTTATCAAAGCTCACACACACGATTCGTTATCAAAGCTCACACACACGATTCGTTATCAAAGCTCACACACACGATTCGTTATCAAAGCTCACACACACGATTCGTTATCAAAGCTCACACACACGATTCGTTATCAAAGCTCACACACACGATTCGTTATCAAAGCTCACACACACGATTCGTTATCAAAGCTCACACACACGATTCGTTATCAAAGCTCACACACACGATTCGTTATCAAAGCTCACACACACGATTCGTTATCAAAGCTCACACACACGATTCGTTATCAAAGCTCACACACACGATTCGTTATCAAAGCTCACACACACGATTCGTTATCAAAGCTCACACACACGATTCGTTATCAAATCTCACACACACGATTCGTTATCAAATCTCACACACGATTCGTTATCAAATCTCACACACACGATTCGTTATCAAAGCTCACACACACGATTCGTTATCAAAGCTCACACACACGATTCGTTATCAAAGCTCACACACACGATTCGTTATCAAAGCTCACACACACGATTCGTTATCAAAGCTCACACACACGATTCGTTATCAAAGCTCACACACACGATTCGTTATCAAAGCTCACACACACGATTCGTTATCAAAGCTCACACACACGATTCGTTATCAAAGCTCACACACACGATTCGTTATCAAAGCTCACACACACGATTCGTTATCAAAGCTCACACACACGATTCGTTATCAAAGCTCACACACACGATTCGTTATCAAAGCTCACACACACGATTCGTTATCAAATCTCACACACACGATTCGTTATCAAATCTCACACACACGATTCGTTATCAAATCTCACACACACAAACAAACATAGACGAAATATTCCAAGGTCCACGTAATTTGGAATGAAAACACGAAAAAATGATTAGGAGAGAAGAAATTATATTATACTTAACCCGTTCACTACCAGGTCCATCCTATTTTATGCTGGCTACTAATAGACGATTATATTCAATTTAAGAGGGGCCTCGACTAATTAACAGGCTCCGAATTATCCTAATTACTCCTTTTTATTACCACAGATCCGTCTTAAGCTACACAAAATCGTCTAAATATAGCTAGAAGACAATAGAAAAAACGTCACCGGTACAGAAGGGGTTAAAATATATTGCGTTACAAGGAAGAGCAAGTGTCTTGGGGCATAAGGATTATGACGAACAAGTATAACATATAAAATGTTTAAAGGTGAATTACACAGAGATGATAAAACAGTGAGATAAGTTATGTAGCAGAACGTGAAATGCTCTAAAGTAATACACCATTATCGGGAATATCCATAAATTTGTCCCTAACATATCAAATAAATCGGGTCAAGTTAAAGGTCATATTTTGTTGCCTGACAACTATGTCACCTATTATGACGTCAAACCTCTCTCTCTCTCTCTCTCTCTCTCTCCCCCCTTATGAAGCAAGTGATGGTGTAAGTTCCGTGGTGTCGGCAATTGCGAGAAGAGGCCCCCCCCCCCCCCCCTCTTAACCACCTCTCTCTTTTGTGTCTTAATTATCTCTCCTTCCTGCGAGAGAGAGAGAGAGAGAGAGGGGAAGGGAAGGGGAGGAGATAAGGAGGACTAGGGAAGATAGAAGGAAGGAAGGGGAGGGGAGGACGAGGGAGGAGGAAAATGAGAAAAAGGAAGAGAAGAGGAAAATGAGGAAGAGGAAGAGGAGGAAAATGAGGAAACAGGAAGAGAGGAGGAAGAAGAGGAAGAGGATGAGGAAGAGAGGAGGAGGAGGAAGAGCAAACGAGGAGGAAGAGGAAGAGAGGAGGAAAATGAGGAAAAGGAAAAGAGGAGGTGCAATAGGAGGAAAATGAGGAAGAGGAAGAGGAGGAAGAGGAAGAGGAGGAAGACAATGAGGAATAGGAAGAGAGGAGGAAAAAGAGGAAGAATATGATACACGGTGGAGGTAACTCAAGGGCAGATGGTAAACTCCAAATACTAGATTATCGGTTATCAAATTATTGCTTAAGGGTGCCTATCTCGTATTTGTGTTTCTCTCTCTCTCTCTCCCTATCTCTCTGGGTTGTATCCATTCGGCCCCATTCAGCCTACTGTTTTAAGACGTTTATCCCCATCCAGGAGTCGATTTTTTTCCTGGCAAGTGGAAGAGATCCAGCATATATTCAAAAATGTTTTGGACGGCAGGCTAAATTTGCCTCCGGCGAAGCCGAATTTTTCCATACAATGCTGGCTCGCTATCGCTTGCCAGGAAAAAAATCGACACCTGGATGGGGATAAACGTCTTAAAACAGTAAGCTGAATGGGGCCAAATGGATACAACCAAGAAAGAGAAAAAGCAGGTCACCCCCCTTAACCCCTTCAGCACCAAGACGCCTTTTTACCTTTAATTCTAGTTATAATTAGATGATTTTATGCAGACTTATGTTACTAAGAGGGTTTATTGAGATCGTATTTACCCTTCTGATTCGTATAGGTAGATTACAAACTAAAGAAAAATCGTCTAATGGTAACCAGAATAGGATGATAATTACGTAATGGTGGTGAAGGGACTAAAGACGAGATGAAGTATAGTCTGTTCATCCTAGGTTGGACAGATATCGTAACCCCTAACCTCTCATAATTAAAAAAGGACTCGAGTAATCGAGCTAATATATTTCTACCGCATAGGAAGACTTGGCTAGGGAAAAGGTGTGGACATTGCCAGCTCATTTGCTCTAGCCCTTTTTGAGTTACAGAGGTTGGAGGTTCCGATTTCTGGCCAACCTATAATGAACGGACTATAGTAGGGTTTTAGTCTAACAGGCAGGTTGGAGATTAATTACCCCTTCTGTACCGGTCACGTCTTTTTATTTAATTTTAGCTACATTTAGGTGATTTTATGAAGCTTAGGAAGGATATATGATAGCCAAAAAGACTAATCGAGGTAGTCTGTAGCCTTGCAATTGGTAGCCGTCCTTCCTAAGCTGAATAAAATCGTTAATCATTGCCAGAATTTAGGAGATTTCATATTGCTTAGGAAGGAAATCTGATAGCCAAAATGACTAATTGAGATAGTCTGTAACCTTGTAACTGGTAGACATCTTTCTTAAGCCGAATAATTATCGTTAATCATTGCCAGACTGTAATGAAAAGGACGTCACCGTCACTGAATGGATTAATCTACATAATAAGATACTGAATACCAATAAACAAACATCTACTGTAAAAGAAAACAAACCCTTCAAAATGGATTAATCTACATAATAAGATACTGAATACCAATAAACAAACATCTACTATAAAAGAAAACAAATCCCTCAAAAAGTAAAATTGTGTTGGTATCAAAAGAATATTTCCTGGCTTTCTGTAGATCCTCCACTGCTTATTTGGTGTGGGGAATCTCTCTCTCTCTCTCTCTCTCTCTCTCTCTCTCTCTCTCTCTCTCTCTCTCTCTCTCTCTCTCTCTTTGAACAGTAACATACCACGGTCATTGAATAGAAGATAATAGTAGGGACAGCTCTCTCTCTATATATATCTTTCTCTCTCAATCTCTCTCTCTATATATATATCTTTCTTTCTCTCTCAATCTCTCTCTCTCTCTCTCTCTCAGTTAGCCCCCACAGAGAAAGCGGACCACTAATTGACAGCAAAAGACAGGGATTACTCGGAGCTCAAGACTGACCCGTTTCAGACACTGGGGTTTTATATTACGCTGAATTACCCACAAACATATACACATACACACACTCACATACACGCTTACTCTCACTCTACTTCACACACACTCTCTCTCTCTCACACACTGACACACTCCCACACACACTCTCACTCTCCCATCTACACACACACACACACACACACAAGGCTACGTCTGTGATGGAATTTAGGTCACTTCGCCTATTCGTTATTTTCCTCACCCACAGGTCTTTTCGTTTACCATTTTTTCGTCCATCTGTTTTCCACCCACGAATAATTTCCCCCATGGATGCGCTAATTTGCTTCCTAATTATATTCTTGTTTTCTGTTAATAGTGCTTGTTTTAGTTTGTTATGGGGAGATGGGCGTATTTATTTGTTTATTGTCTTATCTTCTTATTATTTTTTTAGTTTCCTCCCTAGGCTTCCATCAACCTGTAAAAAAACACCCCCTAGATCCCTCCTTCGGTAGAAAAATTTCGGTAGAAAAATTTCCCGGCCGAAGGCCGGTTACATTTATAATTGCAGGCCCGGTATCGCTCGTCATGAAAAAAATATACACCTTAATGTCACGAAAGGTCTTAATATTGACAAACAAATGGGGAGAAAGGTCTTAAATTCGCCAAACTAATGAGCCGAACGTCTTACAATCTGAAAAGAAAACTAATGAGGCTAAACATGAGGAAGAAGGGGGACCAGAACAACGACCCACCTCCCCTTAATAGTTCAGTTGGTCCGCACATTTTTTTCGCCCATAAACCATTTTCGATCACAGGCTGTTTTTTTTTGTTCTCGCCTACAGGTCGTTTCGGCCACTTTGACAACTCTTGCCAATTACCAGGTATCAAGAGAGGACAAACACACACTTCCTCTTCCTATTAAATTAACTTAAGGGGGGGTGACCTGCTTTTTTTATCTGTCTTTGTTGTGTCCATTCGGCCCCATTCAGCCTACTGTTTCAAGACATTATCCCCATGCAGGTGTCGATTTTTTCCTAGCGAGCGAAAGCGAGCCACCATTTTATGGAGAAATCCGGCTTCGCCGAAGAAATTTTTCTATCGAAAAATTTACAAATTTAGCCAGCTGTCTAACTCATTATCCAAAATATGGTGGCTTGCTATCGCTCGCCAGGTATAAATCGACACCTGGACGGGGATAAACGTCTTAAAACAGTTGGCTGAATGGTGCCAAATGGATACAACCAAGCGAGAGAAAATTAGCAGGTGACCCCCTCCCCCCCCTTAACAAGCACACCCCACTTCATTCCAACTCAAACAATAATAAATAAATAAATATGTATACAGTAGACCAAAAACCAAGCACTAGCCCCTTAACAGGTTGCTTGGGGCCGAATAACAGAAGCAGGCTATAACAGCAACTATATTAACAGAAGCAGGCTATAACAGCAACTATATTAACAGAAGCAGGCTATAACAGCAACTATATTAACAGAAGCAGGCTATAACAGCAACTATATTAACAGAAGCAGGCTATAACAGCAACTATATTAACAGAAGCAGGCTATAACAGCAACTATATTAACAGAAGCAGGCTATAACAGCAACTATATTAACAGAAGCAGGCTATAACAGCAACACAGAAGCAGGCTATAACAGCAACTATATTAACAGAAGCAGGCTATAACAGCAACTATATTAACAGAAGCAGGCTATAACAGCAACTATATTAATTTGCGAACGGTGAGTTTGAGGGGGTAGTGCTTGGTTTTTGGTCTATTTATTTATTTATTTATTATTTTTTGAGTTTCCTCGCTAGACCTCCATCAAACTTAGAAAAACACCCCCTAGACCCCCTTTCAAGATAAATTTGTACATTTTTTGGTAGGAATCGGCCCGAAGGCCGATTCCTTCTAAAATAAAGGCTCGCTATCGCTCGCCAGGAAAAACATCGACAACTAAATGGCACGAAAGTTCTTCAAATTGAAAAAAAAAATGAGGCGAAAGGTATCAAAATTGTCAAACTAACGGAACGGAAGTCTTAAAACCTCAAATCTAATATGCTAAACATGAGGGAGAAGGAGGTCCAGAAAAAGCGAGTAGTACCCCCTTAAGTTATCTTTCAACATACTGTTCATTGTATTTTGCAGTATAATTGTGTAATGGTATATTCATATGCAATTTAGAGTTTTCCGATAATATTCTCTATTATATAATTAATGATAATGCATTTGATATACAGTATATTAATGACATCTAGTGTCCACATAAATTATATATATATATATATATTATACGATACTAGATCCCACATACCGTAGAACAAAAAAACATGTTTAAATATGTCATGTTAATATATTACCGGTATCTATATCATATCACCAGGGGTAGTTTCTATATTAAGCTTAGTGAATAAAAGGCCTATAAAATAACCATATCACTGAATATAATATATTCAGGTAGAAAATATACGTATCGTATCGTACAATTTTGGATACTCATCCATTAAAATATTCATCATATCGACCTTCTCACGTAGATTATTTATCTATAGATAGATAGACAAGGAGACAGACAGACAGATAGATAGATAGATATAGATAGATATAGATAGATAGATAGGACAAATAATGAAAAAGACACATAGATGTATTATATAAAACAAAATTACCACAATAATTCCATCTCCCTCCAGCCACCGCCACTCTCACACCGCAATCCAGGAAAAGGTAAACTTAATCAACCCAACTTTGGGAATGAAACAGGAAGTTCATTAAGTTTATTTGAACTTGGCCGAGGAATGAAATTTTAACAGTGGACAGGGGTGGAGGTACAGTCGGTCTCAATATTACCGGCCTTCCTCTGTATGTTCCACTTGGAATATCTCTCTGGCTAAAATACAGGAGAAAGTCAGCACCACGCCTTGATCACTACCAAGCAATTTTCCTGCACTTCCCACCACACCTCCGAGACAAAAGGAAGCAACCACCACCTCACCAAGATGTGCCCGAGTAGCTGCAATTCATGTTGCACGTCCTCCAACACCCGGGAAGAACCTGACCATCACCATCAACAATCGTGATGCACACCGGAGAAGAAAAGCTGCCAAGGAAAGGAAGCCAACAAAAAGGTTCCATAGACACCATACCTCCACATGCCATTCTTCCTCCAAGCCGCATCACCACTCTGACCAAGAGGCCAGGAGGGACTACCCCAAACACCCCAAAAGTTCGACCCCCGCACCTGTGCCCTTATTAACCCGAGATGGACCATCAGGAACAACACAACAAAAGGTATGACCACCGCAGGCAAATTGAAGATCATTACAGTTGGACAGCTCTTACATACCTCTCACTGGAAGTTACCTAATACCTGGAAGAGTTTGGCCCCTTTTTAATATTGGAGTAAAACCCTAATCATACTGGTGGTAAAGTTTTACCTCAAATCTTATTTAACATCGTTGCTCATCAGAGGATTTGTTTTTATTAGACCTTAGTGGAGGCTACCTAATATCCGTTCCTCTGCCTCGATACGGCGTTGTTATTAATAAAGAATGCTGACTTGTCAAGCACTCTATTAGTAACAAACCACCCCCGTCTTATTAAAAGTTCACGCACTGGCTAGACTCTGATAAGACAAGGGCTCTGCGAGATACCATAGCAATTCTGCATAACGGCACTCCGCAATAGAGTCCATCCGATACGGACTCCCAGGCATTGGTTCTGGGGTATGATATCGGAAAAGGCCAAAAATGTCCTCATCAACCATGTCACTGAAAGACTCTTATAACGGTCAGAACAGTTAAGAAACGTTGCGTCACTAACAACCCTCTTACGTTAGTTCGATGACGTGTTGCAGATGCACTGGCATATTGCACACAACATTTAAGGCCCAACACCCAAGAGCACTGGAAGGTCTGCATCAAAACTCTTATAACGGTCAGAGCAGTTAGCGAGTCCTCTCCTACGTTAGCTCAATAATACTGTACAGATACACTGGCATATTGTACGTATTATTTAGAACCCTACACCCAAGAGTTCAAGTCTACATCTACTGTCACCCAGCCACGTCAGGATCACCACCATGGCCCAGATTTTCACCAGAAGACTACAGAGTGCTACTACATATAATATATAGTGAAACCCCTTTATAAGTACTAGTGATACACCTTATTAATATGCTTATTGAAATGCATTATAAGTACTAGTGATAATCATTTATGAATAGAAGTACTTAGTGTTGTGTGACGCTCCTGCATAGTAGCCACGTGCGGGCATGCGCACGCGTCGGCTGCCCAGCCGTTTAGAAACCGGCTGGCGGCAGCCGGCCGGCCGGCTTTTCCTTAGTATACTTAGTATATATCCTACGACAATGTAACTAATGTCTGGGATATTCTTATGTTGTTTCACAGCTTGAAGCTGCCCTTATTCTTAACCAACACATCTTAGTATATTTTATTCTCGATAGTTGATTGTTTCATTATAATATATAAGATGTAAGTCTAGTGAGAGTGGGAGGAGACGAGCGGGAGAGAGAGACCGGCTGGGGGACGTTGCTTTGCGCGGGCGCGGAATAGACTAGCTTGGGACGAGCCTGATGTTGCCATTTGATCGCAACGTTAGGCTTAGTTTCGACTCACGCAAGGGGTAGAGAATTTTGACCCGGCAACGGTGTTGAGTGTTGCCAAGCATGGGATGTATTTCGCATGCCTAGGGTGGGGTCCAGACAGATTCAAGACTTAGAGCTCACCTCACTGTCATACCCTTCGGACCCCCTTGATATCTATCCCTCTCAACCCCACTTAGAAACTTTCTCTCTTACTTTGTATACCTTCTTTCCACTACTTCACCAATCTATTTAATTATCCCATCCCCTTGATAGACCTTATATCTATTATTGTATTAACGACGAGCTCTCAGATAATTAGATAGGATTTTGGGCCTTATGCAGAGATGTAATTGTTAATGAGACCTAGGAAGCTTTTTTGTTGTCTCGTATTTGGTGGTTTCATGCTTGCTAGTGTGTTCTTGTGGTAGGTGAGCAGGGGCTAGACCGGAGGGGAGGCTTTTTGCGATCCTTTAAGTAAAGTCTGCTGGTGCGAGTCCTGTGGACCTGCACGACTTTACTAGGATACCCGTGGGAGTCTGGGGGCATTTTCTTGTCTGTGTGCCTGTGTGTCTAGTGTTGTGTTGTGTGAGGGCCCTTGCCTAGTCCACTCAGCACTGCGCTAGCACGCCTTGCGTTTGTTTTAGGGTCGCCAGGAGAGAGTCAGATACTTGGGATCTGAGTCTCTCAAGAGAGCACCCTTTCAATTAGAGTTATTTGGCGCACAGACTTGGGAACGTCCCTAGGCTAGAGCAGGTGGCTCAGCCCGGGTATCTGAAGCCTATATCCTTCCGGCTAGACCTCTGCCACCTGGCAGATTAACAGCTAGCGGTTTATTATATCTGTATGCTTGTTATTGTGCCACAGTTTACCGTCTTTGTGAGCATTGTGAGTCAGGGTGTGGCTTAGAGACTCTGTCCGAGCAGGCTTGCCTGACTAAGAGTGAGAAGCACACCTGTATGTGGTTATGTTGCGAGTTGCTGCCTTTATTTAATTATACCTATGCCATTATACACTGTAGGTCCTATCACTAGTATTTATTCCTGCTTATTAGTTAAGAGTTCTCTAAATCCGTAACGTACTTTCTTTGCTAAGCATCAGATCCTACAGTAGCCGCATGCAGTTTAGAAACCTGCATCTTGTCTACCTGTACGATGTTTTGAGGACTGTTTGCTCTCACCTTCTTTCACGCAGGGGTGATTAGTAGTATTAATTAACGTAACGTTAAATGTACTTTCTTCTAGTTTGTTATTAAATTGTTTCTGCAATTTAATTCCGTTATCTATCTTTTCCTTGAAGCTTTAAGTCAACTTAATTGTGTGATCTTTTATATAGCCTGCTTGACTATCAGCAGTCTATAGTGCATGCACCCTGTAACCGAGTCATAGGATACCTCGTTGTCCAGGCAGGACTCTTGACGGTTTAGGGTGGTTTGTTGCCTGGGTTTATAGATAAGGGTTGGATCTAGCGTTTTCCGTTGTTGCTTGTTGCCGCATACCTAGTCCAATAGAAAGAGCCCAGTGTTTATATATCCCAGGACGTAACAAATGGCGACCTTGCATAGGATTTACTGAACAGAGGAATATAGTGGTCATTTGTTTTGAGATTCCTTATGATTAGAGGAATACAGTGGACATAGTTTTTTTTTTGGAGCAACCAATATAACACATTAAAGACTTTAAATAACATTAGTATATACATACTTGCATAGGAGATAAGGCACATTCTATAACCGTGATAATTACTGCAGTGCACAAACATGTCTAATACATCAGAACACAGTGGTGGGTCAGGTCACGATACGGGCTCGGAGGGAGAAAGACCTGTGGAGTGGCTAGTCGATAGCGAGGAGGGTGCTAGAAGATTTTTAGAGGTGCCCCGTACTGCTGCCAGGGTGTTGAAGCTGAATAAGTATGGCTTAAAGTGTGTGGCAGGTCTTCAGGGTCACCAGGGTTTAAGTGGCATGAGGAAAGATCAGCTGAGGACTTTGATATTGGGTTTAGAAGGGAGAGACCTGGGTGGAGAGGCGACTGGGGGCCCCGGTCCCCAGCCCCCCCTCCACTCTACCCCCATATCAACTGTCAGGGTGCCTGAATTTAGTACATACCCCCAAGTTGATGGTCAATGGCAGTGTGGAATTCAATCACAGGGACCCTCCCCATTAAATGCACCTTCCCCTCCTCAAGGGTTGACTCCAGATTTGTTGTTTCGGCTTGAGATGGCCAAGGTTGAGGCCGCCGAAAGACAGGTTAGAGTTCAGGTTGAGGCTGCCGAGAGACAGGCTAGTGTGCAGGCTGAGGCTGCTAGAGCTCAGGCTGAGGCTGCAGAGAGAACAGCTATACGAGAGGCTGAACTGCAGGCAGAGTCTACTAGGTATCGGGCTGACAGGGAGCTGGAGAGATCTCGAGTGGAAGTAACAGGGCGAAATATTGGGGGAGGTAACAGACATCGGGACCAATCATTGTCGCACCTGCTTAAACTAGTTCCTGTGTTCGATGAGTTATGTGTGACTGAGTTTTTTATGCGATTTGAGAAGAAGTGTCAGGAACACCAGTGGCCTCAGGAAAAGTGGGCAGCATTAGTTTCATCAAGACTCCTAGGAAAGGGGCTAAAAGCGTATGATGCACTACCTTTAGAGTCCTGTGTAGTTTATGATGAGCTAAAGAAGGCTGTGCTACGGGCCTATGAGTTACAACCAGAAACTTACCGCTTGAAGTTTCGGGGTGTTACTAGGGGCAAGGATAGTACCTTCCTAGAACACGCCCGGGACTTGTCTGATGCACTACGACATTGGCTGCGTTCTGAGAGGGCAGCTACTTTTGAGGAGTTGAGTGAGCTGGTTCTCTTGGAGCAGTTCTTTAAGTGCACAGGCGGGGACTTAACATTAAATATAAAGGAAAAAAATCCTAGAACTCTCCAGGAGGCAGCAGAAATGGCTGACCTCCGACTGTCATTAATTCGAGGGTGCGAAGCAGCAGCTAGGAGTGAGTCGGGTGCAAAGGATCGTACCCCTCCCCCTCCCAAGAATTTTGATACACATAAATACACAAAACCATGTAGCACTGACAATAAAACTGAACATAAACCAAATACCGTCCCGTATAAGAAGTCTAATGGTACCTCCCACTCCCAAGGGAAACCAAAGAGTAAAGAGTGCTTTGCATGTCACAAGGAGGGTCACTTTGCAAATGCTTGTCCGAACAAGCCACCAAACAAGGTTGTGTCATTGGCCCGCAGCATAGGGGTGTCGCCTATATCTTCTGAGTTTGCCAAGGGTAGTTCGTCAGAGGTTGGGACACAGCCTGTGTTCAAGAGTCCGGAAGGCTCGAACCCTGTCCGCGACGTCTTTGGGGGTCATAGAGGGCATGGTTTTGTGAGGTGGGCTGGCGAAAGGCGAGGAGTTAAGTTATTGCGTGATACTGGGGCTTCTCAGACCTTGTTAAGGAACTTTACTGGTAGACCGATTAACGCTGCTCGGGTGGTGGTAGTTCAGGGGATCAATGCTACGAAGTCCTACCCGCTGGTGCGGATGGAGCTGGAGGTGGGTGGTGTGGCGAAGGAGCTGGATGTCGGAATTGTAGAGAACTTGCCTGTTGGGGGTGTCGACCTCCTCCTCGGCAACGACTTTGCGGTGCCTGCTTCTAAGGTTTCACCCTTGGTCGTTGCCGAGAAGGCGGCCGACGTTAGTAGGGAGGAACAGGAGTGGGTTGAGAAGTGTAGCGTACAAACCATGGCGTGTGTTGTGACGCGTTCTCAGACATCCGGAGCCTTGCAGCCACCACCTCAGTCTATCAAACCGCGGAGGAAAGGTCACAAGAAAACGGGAAGTGTTGGTCAATTGGAGAGTTTTGAGCCGGCAGTGTTTCTTGGTGACTCATTATGGGCACCTATGTTAGAGTCTGGAGAGGCCCCAGGACCTGTCACAGCTAGTGAGGAGGTAGGGCAGGAAGAGACTCCGAGGCAGCAACGTTACACACGGAGAGAAAAAAGGGTTGCTCAGTTTGATATTGGGGGAGGACTTGGGCTGCTTCGGAAGCATCTAGACAGGTTGGTTCCCTCAGATATTTGTAAACTGCAGTTGGAGGATCCGGAAGTTCAGAAGTGTGGTAATGGTGCTGTCGAGATCAAACACGAGGACAGGGAAACATGTCATGTGAACCTGTTGGAGGAGTTTGTGAGGCAACCACCTGAGCAGCCTACTGTCCCTGCGTTGGTCTGCAGCGGCCAAGGTGGAGAAGGAGAGGGGGGCAGTAGGGCCCAGGTGGAGGAGAGTAGGGATTGTCATGTCTCGGCGGAGCAGTGGGCGGGGGACACGAGTCTGGTGGCTGTGGAAGCGCTAGAGCACCTGCCTGAGAAGCAGTGTGCAGCGCTCCAGCACCAGCTCGGTTCATACCCCACTGGTCGTGCCGAGCCCCTGAGCCTCACAACTCGGGCAGTGCAAGATGTTCCGTGGGCAGGTCACGTGGATGTTGAAAGACCGTTAGCCTCGTTGTTTCGGTGGTTCAAGGTGGGCGACAAGGCTTTGGCATGGTTGCCAGGTCAGGGTTGACCCATGGTTGCCAAAGGTGGTGGTCAAAAGGAGGACTTTGAGCAGATTGGTGAGGTTGGCTGTGGCATAGAAGTGCCCAGTCGTCGCATAGCCTCCCAATGCTGCTCTAGTCTATTGCAACAGCCCTACCATAGACCGACTGTATCTGGCCATGTCGCTAAAAGCGGTGATGCTGCGCAGGCAGATGTAGTCGTAAGAAATGCGGGGGTGTGCATGTACGGTATCGGCGGGGAAGCCTTAGCAATTGTGAACTATGGGAGTGACTGCACAGATGGTACTGATTGTCCCTCTCATGACCTGGCTGTTCTAGGGACGAAGGTGGAGAAGGAGGGAGACTACAGGTTAGAAGCTGTGGTCTCGGCTGGGTTGTGGAAGGGCACTAGGATTGTTATTCTGCGAGATAAGTTGTTTACTAGGCTGTGGCAGTGCATCCACATGTTTGTTACTTCCACAGGCCTGATGTACGGGGTAGAATCCGACATGCAGGCTGGAGATAGTGCAAGGCTCAGTTTAATTCCCTACCGTATAAATCCTGCTCGACAGCCTGTGGTGCAAGCAGAGCTGGATTACGTGTTGACGAAGGGTCTGAGGGATAAGGAATGTCGTGAGTGGTCGTTGCCTGTAACTTTGCAACCTGTGTTAAGTGGCAAGATCAGTGAGTGTGTTGATTGCGAGAGTGTGTGTGCATTATCCCTGACAGACGCCTATACCTTATCGAGAGTTGACGACACCATAGACCGCCTCGGGGCTGCATCGCCTATCACGAAGGTAGAACTAGTGAAAGGTTATTGGCAGGCCCCGTTGCCGGAAAGAGCGAAGAGAAATGCCAGTCTTGTGATGAACTGGGCAGTTTATCAGTGCCAGGTGTTGTTTTGCTGCCGGGACACAAGTTGGATGTGTGGCATGCTAAGGGCACTGATAATGTTTTGGCTGATTGTTGGTCACGGGAGGGTTTGTTTGCAGGAGAACCCTCGCCGTTCAGTCAGTGTGTGTTGAGAGTGGAGGAAAATAGGCTGTCACTGTAGTGCAGCCGCCAAAAACAAATTAAAAAAGCAAAAAAACTTATAAAAACTCTTTATTTTTATAACGTGTAGAATTTTGTATAAGATGTTGTGGCAGTATCTAAGTTGAATGTTTTCGCTTATTGTCGCTAAGTTAGTTGAACTTGCTCGGTGGAGTGCAACAGTCTTTATTTTTTTTATATATAGTGCCTTGTGTCGCAACAGTGTGTGGTACTATGAGAAGCTTTCTGTTAGATATGAAGAACTTAGTCAAGTGTCTTATATCTTGGGGGAGGTGTGACGCTCCTGCATAGTAGCCACGTGCGGGCATGCGCGCGCGTCGGCTGCCCAGCCGTTTAGAAACCGGCTGGCGGCAGCCGGCCGGCCGGCTTTTCCTTAGTATATATCCTACGACAATGTAACTAATGTCTGGGATATTCTTATGTTGTTTCACAGCTTGAAGCTGCCCTTATTCTTAACCAACACATCTTAGTATATTTTATTCTCGATAGTTGATTGTTTCATTATAATATATAAGATGTAAGTCTAGTGAGAGTGGGAGGAGACGAGCGGGAGAGAGAGACCGGCTGGGGGACGTTGCTTTGCGCGGGCGCGGAATAGACTAGCTTGGGACGAGCCTGATGTTGCCATTTGATCGCAACGTTAGGCTTAGTTTCGACTCACGCAAGGGGTAGAGGATTTTGACCCGGCAACGGTGTTGAGTGTTGCCAAGCATGGGATGTATTTCGCATGCCTAGGGTGGGGTCCAGACAGATTCAAGACTTAGAGCTCACCTCACTGTCATACCCTTCGGACCCCTTGATATCTATCCCTCTCAACCCCACTTAGAAACTTTCTCTCTTACTTTGTATACCTTCTTTCCACTACTTCACCAATCTATTTAATTATCCCATCCCCTTGATAGACCTTATATCTATTATTGTATTAACGACGAGCTCTCAGATAATTAGATAGGATTTTGGGCCTTATGCAGAGATGTAATTGTTAATGAGACCTAGGAAGCTTTTTTGTTGTCTCATATTTGGTGGTTTCATGCTTCCTAGTGTGTTCTTGTGGCAGGTGAGCAGGGGCTAGACCGGAGGGGAGGCTTTTTGCGATCCTTTAAGTAAAGTCTGCTGGTGCGAGTCCTGTGGACCTGCACGACTTTACTAGGATACCCGTGGGAGTCTGGGGGCATTTTCTTGTCTGTGTGCCTGTGTGTCTAGTGTTGTGTTGTGTGAGGGCCCTTGCCTAGTCCACTCAGCACTGCGCTAGCACGCCTTGCGTTTGTTTTAGGGTCGCCAGGAGAGAGTCAGATACTTGGGATCTGAGTCTCTCAAGAGAGCACCCTTTCAATTAGAGTTATTTGGCGCACAGACTTGGGAACGTCCCTAGGCTAGAGCAGGTGGCTCAGCCCGGGTATCTGAAGCCTATATCCTTCCGGCTAGACCTCTGCCACCTGGCAGATTAACAGCTAGCGGTTTATTATATCTGTATGCTTGTTATTGTGCCACAGTTTACCGTCTTTGTGAGCATTGTGAGTCAGGGTGTGGCTTAGAGACTCTGTCCGAGCAGGCTTGCCTGACTAAGAGTGAGAAGCACACCTGTATGTGGTTATGTTGCGAGTTGCTGCCTTTATTTAATTATACCTATGCCATTATACACTGTAGGTCCTATCACTAGTATTTATTCCTGCTTATTAGTTAAGAGTTCTCTAAATCCGTAACGTACTTTCTTTGCTAAGCATCAGATCCTACAGTAGCCGCATGCAGTTTAGAAACCTGCATCTTGTCTACCTGTACGATGTTTTGAGGACTGTTTGCTCTCACCTTCTTTCACGCAGGGGTGATTAGTTGTATTAATTAACGTAACGTTAAATGTACTTTCTTCTAGTTTGTTATTAAATTGTTTCTGCAATTTAATTCCGTTATCTATCTTTTCCTTGAAGCTTTAAGTCAACTTAATTGTGTGATCTTTTATATAGCCTGCTTGACTATCAGCAGTCTATAGTGCGTGCACCCTGTAACCGAGTCATAGAATACCTCGTTGTCCAGGCAGGACTCTTGACGGTTTAGGGTGGTTTGTTGCCTGGGTTTATAGATAAGGGTTGGATCTAGCGTTTTCCGTTGTTGCTTGTTGCCGCATACCTAGTCCAATAGAAAGAGCCCAGTGTTTATATATCCCAGGACGTAACAGTTGACGCGGGATATATATAAAAGTGAAAGAATAAAAGTACTAGTGATACGCCTTATATAAAAGGAAGTACTTGAGTGAATTATTAAATATTATTTGTATGCAATCTGAAACGTAATTGAAGTACTAGTGATGCCCACTTATTTTAGGGGAATACTTAATTTAAAGTTCTAAATATTCATACAAAGTGAAATATTATAAGTAATAGTGATAAAATCGTAAAAAAGCAAATACTTGAGAATATTTTATTATGTTTTTTCCACCAACCAAATTCACCTCTAAACTCAATTAATGAAATCAACAAATACAAGTGGCACTCCAAAGACTCGAACCTACGATACTCACATCGAAATTCCGCGCACTTCTGCATTACGCTATCAAGACTGTGTCGCGTGATAAAAGAAAGTACAAGTGTCCTACCTCGATTGAAGGGAGTACTAAGCTATATTGATTGTAAGAATTACAAGTGTCACACCTCGATTGAAGGGAGTACTAAATTATATTATACAAGCCAAGTTTTAGGAGTGAACGAAGATTGTGGAACCTCGTTTGTGCGTCTTCTATATGTTTATACCATTATCTATCATTTCAATACGATATCTATGTGTAGTAAATATAATAATATGAATGTACGTTTTGTTATAATTATCCTCTATTACCTTCTGTGCATGTGTTAAAACGAATTTGGCTTCTCCAGTCAAGTAGAACCTACCTAATTTATCCAATCAACTCCAGTAAAAACCTGGCATAACACTGGCAAAAGGGATTTAGGTTAGGGTAGGTTAAGTTAGGTTAAGCTAAGGCTGATGTTAGGTGAGATTAGGTTAGGATAGGTAAGGATGAGGTTAGGAGAGGTGAGGTGTACGCAACTCGACTAAGACTATAGACGAAGCTAATTTCATCGTGAGCTTGTTGGCCAAAAGCACCAAACAAAAACAAAAAGCAAAGAACTTTATTGTAATAGCTGTCCAATACAAACTTTTTCTGGGGCCTGTACCATAACTCACTCACTCACTCACTCTCACTCATTCTCTCTCTCTCGTCTGTCTGTCTGTCTGTCTCTCTCTCTCTCTTTGGTCTCTGTATCTCTCTCCTCTCTCTCTCCTCTCTCTCACTCTTCCTCTCTCTCTCTCTCTCCTCTCTCTCTCCTCTCCTGAACAGGATGATCTCTGTGTGTCTCTCTCTCTATAAAAACTTCTGGTGAGTATGACTAAACTTATCTCTCTCTCTCTCTCTCTCTCTCTCTCTCTCTCTCTCTCACTCTCTCTCTCTCTCTCTCAGTGAGAGAGTATGTCGTATGTGTGTGAGTAAAAGCCCCTTCTAGTGTTTTCATGAGAGGTTAATGGTAAAGTTCTCTGCTACTTTACAATGGGTCCAATATAAACTTTGTCTGGGGTCGTATACAAAGCTCGTAATCTCTCCTCTCTCTCTCTCTCTGTTGTGTCTCTGTCTTTTTCTTCTCTCTCTCGTATTAAATCTCAATCTTTCTATTCTCTCTCCTTCTCTTCTCTACCTGTTCTAATTTCTCTCTTCTCTTTTTACTTCACTTCTTCTCTCTCTTCTTAAGCGGTGTTAAACTCTCTACTATTAATCCTCCACTCCTTGTCCTTCTCTCCCCATATATTATCTCTTTCTCTCCCGGGTTAAAACATACGCGCAGCCATTGTGTGTGAACAATGGCGTAAACTAAAATGTGCTCACATTTTAGTTTAGTAGTGTGTTAATCGCGCCTGTTTTATGGGCCCGGTGAGAACCAGAGATAATATTTTTGATTATATACGTCGTTGCTCTAACGACCCATTCGAGGTGGTGAATAGAGACTGGGAGAATTAAATTTAAAAAGAGATTAGGGTTTGGCTGAACACCGTTCTTAACACCGTTAACCCACAAAATCAAGTGAGATAAGTAACACATAAATACTCAGATATATAAACTAAATTGTTACACGCTCTAACCATTACACCAAGGGACTGAACCCGGACAAATATGCTGAAATATTTAATTAAGAGAGAGAGAGAGAAAGCAATCACACACACAAGACACACACACATCACACACAACACACACACACACACACACACACACACACACACACACACACACACACATACACACACACACACACAGAGAGAGAGAGAGAGCGAGAGAGAGAGAGAGAGAGAGAGAGAGAGAGAGAGAGTACAAAGGAGTACAAAGGAAATCACAGCAACACAGTTCTAGTGACCCTTCTAGGTTGCTTGTCCTCCAAAACACTGAGGATCAAGTGTCCAAACAGTGGTTTAGAGTTGGGTAAGGGAACATTGGAAAGGGAATTACTGCCCTGGAACTAATGTCCGTGGCAGGATTAGGAAGTTAGTAGGGGACAGATGGGTTAGTAACTGAGGGGGGGATAAAATAAAGTTATTCATATACAAACGCAGTCAGTCGCGGGTTTGAGGCGAGATATTTGTCTAGGCGGAGTTTAAATGAATCAACGGTGATGCAGTCTATAACGTTTCGGGGGGAGGAGCCCATTCCACAAGAGACAACTCTATTGAAGAAGAGAATTCTTGAGAGAGAGAGAGAGAGAGGGACGAGAGAGCGTGGTAGAGAGGAGAGCCAGAGGAGAGAGAGAGAGAGAGAGAGAGAGAGAGAGAGAGAGAGAGAGAGAGAGAGAGAGAGAGAGAAGCGGGAATAGGAAGGAAAAGAGGAAGATGCGCAGAAACGATACAACGAAATAAAAGAAAATGAACCGAAGCGAGAAAAAAAAAGTAATTAAAAGAAAATGAGCAGAAACAAGAAAACACGAAGAAAAAAGAAAACGATCGAGGGGCAACTAAAAAAAAAAAAATCTACTCCTACCCCAACAGAAAAGTAGTAGGAAATGGAGGCCTCGTGAAATTCGAAACTGGGTGAGAAAATTCTGAGAGTGGTAGTTTTCTCGTCGATGTCAATCAGCGTGAATATTTCCCGGTCATATTTCCGGGTTGTATTTCCGTGAATATATATTGTGTGTGTGTGTGTGGGGGAGGGTTCTTCCTCCTCCTTCTGTATCTCCGAGGTAGAGATTTTTATAAGATATCAAATCGTTGGTAGGTTTCTAAGTTATTTTTCCGTGTAATGCTACCGAATGCGAATGTTAAGTTTTATTTTCAAGATGTATTCCCAGATGAAAATCAGATTTATGATTCAATACTGTATTTCCAAGATATATTTCCATTTTATATTTGTAAGCAACACTTCTAAGTAATATTAACCCCTTCAGCACCATGACGCCTTTTTGCCTTTGATTCTGGCTAAAATTAGATGATTTTATGCAGTCTAAAAAGGACCTACTGTATGGTACTAAGAGGGTTTATTGAGATCGTATTTACCCATTTGAGTCGTATAGGTAGATTATAAACTAAAGAAAATCATCCAATGGTAACCAGACTATAATGAAATTTACGTAATGTTGGTGAAGGGGTTAAAGAAAGTTATATTTCCGAGACATAATTTCCGTGTCGCCCATGTGACTCGTTAGCCTTGGTCGGCAACCCATCTAGGGGAGACAACCTTATAAAAATCCGAGTGGATGGGACTCGTCAGCCTTGGTCGGCAACCTGTCTAGGGGAGTAAACCTTATACAAATCTGTACTGCTTACCTAAGGGTGAAGCAGGTTAGTGGATGGACTAGCCACACACCACTGTAGAAAAAATATTGCTAAACAGATACATAGAAGGCCTCCGAGTCGGACGGACCCTAAGTTTAGTGGTCAATCCTGTAAGTCGTTCAATAAACTGGCAAGGGTTGTCCCTCTTACAGCGGATAGGTCCACTTGGGGGCATTTTGTGTATGGCCACCCTCATTAAGGGGAGTAAGGCGTCCGGCAATAGATAGATAGATTTCCGTGAATATAATGGGTACATCCATAGGGTTGACGATTTCTGGTCCACTTACTGTATTTGGAATAGGGTAGTCTTTTTATAGGTGTAAATGTTCATACTCTTTAGGTTGTTTTTCTTGGCATAATTTCGATCTTCTTGGTTGTTGTTTTTGTTCTTCTTGTCTTCGTTGTTGTTGTTCTTCTCTTGGTTGTTCTTCTTGAGTCCTCTTGAATTATCACACTCTTTAGGTTGTTGTTCTTGTCTTCTTGATTGTTGTTTTTGGTCTTCTTGATTGTTGTTTTTGGTCTTCTTGTCTTCGTTGTTGTTGTTCTTCTTCTTTTTGTCTTCTTTGTTCTTCTTCTCTTGGTTGTTCTTCCGGAGTCTTCTTACACACTGATTGATACGGTCTCCCTGAACTGGTTGTTGTTGTTGTTCTTATTCTTGCCTTCGTTGTTGTTGTTGTTGTTCTTGTCTTTGTTGTTGTTTATTTTCTTTTCTTATTTTTGTCTTCGTTCTTTTTCTTCTCTTGGTTGTTCTTCTGCTAGAGTCCTCCTACACACTGATTGATACTGTCTCGCCGAAATGGGCTAGTTTCTCCTGAGTGACAACCGTATTATGCCATGTGTCGGGAAGTAGGTGCTCGGTAGACGAGAAAATATATATGTGTGTGTGTGTGTGTGTGTGTGTGTGTGTGTGTGTGTGTGTGTGTGTGTGTGTGTGTGAGAAGGTAGGAACGTTACGTCAGACTCGTATAGTTTTTCTTATAGGTCTTTCTGGCTTTCACTCACTCCCTCTCCCACTCACACACACACACACACACACACACACACACACACACACACACACACACACACACACACACACACACACACACACACCACCCACACACAATCACACGCACACACCACCCACACACAATCACTCACTCACTTTCACTTTCACTCTCTCCCACTCAAGCAACTTCTTTTTTCCTATTGATGGTTTATGAAATGCTGAAAAAAATCATGCATTTTAAAAAACAATGATACTCTACCATCATTGTTTGTATTGTTAATGTAATCAAGTATTTGTTCCAGTGTTATTAATAAAACCAATGATACTCTACCATCATTGTTTGTATTGTTAATGTAATCAAGTATTTGTTCCAGTGTTATTAATAAAACCAATGATACTCTACCATCATTGTTTGTATTGTTAATGTAATCAAGTATTTGTTCCAGTGTTATTAATAAGTTCCCCGATACCTCATTTGGCTAGCTTACTAGATTATTCATATACATTCCTGTTCCATCGACTTTCCTCTCTTCCTCTTTGACTATAGTCTATTCACTGTAATTAGGCGAGAAATCATGACCTCTAACCTCTGTAACTAATACATGACTAAAGTAATCGAGCTAATATTTCTACCATTTGAGTCAGTCAAGGATTATATGTGGTCATTTACAGCCAATTTACTCTAGCCCTTTTTGAGTTACAGAGGATAGAGGTCATGATTTTTCGCCTACTTACAGCGAATAGACTATAACGCCATCTCTCTATTTTTTTTCTTTTAGGCACACAATAAATTACATACAGAAAGGCACAGCTCTCACACCCTAACTCACGCAAACTTTCTCTCTTTTAGTAACACACGAATATAAATATAGCAATGCACACCTCTCTTAAATTATTATCCACTCACTCTCTCTCTCTCGCTCACTATCTCACTCTCACTCTCTCTCTCAGTCTCTCATACACATAACATCCACTCTGCTTAATGCATAGAAACACTGAATATACCCGGCTAGCTTGTTCTAATTTGTACATTAAAGCACTCCAGTACATCTCTCTCTCTCTCTCTCACACACACACATTCTGTCTTATACACAAATACATTCCTACACATCCCTCCCTCTCTCTCTCTCTCTCTCTCTCTCTCTCACGCACACATAAAATACCGCCGACACACTCTGGTTAATGTACACAAGCACTGAATATGCAACACCTACTTGACTTGCTAATTAAGGCCTAAGAACTTTGACAGCCATTTTAGAGGTGGCGCAAAATTAAGAGAGTATACGGGCGAATTATTTATGTGACCCGTTTTCTTTTTGTCTTTTGATTGGTTTCGGTCCTATTTTTTGTTCTTACTCACTCATTATGACATAGGTGGGAGTTAGAGCGCTAGGGAGGGAGGAGGGGTGAAAAGTCTTACCTCCAAAATTAATTGAGCGAAACCGGGAAATTCCAAAAAGACCCCCTTCGGACCAAATATAGTTAAAGAATAAATGAATACCGGCAGTGTAATTACACTGGAAACTTGTGACATCTTTTTAATTATATTCTAGCTATATTTAGACTATTTTCGGCAGTTTAAGAAGGATCTGTGGTAGTAATAGGGGTTAAGTGAGATAGTTCGAAGCCTCTAGATTGCTGGAGGCCCTTTTTAAACTGCATATAATTGTCTAATAATAGCCAGAATAATATTAAAAAGACATCGCTGGTACAGAAAGGGTTAAGATCATAATTTGGTTTACATGTTCAGCCTCTCAGTCAAAGGTATTAATACACACGTCACCATAAACACACACACTCACATGCACACATTATATCTCTCTCTCTCTCTCTCAGTCAAAGGTATTAATACACACGAATACATACGTCACCATAAACACACACACTCACATGCACACATTATATCTCTCTCTCTCTCTCTCAAAGGTCACACGAATACATATCACCATAAAACACACACACATGCACACATTATATCTCTCTCTCTCAGTCGTCATACGTCACCATAAACACACACACTCACATGCACACATTATCTCTCTCTCTCTCTCTCTCTCTCTCAGTCAAAGGTATTAATACACACGAATACATACGTCACCATAAACACACACACTCACATGCACACATTATATCTCTCTCTCTCTCTCTCAGTCAAAGGTATTAATACACACGAATACATACGTCACCATAAACACACACACTCACATTATATCTCTCTCTCTCTCTCTCTCTCTCTCTCAGTCAAAGGTATTAATACACACGAATACATAAACACACACACTCACATGCACACATTATCTCTCTCTCTCTCTCTCTCTCTCTCTCTCTCTCTCTCTCTCAGTCAAAGGTATTAATACACACGAATACATACGTCACCATAAACACACACACTCACATGCACACATTATATCTCTCTCTCTCTCTCTCTCTCAGTCAAAGGTATTAATACACACGAATACATACGTCACCATAAACACACACACTCACATGTAACTCTCTCTCTCTCTCTCTCTCAGTCAAAGGTATTAATACACACGAATACATACGTCACCATAAACACACACACTCACATGCACACATTATATCTCTCTCTCTCTCTCTCTCTCAGTCAAAGGTATTAATACACACGAATACATACGTCACCATAAACACACACACTCACATGCACACATTATCTATCTCTCTCTCTCTCTCTCTCTCAGTCAAAGGTATTAATACACACGAATACATACGTCACCATAAACACACACACTCACATGCACACATTATCTCTCTCTCTCTCTCTCTCTCTCTCTCTCTCTCAGTCAAAGGTATTAATACACACGAATACATACGTCACCATAAACACACACACTCACATGCACACATTATATCTCTCTCTCTCTCTCTCTCTCTCTCAGTCAAAGGTATTAATACACACGAATACATACGTCACCATAAACACACACACTCACATGCACACATTATCTCTCTCTCTCTCTCTCTCTCTCAGTCAAAGGTATTAATACACACGAATACATACGTCACCATAAACACACACACTCACATGCACACATTATCTCTCTCTCTCTCTCTCTCTCTCTCTCTCTCAGTCAAAGGTATTAATACACACGAATACATACGTCACCATAAACACACACACTCACATGCACACATTATCTCTCTCTCTCTCTCTCTCTCTCAGTCAAAGGTATTAATACACACGAATACATACGTCACCATAAACACACACACTCACATGCACACATTATATCTCTCTCTCTCTCTCTCTCTCAGTCAAAGGTATTAATACACACGAATACATACGTCACCATAAACACACACACTCACATGCACACATTATATCTCTCTCTCTCTCTCTCAGTCAAAGGTATTAATACACACGAATACATACGTCACCATAAACACACACACTCACATGCACACATTATATCTCTCTCTCTCTCTCTCTCTCTCAGTCAAAGGTATTAATACACACGAATACATACGTCACCATAAACACACACACTCACATGCACACATTATATCTCTCTCTCTCTCTCTCTCTCTCTCTCAGTCAAAGGTATTAATACACACGAATACATACGTCACCATAAACACACACACTCACATGCACACATTATATCTCTCTCTCTCTCTCTCTCTCTCTCTCTCTCAGTCAAAGGTATTAATACACACGAATACATACGTCACCATAAACACACACACTCACATGCACACATTATATCTCTCTCTCTCTCTCTCTCTCTCTCTCTCAGTCAAAGGTATTAATACACACGAATACATACGTCACCATAAACACACACACTCACATTATATCTCTCTCTCTCTCTCTCTCTCTCTCTCTCTCAGTCAAAGGTATTAATACACACGAATACATACGTCACCATAAACACACACACTCACATGCACACATTATCTCTCTCTCTCTCTCTCTCTCTCTCTCTCTCAGTCAAAGGTATTAATACACACGAATACATACGTCACCATAAACACACACACTCACATGCACACATTATATCTCTCTCTCTCTCTCTCTCTCTCTCTCTCTCAGTCAAAGGTATTAATACACACGAATACATACGTCACCATAAACACACACACTCACATGCACACATTATCTCTCTCTCTCTCTCTCTCTCTCTCTCTCTCTCTCTCAGTCAAAGGTATTAATACACACGAATACATACGTCACCATAAACACACACACTCACATGCACACATTATCTCTCTCTCTCTCTCTCTCTCCCTCCTCCTACATTCACTTCACTTCACTTCACCTCACCTCAAGCCCGCTCAGCTGGAGTGATAAACGCGACTTTTCTTCCGATGTGTTAGGGGTTTTCTGGCTTGTAAAACACTACTGCATACCCAACCATGCGCTCCCTACCACTTGCTGGACCATTTTTTGTTTTATTCAACCAGAGTACTGACTCCAAAATACAAAGTTTTATCTTCACAATATCTATTTCAGTTACAACTTCAACAAAATATATGCAATTATCAATACAAAGGAAATCTTCGTTCATATAATAGGTTTCTCGATCTTGTTAGGCCTCTTTCTTTTTATATTAACCCTTTCAAGATACGATGACGCATTTGGTTTCTATTTTCTGGCTAATATTAGACCATTTTATTCAGATGCCAAACTAACGGAAATAACGTCTTATAATCTCAACACTAATATGCTAAACATGAGGGAGAAGGGGTCCAGAAAAAGCTACTCCTCCCCCCCCCCCCTTCTTTAAGGCCTTAGCCCCTTCTATAACGGTGACGTCTTTTTAATTTTAATCTAGCTATATTTAGACGATTTTGTATACCGGTACTTTGAGAATAATTTGTGGTAGTAAAAAAGGATTAGGTGAGATGGTTCGAAGCATGTTAATTGCTGTAGGCCCTTTTTAAACTGAATAATATTGTCCAATAGTAGCCAGAAAAATATTAAAAGGACGGCACCGGTACAGAGAGGGTTAAAGATCTGTACCTGAGCTTTAAAATCCTCCGTGGTGGTGGTGGTGGTGGTGGTGGTGGTGGTGGTGGTGAGTCTTAAGGGGAGATGGTTCACTTTTTGGGAGATTTTTGCATGTATTCGTTATTTTTCTAGTTTCCTCCCTAGACCTCCATCAAATTAAAAAAAAAAACATCCATTAGATCCCCCTTCTAGATACATTTGTACATTTTTCGGTAGAAAAATTTCCCGGCCCAAGGCCGATTCTTCCAAAATTACTGGCTCACTATCTTTCGTCAGGAAAAATATCAACACCTAAATAGCACGAAAGGTCTTAATATTGACAACAAAATGGGGCGAGAGGTCTTAAAATCGATAAACTAATGGGGCAAACATCTTAACATCTGAAAACTAATGGAGCTAAACATGAGGGAGAAAATGGTCCAGAAAACCTGCCCATAAGTGCTGGGTGTGATGTGTGGTTAGTGAGGCGGGTGTGATGTGTGGTTAGTGAGGTGTGTGTGTGTGTGTGTGTGTGTGTGTGTGTGTGTGTGTGTGTGTGTGTGTGTGTGTGTGTGTGTGTGTGTGTGTGT
Organism: Paralithodes platypus; assembly: GCA_032716605.1. Classification (NCBI taxonomy): domain Eukaryota; kingdom Metazoa; phylum Arthropoda; class Malacostraca; order Decapoda; family Lithodidae; genus Paralithodes; species Paralithodes platypus. Next base: position 50,868,641 of record CM064520.1, read on the forward strand.
GTGTGTGTGAGAGTGAGTGTGTGTGAGTGTGTGTGTGTGTGTGTGTGTGTGAGAGTGAGTGAGTGAGTGAGTGTGTGTGTGTGTGTGTGAGAGAGTGAGTGAGTGCATGTGTGTGTGTGAATGAGTGTGTGTGTATCATTAAAGTTTTGAGAACATTATTTTCAAGATTATTACAAACTACCTTGAACAAAACAATAACATGAATGATCCAACATCGACTTCGACAAGGTAGATCAATCTTGTCCCAGCTCCTTGCCCATCATGATAAAATAGCTGTACTAAAGAATAACAGTAACATCGATGTAATCTACTTGGACTTCAGTAAGGTCTTCGACAAGGTGGACCCCGGAATACTATTACATAAAGTTCGCAATTCAGGAATAATTGGTCGCCTTGGAGTATGGATCCATAACTTCCTGAATGAAAGCAAGCAATGTGTTGCTGTGGGTGGTGTCATTTACCATGACTCAAATGTCTAGTGGTGTCCTCAAGGTTCTGTACTGGGGCCACTGCTTTTTCTCGTACACATATCCAACATTGACAAAGGTACACTTTACTTAAAAGTCTCATCTTTTGCCGATGATACCAGAGCAATGAAAGATATTGAATCAATGGAAGATGTGGACAAATTAAAATATGGCCTTGTCAAGCTATACACATGGGCTGAAGCAAATAATATGTCTGTAAATAATAACAAATTTGAACTGGTTAGGTATGGTATTTACATAATTATTATGTTCCTTCCAACAACCAACTATACTCCTAAAATCGATTAATGAAATTTACAAACACATGTGGCAGTCCGTGGATTCGAATCCAGGATGCTCACACCGAAAATCAACACCTTATGCATCGCACCACGAAGACAGTTAAAGAATGGTGGACACTGCCTACGATTTATTATGCAACTTCGAATCCTGCATATCAATCTAAGCATGTACACACATCCCAACTGCAACTCACGTAGGCTATGCATATGTGAATGGAAAGAGCAATTAATGGGGCCTTAACCACTAGGGAAGTCCTCTCGATAAATTACCCCTGAACCAATATCAATTATTATGTTCCTTCCAACAACCAATATAAGAAGTCCACTATGGGCCACATGATGGCTAAAGAATATAGTGCAACAACAACGTGCTAGACCTAGGGGTAATAATCACATCCTAACACTATCACAACAACAACGTGCTAGACCTAGGGGTAATAATCACATCCTAACACTATCACAACAACAACGTGCTAGACCTAGGGGTAATAATCACATCCTAACACTATCACAACAACAACGTGCTAGACCTAGGGGTAATAATCACATCCTAACACTATCACAACAACAACGTGCTAGACCTAGGGGTAATAATCACATCCTAACACTATCACAACAACAACGTGCTAGACCTAGGGGTAATAATCACATCCTAACACTATCACAACAACAACGTGCTAGACCTAGGGGTAATAATCACATCCTAACACTATCACAACAACAACGTGCTAGACCTAGGGGTAATAATCACATCCTAACACTATCACAAAAGACACAAGCCTAAGTCACCTGGATATTGCATACTTTCAGAACTCGTGAAGGGGAACCTATGTTAACCCTGTATAAGGGCTTGGTGATACCACTCTTAGAATACTGCTGCCAGTTATGGAATCCCTGAAAGTCATGAGAGAAACAAGCACTGGAAGGCATCCAGCGCTCCTGCACTAGTAACATAGTGTCTGTGAAGGATGAAGACTACTGGCAAAGACTTAAGTCCCTAAACTTGTATTCTCTAGAACGACGCCAAGAAAGATAAATGATAATCTATACTTTGAACATTCTTATTAGCTTAGCCCCAAACCTGCTGGTAGAGGAAGAAGAGGAGTTGATAAAGATAAAAGAAACCCAACGACTGGGCCGTTTGTGTATTATCAGGTCAATCAACTAACTCAAGAGCACTGACAAGAGTTAAGGCACTGAAAGAAAATGCCTTCGCTACACGGAGTCCGAAGCTCTACAATTCACTAGCCAAGAAATAAGAAACAAAAACTACCCATTAGTTGAAAAATTAAAAAAGACCTTGGATGATTTCCTGTCATCACTGCCAGACCAACCCATCCTACCCCACTACCACCTCCGTGCTGCCAGCAACAGCATCCTTGACAAGCTGGCACAGAGGACGGTAGATGAGATGTATATTGGCGGCGCCGCAGCGGCGTGGACCACAGGACGTTAACTGACAGCCCTCAACTACAACCACAGGTCTGTGTGTGTTAAGATTTAGGTATAATGTGTGGTTAGTAGGGCGTGTGTTTCTCTGGGGATTGTGCCGAACTCTTAAGGGGAGATGGGCCGGTTTTCTGGACCACTTTCTCCTTCGTGTTTATCCCCATTAATTTTGAGGTTTTAAGACGTTGGTCCATTAGTTTGTCGATTTTAATACCTTTAGCTCCATTTCGTTTTCAATTTTATGACCTTTCGTGCCATTTAGGTGTCAATTATTTTCTGGCGAGCGATAGCGAGCCTGAAATTATAAGAGGAACCGGCCTTCGGCCAGGATATTTTTCTATCGAAAAATGTACAAATATATCTTGAAGGGGGGTCAAGGGGGTGTTTTTCTAAGCTTGATGGAGGTCTAGCGAGGAAACTAAGAAATATAGGAATAAATTAATTTATAGACTCAAAAAAACGGCCCATGTCCCCTTAAAAAAACACACACACACATTTTAACTACGTCGCATACTGTGGTTGATGAATGGTACAGCTTGTTGTTTTTTGCTAAGGTTAATACAAATTATTATTATTGTTATGGAACAGCGATTTTGATAAGTTGTTTTGACTTTATATTGTCTTTGTCCCAGTTTTTGTTTGCAAGTTTTACATTTTAATTAATAATACCGACTACAGTTTCAAATGATACGGATAAGTTACTGGCTGTGTCGCTAACCCACTCGCTAATAAACCTTTTAGACTTATTACCTTCAAGCAGCCAATATAGAACCCTGATGGCTCTACTAACGCCGAGGAGTGTGTCGCCCCTCGAATCTCCGCCTCTCATGCCCGACAAGGACTGTAGAATATTAATATTCATACACCTACAATACACATACACAACACACACACACAATGCACAATACACATACACATACACAACACACACACACAATGCACAATACACATACACACACAATACACATACACAACACACACACACAATGCACAATACACATACAAAATACACACACACATGACACATACACAATACACATACACAATGCACATAAACATTACACATACACAATATTCACACTTACACACACACTCGGAACCACACACTTACACATATACAATCGTCAGCCATTAAAACCAAACACCATTGCTCTCCACACATATATATTCTTTAGGTTACATACAAAGTCATACAAAGTCAAATTAATTATGCTCGATACACAGAACAAAAGGAATACACAAATAATTGCAATAACATTATACGACATCGCTCAATATTAACTTAGGTTGTAATACCCTAGTGTATTCAAGACAATAGGCTTTATGAACAATGAAGGGGAGACTGACCGTTTGTTTGGTCTATTAAGTGTCAATTATTTCCTGGCGAGCGATAGCGGGAAATTTTTCTACCGAAAAATGTACAAATTTATCTTGAAGGGGGGGGGGGGTCTAGGAAGTGTTTCTCTAAGCTTGATGGAGGTCTAAGTAGGAAACTAAAAACATATATGAATACATTAATTAAATGGCACGAAAAATCTTAAAATTGACAACGAAATGGGGCGAAAGGTGTTAAAATCGCCAAACTAATGGGCCGAACGTCTTATAATCTCAAACCTAGTGGGGCTAAACATTAGGGAGAAGGGGGTCCAGAAAAACGGTCTTCTATCTATCTATCTATTGCCGGACGCCTTACTCCTCTTTACGAGGGTGGCCACACACAAAACGCCCGCAAGCAGACCTAACCCCTGTGAGGACAATCCGTGCCAGTTTACTGAAGGACCTACAGGATTGACCACTCAACTTAGGGTCCGTCTGACTCTGAGGCCTTCTATGTATATTTTTAGCACTATTTTTCTACAGTGGTGCGCGGCTAGTCCATCCACTAACCTGCTTCACCCTTAGGTGAGCAGTACGGATTTGTATAAGGTTTACTCCCCTAGACAGGTTGCCTACCAAGGCTGACGAGTCCCATCCACCCGGATTTGTATAAGGTTGTCTCCCCTAGATGGGTTGCCGACCAAGGCTAACGAGTCCCATCCACCCGGTCTTCCTCCCCTTAATTTCATTACTACGAATTGCACTTCACACATTAACTACATCACACACACACTAGCACACCTCAAAGCACTTACTATAGATTCTGCCTTCCCCCCCCCCCCTCTCTCTCTCTCTCTCTCTCTCTCTCTCTCTCAACCCTATTTGGGCCAAGGGTGTTTTTTTTTGGATGATTCCAGTATCTCTCCATTAGTTTGGAGATTTTAATATGATTTAGCCCATTAGCTTTGGGATCATAGGGTCTAAGTCGTTTCACCCTATTCGGGGGTTGATTTTTTCTTTCTGGGGGTGATAGCGAGTGATAGAAGAAATCGGCCATTGGTCGAGACATCTTTCTTTCGAAAAATGTACAAAATTAGCTTGAAGGGGGTCTACTGTAGATGCTCTTTTATTTATCTATTTATGTGTATTTATGTTTCTGTACTTGTCATGTCTATCTATGTATTTATGTGTATTTATGTTTCTGTTATGTCTATCTATGTATTTATGTATTACTGTACGGTCATGTCTATCTATGTATATGTGTATTTATGTTCTGTATTGTTATGTCTATCTATGTATTTATGTGTATTTATGTTTCTGTATTTGTTATGTCTATCTATGTATTTATGTGTATTTATGTTTCTGTATTTGTTATGTATCTGTATTATTTATTGTATTTATGTTTCTGTATTTGTTATGTCTATCTATGTATTTATGTGTATTTATGTTTCTGTATTTGTTATGTCTATCTATGTATTTATGTGTATTTATGTTTCTGTATTTGTTATGTCTATCTATTTATCTATTTATGTGTATTTATGTTTCTGTATTTGTTATGTCTATCTATGTATTTATGTGTATTTGTTGTATTTGTTATGTCTATCTATGTATTTATGTGTATTTATGTTTCTGTATTTGTTATGTCTATCTATGTATTTATGTGTATTTATGTTTCTGTATTTGTTATGTCTATCTATGTATTTATGTGTATTTATGTTTCTGTATTTGCAGTTGGGATGAGTGTACATGCTTAGATTGATATGCAGGATTCGAAGTTGCATAATAAATGTCCACCATTCTTTAACTGTCTACGTGGTGCGGTGCATAAGGTGTTGATTTTCGGTGTGAGCACCCTGGATCCGAATCCACGGACTGCCACATGTGTTTGTAAATTTCATTAATCGATTTTAGGAGTATAGTTGGTTGTTGGAAGGAACATAATATTTGTTATGTCTATCTATGTATTTATGTGTATTTATGTTTCTGTATTTGTTATGTCTATCTATGTATTTATGTGTATTTATGTTTCTGTATTTGTTATGTCTATGTATTTATGTGTATTTATGTTTCTGTATTTGTTATGTCTATCTATGTATTTATCTATTTATGTGTATTTATGTTTCTGTATTTGTTATGTCTATCTATGTATTTATGTTTCTGTATTTGTTATGTCTATCTATGTATTTATGTTTCTGTATTTGTTATGTCTATCTATGTATTTGTTTCTGTATTTGTTATGTCTATCTATGTATTTATGTGTATTTATGTTTCTGTATTTGTTATGTCTATCTATGTATTTATCTATTTATGTGTATTTATGTTTCTGTATTTGTTATGTCTATCTATGTATTTATGTGTATTTATGTTTCTGTATTTGTTATGTCTATCTATGTATTTATCTATTTATGTGTATTTATGTTTCTGTATTTGTTATGTCTATCTATGTATTTATGTGTATTTATGTTTCTGTATTTGTTATGTCTATCTATGTGTTTATGTGTATTATGTTTCTGTATTTGTTATGTCTATCTATGTATTTATGTGTATTTATGTTTCTGTATTTGTTATGTCTATCTATGTATTTATGTGTATTTATGTTTCTGTATTTGTTATGTCTATCTATGTATTTATCTATTTATGTGTATTTATGTTTCTGTATTTGTTATGTCTATCTATGTATTTATGTGTATTTATGTTTCTGTATTTGTTATGTCTATCTATGTATTTATGTGTATTTATGTTTCTGTATTTGTTATGTCTATCTATGTATTTATGTGTATTTATGTTTCTGTATTTGTTCTATGTTTATCTATTTATGTGTATTTATGTTTCTGTATTTGTTATGTCTATCTATGTATTTATGTGTATTTATGTTTCTGTATTTGTTATGTCTATCTATGTATTTATGTGTATTTATGTTTCTGTATTTGTTATGTCTATCTATGTATTTATGTGTATTTATGTTTCTGTATTTGTTATGTCTATCTATGTATTTATGTGTATTTATGTTTCTGTATTTGTTATGTCTATCTATGTATTTATGTGTATTTATGTTTCTGTATTTGTTATGTCTATCTATGTATTTATGTGTATTTATGTTTCTGTATTTGTTATGTCTATCTATGTATTTATGTGTATTTATGTTTCTGTATTTGTTATGTCTATCTATGTATTTATGTATTTATGTGTATTTATGTTTCTGTATTTGTTATGTCTATCTATGTATTTATGTGTATTTATGTTTCTGTATTTGTTATGTCTATCTATGTATTTATGTGTATTTATGTTTCTGTATTTGTTATGTCTATCTATGTATTTATGTGTATTTATGTTTCTGTATTTGTTATGTCTATCTATGTATTTATGTGTATTTATGTTTCTGTATTTGTTATGTCTATCTATGTATTTATCTATTTATGTGTATTTATGTTTCTGTATTTGTTATGTCTATCTATGTATTTATGTGTATTTATGTTTCTGTATTTGTTATGTCTATCTATGTATTTATGTGTATTTATGTTTCTGTATTTGTTATGTCTATCTATGTATTATCTATTTATGTGTATTTATGTTTCTGTATTTGTTATGTCTATCTATGTATTTATGTGTATTTATGTTTCTGTATTTGTTATGTCTATCTATGTATTTATGTGTATTTATGTTTCTGTATTGTTATGTCTATCTATGTATTTATGTGTATTTATGTTTCTGTATTTGTTATGTCTATCTATGTATTTATGTGTATTTATGTTTCTGTATTTGTTATGTCTATCTATGTATTTATGTGTATTTATGTTTCTGTATTTGTTATGTCTATCTATGTATTTATGTGTATTTATGTTTCTGTATTTGTTATGTCTATCTATGTATTTATGTGTATTTATGTTTCTGTATTTGTTATGTCTATCTATGTATTTATCTATTTATGTGTATTTATGTTTCTGTATTTGTTATGTCTATCTATGTATTTATGTGTATTTATGTTTCTGTATTTGTTATGTCTATCTATGTATTGCCTTCTGCGTTCTGCCTTCTGCCTTCTGCCTTCTGCCTTCTGCGTGTCGTAAGAGGCGACTAAAGAGGTTGGGTCGGTGGGCTTGCGACCCCCACCCGGAAAAAAATATCTAAGCAAAAAAAAACGAACGAACAGCCTCGGATGCGGACGGAACCAACGTTGACGAACCACGACCGACTAAAAACATGCCTTCGGACATTCTGAGAATGGCTACGTGGAATGTTAGTGGCATGAATGATGGCACAAAAGAGAGAGAGGTTCTGGAAGTGTTAGTGAATGCCAGGCTGGATGTATGTGGAATGACAGAGACCAAATGGAAAGGTTCAGATGTGAGAGAGTGGGAGTGTGGAATGGGTGTGTGTGCTGGAGTGAGTGAAGGAACAGCGAGAGAAGGTGCATGTTTGTTTGTAAGTAGCAAATGGAAGGAATGTGTAAGAGAGTATGGGTCTGTGGGTTCAAGGATTGTGTGGGTGAGAATGAAAGTAGGAATACAAACGTGGGTGATTGTATGCGTGTATGCCCCGACAGAGGATATACTTGAAAGAAAGAAAGAGGAGTTCTGGATGAATGTGGAGGCGTGCCTGGAGAAGTTTGACAAGAACGAAAGAATATTTCTGATTGGGGATATGAATGGTAAGGTGGGTGATAGGAAAGTTGAGGGAGTGGTGGGAGGGTGGGGGGTACCATCAGAGGTGAATGGGAATGGTAGTGCACTTGTGGACTTATGTGTGGGGAGGAGGCTGTGGATAGCCAACACCTTCTTCCGACACAGAATGATCCACAGGTACACGTGGAAACGGATGTTGACGATGAAGGATAAGACAGTGGTGGAACGAAAGTCATTGATTGATTATGTATGTGTGGATGAACGAATGAAGAAATCTGTGATGGATGCTAGGGTGTATAGGGGTATTGGAGGGGGTCTGTCTGATCATTATGTAGTGGTAGCTAAGGTTAGGATACAAAAGAAGTGGGTGAGGAGAGCGGGAGGGAGGCGAGAGGAGGGTGGAATGGTGAGGAGGGTGGAGAGGTTGCAGGAGGAGGAAGTCAGGGAGGAGTACAGGAGAGCAGTGGAAAGACGACTAGGTGGGTTCGACCTGGAAGTTATGGAGGAAGTGGAGGAGATGAGCAAGGTGTTTAAGGATGAGATCTGTGCAGCATGTGAGGAGGTGTGTGGAGTGAGGAGAAGAGGGAGGGGAGTGAAAGGTACAGCATGGTGGACAGAAGAGGTAAGAATAGCTGTGGAAAGAAAAGAAGAAAGCATATAGAGAGTGGTTGGGTAGTAGAGGGAATGAAGATTCCGAGAGACAGAAACGAGCGAGGTACGTGGAGAGTAAGAGGGTGGTGAAGATAGCAGTGAAGGAAAGTAAGAGAAGAGTAGATGAGGAATTTGGAAGGAATCTGAGTGTAAAATGGAGGGAGAGTAAGAAACTGTTCTGGAAAGAAGTCAAGAAAGTTAGGGAAGGTAGCAAGGGAAACAGTAAGGGTGTGAAAGATAAGAATGGGATAATGCTAGCCGAGAAGAAAGAGAGAGTCGAAAGATGGAGGGAGTACTTCAGTGAGTTGCTAAATGAAAGGAATGAAGAGCCAGCAAACATAGCTGGATATGGTATGGGAGGGAGAAGAAGAGAAGTAGTGGAGGAGGAGGTGGGGATCAGGAGGTCAGAAGTGTGGGAAGCCATGAAAAGAGTGAAGTTGGGGAAAGCACCAGGAACAGATGGAGTGTGTGGGGAAATGTTGAGGTATGGTGGTGAGATAGTGATAGAATGGGTATGGAAAATGTGCAAACTAGCATGGGAGAAGGGGAGTGCACCCGATGACTGGAAGACTGGCATAATAGTCCCCCTATATAAGGGCAAAGGGGAAAGAGGAGTGTGTGGTAACCACCGAGGAATATGTCTTCTAAGCGTAGTAGGGAAGGTATACAGTAGGGTAGTGATTGAGAGAGTGAGAGTGAGAACGGAGAAATGGATAGGCGACGAGCAGGGAGGTTTTAGGAAGGGAAGAGGATGTGTAGATCAGATTTTTACCCTGAATTGTGTTGTGGAGAAGTATCTGGAGAAGAAACAAAAGGTGTATGTTGCCTTTATGGACTTGGAGAAGGCCTATGACAGAGTGGATAGAGAAGGTTTGTGGAAAGTACTTAGAATATACGGAGTAGAGGGCAAGTTGCTGAAAGCAGTGAAGAGCATGTATGAGGGTGCAAAGGCGGCAGTACGTGTGGAGAGTGAGCAGAGCGAGTTCTTTGACCTGAATGTTGGTTTGAAACAGGGGTGTGTGATGTCCCCGTGGTTGTTTACTGTATATATGGATGGAGTTATGAAAGAAATACTATCAAGAGCAGTGGATGTTGGTGTATCGCTGAAAAGGGAGGGAATTGAGTGGAAGCTACCTATACTGCTGTTTGCGGATGATACAGTTCTGATGAGTGATAATGAATGGGAGTTGCAGGGTCTGGTAAATGAGTTTGGAACAGTGTGCGAAAAACGGAATTTGAAGGTAAATACGGGGAAGAGCAAGGTTATGGTCTTCGAAAGGGGTGAAGTCACAGAGTGTGAGGTGAAGCTGAACGGTCAGGCTATGGAGATCGTCAACTCTTTTAAGTATCTGGGCAGTGTGTTGAGTAAAGATGGGACTATGGATGAAGAGGTGCGGGAGAGGGTACAACAGGGGAAGAGGGTTGTAGGAACGCTAAAAGCAGTAACAAGAAATAGGGTGGTCAGTATGGAAGTGAAGAAGTCCTTGCATGACAGTGTGGTAATCCCGACACTGACTTACGGAAGCGAAGCATGGACGTTGGTTGAGAGACTCAGACCAAGAGTGAGAGCAGTGGAAATGAATTACTTAAGGAGTGCGTGCGGAGTTACATGGAGGGATAGACAGACTAATGAGGAAGTAAGAAGGAGGTGTGGTGTGGAGGTAGATGTGCTGGAAAGTGTGAAAAGGAACAACTTGAGATGGTTCGGCCATATGGAACGTATGGAAAGCTAGAATGACTAAGAGGGTGTACGAGAGCGAGGTGGAGGGACAGAGGGGGAGAGGTAGACCGAATATGAGGTGGAAGGATGGAGTGAGGAAGTACATGAACGAAGGCGGTGCTGGTTGGGGGGAGGGGCGTCGACTGACTGGGGACAGAGGTGCATGGGGGCGGTTCGTTCGTGGCCACCCCTTCGGGGATCACGGCGTCAGGCAATAGATAGATCTATGTATTTATGTGTATTTATGTTTCTGTATTTGTTATGTCTATCTATGTATTTATCTATTTAAGGTTTGAGGAAGTTTCCTAGACATACACACACTAACACACACACACACACACCTCTCTCTCTCTCACACACACACACACACTAACCCTCAACAAACCCTCTGTAGTCAGTATATTATCAGACCAATATGTTAGCGGTACAGCCTCTGGTCCTGGACAGCCTATTATCTGGTCCATTCCGGCCGCTCCAACACCAGTACCTCTTTGTTTATACTTAATGGACCTTGAATGTGTGTGTATGTGTGTCTGTCTGTGTCTGTGTCTGTGTGTGTGTGTGTGTGTGTGTGTGTGTGTGTGTGTGTGTGTGTGTGCTTTTCAATTCTATGAACTGGACCTTACGACCGTATGGAGACCGGTGTATGTATGTGTGTGTTTTTACTCAATGAATCGCACACTGGGAGATTTACGTTACAAGGAGTTGCAAGGAATAGTTAGTATCTCAAGAGACCTTGCGGTCCATTCCGAGGAGATACTGGAGGTGGAAGGAGAGAGACTGTTTAGTGCACTACACTCTTTACAGAGTGTGCAAAATACTATCTACTCTCTTCTTGAATATTGATATTGAGCTGCAATTGATATATCTTCCGTTCATTTAATAACTGATATATTGATATTGAGCTGCAATTGATATATCTTCCGTTCATTTAATAACTTGATATATTGATATTGAGCTGCAATTGATATATCTTCCGTTCATTTAATAACTTGATATATTGATATTGAGCTGCAATTGATATATCTTCCGTTCATTTAATAACTTGATATATTGATATTGAGCTGCAATTGATATATCTTCCGTTCATTTAATAACTTGATATATTGATATTGAGCTGCAATTGATATATCTTCCGTTTGACTCACTACGGACCTCTCGAAGGACGTCTAATAATAACCATTAAGTCTCTCACATACCGGTACCTCACTACCATCATAAACTCCCATATATCATTTTTAAGGGAGCCCACCTCGCTTTTTTTCTCTTTCTCTCCCTATCTCTTTGGCTTGTATCCATTCGGCCCCATTCAACCTACTGTTTTAAGACGTTCACCCCCATCCAGGTGTCCATATTTGCTGGCGAGCGGTAGCGAGCCAGCATATATATTTTTTGTTTTGACAGCAAGCTAAATTTGTACATTTTTTCGATAGAAAAATGTCTCCGGCGAAGCCGGATTTCTCCATACAATGTTGACTCGCTATCGCTCGCCAGGAAGAAATCGACACCTGGATGGGGATAAACGTGTTAAAACAGTTGGCTGAATGGGGCCGAATGGATACAAGCCAGGGAAAGAGAGAAAAGGATTGAAACATAAAGCTGGTGACCCCCTTTAAGTCATAACGGACACAGAGAGAGAACAACTGAACTGGTGTGACAACAGCTGCAGTAATACAAAGAATGGTGAGTAGTGTCTGCTAGGACGGGTTAAGTCAAGGAAGGTTTCTAGTCTCCGATAAATTAACCCCTACTTGCTTTGTTCTCAGACACCGATCCCCTTCGTTGAACCTCTGTCTCTGTGTTGTTCCCGCCTTTCTTTCCCAACTCCCTTTCTATTCCTTCCCCTTTCCCCCACTTCCCCTTCCTCTCTTTTCCCTCCTCTCCTTCCTTTAGTCAACCCTTCACAACTCCCTTTCTATTCTAGCTTCCCCTTCCCCCCCCCCTTTCCTTTCTTCTCCCTCCTCTCCTTTTTCCCTGCCTCCTTCCTCTATTCTACCCTCCACCCCCTTTCTCTCTCCTCCCATCTCTCCCTTCCTCTCTGCCCCCCTCTCCTTGCCCCCCCCCCCCCCACCTGCACTCCACACTTTATTCTGAAAGATTTTGCTGTCAAATTTATTAGACAATTATATCCTTTCTGGGAACTTGATTAGTTACTTAGTTTACAGAGAATATTGTGATCCAATCTGGTTAGCTAGAGAATTCTATAGTTGAATAGATTTTGAGTAATTGAATTGAGAGCCACTGCGCTTGAGGGGAGATGGGCCGTTTTTTTAGTCTATTAATTATATACTATATTATTTTATTTCTTAGTTTCCTTGCTAGACCTCTATCAAATTTAGAACCCCCCCCTTCAAGATAAAGTTGTCCCGGGCGAAGGCCGGTTCCTCTTAAAATTTCAAGCTCGCTATCGCTCACCAGTAAAAAATCGTCACCTAAATGGCACGAAAGATCTTAAAATTGACAACGAAATAGGGCGAAAGGTGTTAAAATCGCCCAACTAATGGGCCGAACGTCATATAATCTCAAAACAAATGGGGCTTAACACGAGGGAGAAAGGGGGCCAGAAAAACGACCCATCTCCCCTTAAATGTCTTTTAGAGTAAGATAAACAAAATCAAGCATTTGGTTATTTGCTGAATGTTAAGGGGAGATCTCCACTCGAGGGATTTTTTTCTTGACCCCTTTCTCCCTCATGTTTAGCCCCATTGCTTTTGATATTATAAAACGTTTGCCCCATTAGTTTAGCGATTTTAAGAACTTTCACCCCATATTAAGACCTTTCGTGCCATTCAGGTGTCAATTTTATTCTGGCGAGCGATAGCGAGCCGGTAATTTAAGAGGAACGGATCTCGGCCGGGGAAATTTTACTACCGAAAAATGTACAAATTTATCTTGAAAGGGATTCAAGGGGGTGTAATTTTAAGCTTGATGGAGGTCTAGGGAACAAACTAAATACCTCCCCTTAAGCCTTTCAGCACGATGACACTCTGTTTCCATTGTTTATTTATTTCATTTGACGATTTTGTGAAGCTTATAAATGATATAAGGGAGTCCAGGCCTATACGGAAATAGTGTCTGACCTTCTAACATCTATAGACTGTTCCCATATTGAATAACATCACAACATTAAATTATATCCATCCACCAAATGAAAATGAATCCATGGTACTGAAGGTGTTGAAATGAATAGCCTATATTATAGTCCGTTCATTCTAGGTGGGGCAGACATCGTAACCCCTAACCTCTCATAACTCAAGAAGGACTAGAGTAGCCTAATCGAGATAATACTTCTAACACATAGGAAGACTTGGCTAGGGAATAGGTGGATAAATTGACAGCTCATTTGTTCTAGCCCTTTTTGAGTTACAGAGGTTAGAGGTTACAATATCTGCCCAACCTAGGATGAACGGACTATAGTGGTGGTGAACATGATGGCTACTGTGCTATATAGATTACTGGGTCGAGTGATGGTATACAGTATAGTTATTATAGTTAGTATATTGAACACTGAACAAACAATACAACTCTCTCTCTCTCAACCTAGGATGAACCTGCTATAGTGGTGGTGAACATGATGTCTACTGTGGCTATATAATTACTGGGTCGAGTGATGGTATACAGTATAGTTATTATAGTTAGTATATTGAACACTGAACAAACAATACAACTCTCTCTCTCTCAACCTAGGATGAACGGACTATAGTGGTGGTGAACATGATGGCTACTGTGCTATATAGATTACTGGGTCGAGTGATGGTATACAGTATAGTTATTATAGTTAGTATATTGAACACTGAACAAACAATACAACTCTCTCTCTCTCTCTCTCCTTTCCTTTTCTATCGGATATGCCATCTCCACTATAGAATTAAGTCCTGACCACCTCGTTTGGATCGTAAGGCCTGTGCGGCCAGTGTATATATGTAAATCTCTCTCTCTCTCAAATATTTGATCTCCGCCAATATCTAATGGTCACATGATTAATTTTGAGCCAATTTTATCCTCCCGTACAAAATGTTACCGTGGTGTTTCGTATGTCAGTATATATATTAGATGTGTGAGTATGATGATGGTATTCTTGGGACCTCCTTCTCCATAATGTAACAGTGGTGTTTCGTATGTCAGTATATATATTAGATGTTAGTATATGAGTGATGATTGAACAAGGGTATTCTTTGGACCTCCTTCTCCATAATGTTACAGTGGTGTTTCGTATGTCAGTATATTAGATGTTTATTATGAGTGATGATTGATGGTATTCTTTGGACCTCCTTCTCCATAATGTTACCGTGGTGTTTCGTATGTCAGTATATTAGATGTTTATTATGAGTGATGATGGCATTCTTTGGACACTGAACAGAAAAATTACAGTGGTAGTATTTTGTATGTCAGTATATTTTAGATGGTTTTAGTATAGTGAATGATGATGGTATTCTTTGGACCTCCTTCTAGATAATGTACAGTGGTTTTTGTATGTCATCTTAATGTTTATTAGTCTTTGGGACCTCGGCTTCCCATAATGTTACAGTGGTGTTTGTATGTCAGTATATATAGATGTTCTTATGAGTGATGCTGATGGTATTCTTTGGACCTCTTCTCCATAATGTTACAGTGGTGTTTGTATGTCAGTAATATATTAGATGTTTATTATGAGTGATGATTGATGGTATTCTTTGGACCTCCTTCCATAATGTTACAGTGTTTCGTATGTCAGTATATATATTAGATGTTTATTATGAGTGATGATTGATGGTATTCTTTGGACCTCCTTCTCCATAATGTTACAGTGGTGTTTTGTATGTCAGTATATATATTAGATGTTTATTATGAGTGATGATTGATGGTATTCTTTGGACCTCCTTCTCCATAATGTTACCGTGGTGTTTTGTATGTCAGTATATTAGATGTTTATTATGAGTGATGATTGATGGTATTCTTTGGACCTCCTTCTCCATAATGTTACCGTGGTGTTTTGTATGTCAGTATATATATTAGATGTTTATTATGAGTGATGATTGATGGTATTCTTTGGACCTCCTTCTCCATAATGTTACAGTGGTGTTTTGTATGTCAGTATATATTAGGTTTATTATGAGTGATGATTGATGGTATTTTGGACCTCCTTCCCATAATGTTACAGTGGTGTTTGTGTCAGTATATATATTAGTTTTATGAGTGATGATTGATGGTATCTTTGGACTCCTTCTCCATAATGTTACAGTGGTGTTGTATGTCAGTATATTAGATGTTTATTATGAGTGATGATTGATGGTATTCTTTGGACCTCCTTCTCCATAATGTTACCGTGGTGTTTCGTATGTCAGTATATTAGATGTTTATTATGAGTGATGATTGATGGTATTCTTTGGACCTCCTTCTCCATAATGTTTAGCCCCACTAGTTTGGAGATTATAAGACGTTCGGTTTGGCGATTTTAACACCTTTCGCCCCATTTTGTTGTCAATCTTAAGACCTTTCGTGCCATTTAGGTGTCGATTATTTCCTGGGGAGCGATAGCGAGCCTGCAATTTTAAGAGGAATTGGCCTTCGGCCGGGAAATTTTTCTACCGAAAAATGTACAAATTTATCTTGAAAGGGGTTCTAGGGGGTGATTTTCTAAGCTTGATGTAGGTCTAGCGAGGAAAACTCAAAAACATGAATAAATACATTAGACCAAACAAACGGTCAGTCTCCCCTTAACCCTTTGAAGCTTGTGACACATTTTGACAGTATATTCTGGCTATCATTAGGCGATTGTATACAGTTTAGGAAGGATCTGTGAGAATTATAAGGGTATAGACTATCGCAACAATTAACCCTCTGACTTCCCTATACCCTTCCTAATCTGAATATCATCGTCAATTAATAGGCGGAAAACAGAACATAAATGCGTATTGTATCTAGAAAGGGTTAATTAACTTTGATTAAGGGGGGATGGTTCACTTTTTGGGCGATTTTTGCATGTATTCATTATTGTTCTAGTTTCCCCCCTAGACCTCCACCAAATTTATATAAACATCCATTAGATCCCCCTTCTAGACTAATTTGTACATTTTTCGGGAGAAAAATTTCCCGGCCAAAGGCCGGTTCTTCCATCATTACAGGCTCACTATTGTTCGCTAGGGAAAAACTCGACACCTAAATAGCACGAAAGGTCTAAATATTAATTATTATGTTCCTTCCAACAACCAACCATACTCCTAAAATCGATTAATGAAATTTACAAACACATGTGGCAGTCTGTGGACTCGAACGACGAAATGGGGTGAAAGGTCTTGAAATCAACTAACTAATGGGGCAAACATCTTAGCATCTGAAAACTAATGGGGCTAAACATGAGGGAGAAAGTGGTCCAGAAAACTGGCCCATCCCCTCTTAAAGGAGTGTTTGGATGACAGATTAATATTATTTGTCATGCCAGATGCAAGGGAAGGTATAGGTGGGTGATGAGAAGTGGGATAGCAAAATAAAAGAGGTGGGTGAAAAAAGGTGGAGGGCCGCCTGAAGTAGGAAGGCAAGACCAATAATACGTATATTATTGGTCTTGGGAGAAGGTAGGCATGGCTAGGCCGCCTGGCGCGGCATCAAGGTAAGAGAAGTGAGAGAGATAGGAAAGGTGGACAACCGCTGTGCATACGTCCGCATCGCGCAGAAGCAAGGGAAGCGTATAGGGGGGTGATGAGAAGTGGGACAGCTAAATAAAAGAGGTGGAGGGCCGCCCTAAGTGTAAAGGCAAAGGAAGGTAGGAGGGTGAGAAGAAGTGTGGGATGAGGGAGGGGGGGGGGGGGGGGGGTAGCAAATATAAGAGTATGGGTGAACAAAAGCTGGTGAGGGCCGCATGAAGTAGGAAGGGCAAAGACTAGACCAATAATACTCGTATATTATTGGTCTGGGAGGAACAACTCGAAGCCACGTTTCCCTAGCAAGGCCGCGTCCTTCGGCCAGGAAAGCCTGAGAACTGGAGTTGATTGAGTAAATTCTAGTCTGTGTGCCATTGAGAGTAGAGCATGCACGAATGAGGGCTTTTTGCCTATACCATTCTGCACTGTTTCTAGTCTCGATTGTTTGTCTTTGAGGTACGCCAGGAGAACGCTTAATACTTCGGTATTAAGGTTTCTCAAGAGAGCTACATTCCTATAACGTAATATTTGACGCACAGACTTGAGATTTGCACTAGGCTATGCGGCATGCCATGCGCACCAGTATCTCGTATCATTGACTCTAGCTAGACTTTATCAGTCAAAGTATAGACATTAAGTATATTAACCTAATACTCTTTTTTTATGCATAGCCATTTATGATTACACAAGCATTTCGCAGCCTAGTTTGATGTATGGAGACACAAACGACTTAGGCTCTTTTTTGTTGATAGGAATACTGCATTGTCGTGGCGATTATTATTGTTGTAGTGTTTAGGATATTCTTGGCTCCGACGGCATTATATATTCTGCCTTTTTGTGGGCATAGCCTGCACGAGCATTGTTCCGCTGCCTGCCTTTTTGGGGTCCATTTCCGATACGAGCATCTTTATAGCATCTAACATTTAAAGAAGATTCCTTGTTAGTGTTGAAGGACTTTAGTGCAC
>CM064520.1:50886853-50946169 GCA_032716605.1 Paralithodes platypus
ATGATATCAATGGTTGTATCGTTAGTGTATAAGTCCCATAAATGATATCAATGGTTGTATCGTTAGTGTATAAGTCCCATAAATGATATCAATGGTTGTATCGTTAGTGTATAAGCCCCATAAATGATATCAATGGTTGTATCGTTAGTGTATAAGTCCCATAAATGATATCAATGGTTGTATCGTTTAGTGTGTAAGTCCCATAAATGATATCAATGGTTGTATCGTTAGTGTATAAGTCCCATAAATGATATCAATGGTTGTATCGTTAGTGTATAAGCCCCATAAATGATATCAATGGTTGTATCGTTAGTGTATAAGTCCCATAAATGATATCAATGGTTGTATCGTTAGTGTATAAGTCCCATAAATGATATCAATGGTTGTATCGTTAGTGTATAAGTCCCATAAATGATATCAATGGTTGTATCGTTAGTGTATAAGTCCCATAAATGATATCAATGGTTGTATCGTTAGTGTATAAGTCCCATAAATGATATCAATGGTTGTATCGTTAGTGTATAAGCCCCATAAATGATATCAATGGTTGTATCGTTAGTGTATAAGTCCCATAAATGATATCAATGGTTGTATCGTTGTGTAAGTCCCATAAATGATATCAATGGTTGTATCGTTAGTGTATAAGTCCCATAAATGATATCAATGGTTGTATCGTTAGTGTGTCAGTCCCACACATATGATATCAATGGTTGTATCGTTAGTGTATAAGCCCCATAAATGATATCAATGGTTGTATCGTTAGTGTATAAGCCCCATAAATGATATCAATGGTTGTATCGTTAGTGTATAAGTCCCATAAATGATATCAATGGTTGTATCGTTAGTGTAAGTCCCATAAATGATATCAATGGTTGTATCGTTAGTGTGTAAGTCCCATAAATGATATCAATGGTTGTATCGTTAGTGTGTAAGTCCCATAAATGATATCAATGGTTGTATCGTTAGTGTATAAGTCCCATAAATGATATCAATGGTTGTATCGTTAGTGTATAAGTCCCATAAATGATATCAATGGTTGTATCGTTAGTGTATAAGTCCCATAAATGATATCAATGGTTGTATCGTTAGTGTATAAGCCCCATAAATGATATCAATGGTTGTATCGTTAGTGTATAAGTCCCATAAATGATATCAATGGTTGTATCGTTAGTGTATAAGTCCCATAAATGATATCAATGGTTGTATCGTTAGTGTATAAGTCCCATAAATGATATCAATGGTTGTATCGTTAGTGTAAGTCCCATAAATGATATCAATGGTTGTATCGTTAGTGTATAAGTCCCATAAATGATATCAATGGTTGTATCGTTAGTGTATAAGTCCCATAAATGATATCAATGGTTGTATCGTTAGTGTATAAGTCCCATAAATGATATCAATGGTTGTATCGTTAGTGTAAGTCCCATAAATGATATCAATGGTTGTATCGTTAGTGTATAAGCCCCATAAATGATATCAATGGTTGTATCGTTAGTGTATAAGTCCCATAAATGATATCAATGGTTGTATCGTTAGTGTATAAGTCCCATAAATGATATCAATGGTTGTATCGTTAGTGTATAAGTCCCATAAATGATATCAATGGTTGTATCGTTAGTGTATAAGTCCCATAAATGATATCAATGGTTGTATCGTTAGTGTATAAGCCCCATAAATGATATCAATGGTTGTATCGTTAGTGTATAAGTCCCATAAATGATATCAATGGTTGTATCGTTAGTGTGTAAGTCCCATAAATGATATCAATGGTTGTATCGTTAGTGTATAAGTCCCATAAATGATATCAATGGTTGTATCGTTAGTGTGTAAGTCCCATAAATGATATCAATGGTTGTATCGTTAGTGTATAAGCCCCATAAATGATATCAATGGTTGTATCGTTAGTGTATAAGCCCCATAAATGATATCAATGGTTGTATCGTTAGTGTGTAAGTCCCATAAATGATATCAATGGTTGTATCGTCAGTGTAAGTCCCATAAATGATATCAATGGTTGTATCGTTAGTGTATAAGCCCCATAAATGATATCAATGGTTGTATCGTTAGTGTATAAGTCCCATAAATGATATCAATGGTTGTATCGTTAGTGTATAAGTCCCATAAATGATATCAATGGTTGTATCGTTAGTGTATAAGTCCCATAAATGATATCAATGGTTGTATCGTTAGTGTATAAGTCCCATAAATGATATCAATGGTTGTATCGTTAGTGTATAAGTCCCATAAATGATATCAATGGTTGTATCGTTAGTGTGTAAGTCCCATAAATGATATCAATGGTTGTATCGTTAGTGTATAAGTCCCATAAATGATATCAATGGTTGTATCGTTAGTGTATAAGCCCCATAAATGATATCAATGGTTGTATCGTTAGTGTATAAGTCCCATAAATGATATCAATGGTTGTATCGTTAGTGTATAAGTCCCATAAATGATATCAATGGTTGTATCGTTAGTGTATAAGTCCCATAAATGATATCAATGGTTGTATCGTTAGTGTATAAGTCCCATAAATGATATCAATGGTTGTATCGTTAGTGTATAAGCCCCATAAATGATATCAATGGTTGTATCGTTAGTGTATAAGTCCCATAAATGATATCAATGGTTGTATCGTTAGTGTGTAAGTCCCATAAATGATATCAATGGTTGTATCGTTAGTGTATAAGTCCCATAAATGATATCAATGGTTGTATCGTTAGTGTGTAAGTCCCATAAATGATATCAATGGTTGTATCGTTAGTGTATAAGTCCCATAAATGATATCAATGGTTGTATCGTTAGTGTATAAGCCCATAAATGATATCAATGGTTGTATCGTTAGTGTATAAGTCCCATAAATGATATCAATGGTTGTATCGTTAGTGTATAAGTCCCATAAATGATATCAATGGTTGTATCGTTAGTGTATAAGTCCCATAAATGATATCAATGGTTGTATCGTTAGTGTGTAAGTCCCATAAATGATATCAATGGTTGTATCGTTAGTGTATAAGTCCCATAAATGATATCAATGGTTGTATCGTTAGTGTATAAGTCCCATAAATGATATCAATGGTTGTATCGTTAGTGTATAAGTCCCATAAATGATATCAATGGTTGTATCGTTAGTGTATAAGTCCCATAAATGATATCAATGGTTGTATCGTTAGTGTATAAGTCCCATAAATGATATCAATGGTTGTATCGTTAGTGTATAAGTCCCATAAATGATATCAATGGTTGTATCGTTAGTGTATAAGTCCCATAAATGATATCAATGGTTGTATCGTTAGTGTATAAGTCCCATAAATGATATCAATGGTTGTATCGTTAGTGTATAAGTCCCATAAATGATATCAATGGTTGTATCGTTAGTGTATAAGCCCCATAAATGATATCAATGGTTGTATCGTTAGTGTATAAGTCCCATAAATGATATCAATGGTTGTATCGTTAGTGTATAAGTCCCATAAATGATATCAATGGTTGTATCGTTAGTGTATAAGTCCCATAAATGATATCAATGGTTGTATCGTTAGTGTATAAGTCCCATAAATGATATCAATGGTTGTATCGTTAGTGTATAAGTCCCATAAATGATATCAATGGTTGTATCGTTAGTGTATAAGCCCATAAATGATATCAATGGTTGTATCGTTAGTGTATAAGTCCCATAAATGATATCAATGGTTGTATCGTTAGTGTATAAGTCCCATAAATGATATCAATGGTTGTATCGTTAGTGTATAAGTCCCATAAATGATATCAATGGTTGTATCGTTAGTGTATAAGCCCCATAAATGATATCAATGGTTGTATCGTTAGTGTATAAGCCCCATAAATGATATCAATGGTTGTATCGTTAGTGTATAAGTCCCACAAATGATATCAATGGTTGTATCGTTAGTGTGTAAGTCCCATAAATGATATCAATGGTTGTATCGTTAGTGTGTAAGTCCCATAAATGATATCAATGGTTGTATCGTTAGTGTATAAGTCCCATAAATGATATCAATGGTTGTATCGTTAGTGTGTAAGTCCCATAAATGATATCAATGGTTGTATCGTTAGTGTATAAGCCCCATAAATGATATCAATGGTTGTATCGTTAGTGTATAAGTCCCATAAATGATATCAATGGTTGTATCGTTAGTGATAAGTCCCATAAATGATATCAATGGTTGTATCGTTAGTGTGTAAGTCCCATAAATGATATCAATGGTTGTATCGTTAGTGTAAGTCCCATAAATGATATCAATGGTTGTATCGTTAGTGTATAAGTCCCATAAATGATATCAATGGTTGTATCGTTAGTGTATAAGTCCCATAAATGATATCAATGGTTGTATCGTTAGTGTATAAGTCCCATAAATGATATCAATGGTTGTATCGTTAGTGTATAAGTCCCATAAATGATATCAATGGTTGTATCGTTAGTGTATAAGCCCCATAAATGATATCAATGGTTGTATCGTTAGTGTATAAGTCCCATAAATGATATCAATGGTTGTATCGTTAGTGTATAAGTCCCATAAATGATATCAATGGTTGTATCGTTAGTGTATAAGTCCCATAAATGATATCAATGGTTGTATCGTTAGTGTGTAAGTCCCATAAATGATATCAATGGTTGTATCGTTAGTGTATAAGTCCCATAAATGATATCAATGGTTGTATCGTTAGTGTATAAGCCCCATAAATGATATCAATGGTTGTATCGTTAGTGTATAAGTCCCATAAATGATATCAATGGTTGTATCGTTAGTGTATAAGTCCCATAAATGATATCAATGGTTGTATCGTTAGTGTATAAGTCCCATAAATGATATCAATGGTTGTATCGTTAGTGTATAAGTCCCATAAATGATATCAATGGTTGTATCGTTAGTGTATAAGTCCCATAAATGATATCAATGGTTGTATCGTTAGTGTATAAGTCCCATAAATGATATCAATGGTTGTATCGTTAGTGTATAAGCCCCATAAATGATATCAATGGTTGTATCGTTAGTGTATAAGTCCCATAAATGATATCAATGGTTGTATCGTTAGTGTATAAGTCCCATAAATGATATCAATGGTTGTATCGTTAGTGTATAAGTCCCATAAATGATATCAATGGTTGTATCGTTAGTGTATAAGTCCCATAAATGATATCAATGGTTGTATCGTTAGTGTATAAGTCCCATAAATGATATCAATGGTTGTATCGTTAGTGTATAAGTCCCATAAATGATATCAATGGTTGTATCGTTAGTGTATAAGTCCCATAAATGATATCAATGGTTGTATCGTTAGTGTATAAGCCCCATAAATGATATCAATGGTTGTATCGTTAGTGTATAAGTCCCATAAATGATATCAATGGTTGTATCGTTAGTGTATAAGTCCCATAAATGATATCAATGGTTGTATCGTTAGTGTATAAGTCCCATAAATGATATCAATGGTTGTATCGTTAGTGTATAAGTCCCATAAATGATATCAATGGTTGTATCGTTAGTGTATAAGTCCCATAAATGATATCAATGGTTGTATCGTTAGTGTATAAGTCCCATAAATGATATCAATGGTTGTATCGTTAGTGTATAAGTCCCATAAATGATATCAATGGTTGTATCGTTAGTGTATAAGTCCCATAAATGATATCAATGGTTGTATCGTTAGTGTGTAAGTCCCATAAATGATATCAATGGTTGTATCGTTAGTGTATAAGTCCCATAAATGATATCAATGGTTGTATCGTTAGTGTATAAGCCCCATAAATGATATCAATGGTTGTATCGTTAGTGTATAAGTCCCATAAATGATATCAATGGTTGTATCGTTAGTGTGTAAGTCCCATAAATGATATCAATGGTTGTATCGTTAGTGTGTAAGTCCCATAAATGATATCAATGGTTGTATCGTTAGTGTGTAAGTCCCATAAATGATATCAATGGTTGTATCGTTAGTGTATAAGTCCCATAAATGATATCAATGGTTGTATCGTTAGTGTATAAGTCCCATAAATGATATCAATGGTTGTATCGTTAGTGTGTAAGTCCCATAAATGATATCAATGGTTGTATCGTTAGTGTATAAGTCCCATAAATGATATCAATGGTTGTATCGTTAGTGTATAAGTCCCATAAATGATATCAATGGTTGTATCGTTAGTGTATAAGTCCCATAAATGATATCAATGGTTGTATCGTTAGGCTGTAAGTCCCATAAATGATATCAATGGTTGTATCGTTAGTGTATAAGTCCCATAAATGATATCAATGGTTGTATCGTTAGTGTATAAGTCCCATAAATGATATCAATGGTTGTATCGTTAGTGTATAAGTCCCATAAATGATATCAATGGTTGTATCGTTAGTGTATAAGTCCCATAAATGATATCAATGGTTGTATCGTTAGTGTATAAGTCCCATAAATGATATCAATGGTTGTATCGTTAGTGTATAAGTCCCATAAATGATATCAATGGTTGTATCGTTAGTGTATAAGTCCCATAAATGATATCAATGGTTGTATCGTTAGTGTATAAGTCCCCCATAAATGATATCAATGGTTGTATCGTTAGTGTATAAGTCCCATAAATGATATCAATGGTTGTATCGTTAGTGTATAAGTCCCATAAATGATATCAATGGTTGTATCGTTAGTGTATAAGTCCCATAAATGATATCAATGGTTGTATCGTTAGTGTGTATAAGTCCCATAAATGATATCAATGGTTGTATCGTTAGTGTATAAGTCCCATAAATGATATCAATGGTTGTATCGTTAGTGTATAAGCCCCATAAATGATATCAATGGTTGTATCGTTAGTGTATAAGTCCCATAAATGATATCAATGGTTGTATCGTTAGTGTATAAGTCCCATAAATGATATCAATGGTTGTATCGTTAGTGTATAAGTCCCATAAATGATATCAATGGTTGTATCGTTAGTGTGTAAGTCCCATAAATGATATCAATGGTTGTATCGTTAGTGTATAAGTCCCCCATAAATGATATCAATGGTTGTATCGTTAGTGTATAAGTCCCATAAATGATATCAATGGTTGTATCGTTAGTGTATAAGTCCCATAAATGATATCAATGGTTGTATCGTTAGTGTGTAAGTCCCATAAATGATATCAATGGTTGTATCGTTAGTGTGTAAGTCCATAAATGATATCAATGGTTGTATCGTTAGTGTATAAGTCCCATAAATGATATCAATGGTTGTATCGTTAGTGTATAAGTCCCATAAATGATATCAATGGTTGTATCGTTAGTGTATAAGTCCCATAAATGATATCAATGGTTGTATCGTTAGTGTATAAGTCCCATAAATGATATCAATGGTTGTATCGTTAGTGTATAAGTCCCATAAATGATATCAATGGTTGTATCGTTAGTGTATAAGTCCCATAAATGATATCAATGGTTGTATCGTTAGTGTATAAGTCCCATAAATGATATCAATGGTTGTATCGTTAGTGTATAAGTCCCATAAATGATATCAATGGTTGTATCGTTAGTGTATAAGTCCCATAAATGATATCAATGGTTGTATCGTTAGTGTATAAGTCCCATAAATGATATCAATGGTTGTATCGTTAGTGTATAAGTCCCATAAATGATATCAATGGTTGTATCGTTAGTGTATAAGTCCCATAAATGATATCAATGGTTGTATCGTTAGTGTATAAGTCCCATAAATGATATCAATGGTTGTATCGTTAGTGTATAAGCCCATAAATGATATCAATGGTTGTATCGTTAGTGTATAAGTCCCATAAATGATATCAATGGTTGTATCGTTAGTGTATAAGTCCATAAATGATATCAATGGTTGTATCGTTAGTGTATAAGTCCCATAAATGATATCAATGGTTGTATCGTTAGTGTGTAAGTCCCATAAATGATATCAATGGTTGTATCGTTAGTGTATAAGCCCATAAATGATATCAATGGTTGTATCGTTAGTGTATAAGTCCCATAAATGATATCAATGGTTGTATCGTTAGTGTAAAGTCCCATAAATGATATCAATGGTTGTATCGTTAGTGTATAAGTCCCATAAATGATATCAATGGTTGTATCGTTAGTGTATAAGCCCCATAAATGATATCAATGGTTGTATCGTTAGTGTATAAGCCCATAAATGATATCAATGGTTGTATCGTTAGTGTATAAGTCCCATAAATGATATCAATGGTTGTATCGTTAGTGTGTAAGTCCCATAAATGATATCAATGGTTGTATCGTTAGTGTATAAGTCCCATAAATGATATCAATGGTTGTATCGTTAGTGTATAAGTCCCATAAATGATATCAATGGTTGTATCGTTAGTGTATAAGTCCCATAAATGATATCAATGGTTGTATCGTTAGTGTATAAGTCCCATAAATGATATCAATGGTTGTATCGTTAGTGTATAAGTCCCATAAATGATATCAATGGTTGTATCGTTAGTGTATAAGTCCCATAAATGATATCAATGGTTGTATCGTTAGTGTATAAGTCCCATAAATGATATCAATGGTTTGTATCGTTAGTGTGTAAGTCCCATAAATGATATCAATGGTTGTATCGTTAGTGTATAAGTCCCATAAATGATATCAATGGTTGTATCGTTAGTGTATAAGCCCCATAAATGATATCAATGGTTGTATCGTTAGTGTATAAGTCCCATAAATGATATCAATGGTTGTATCGTTAGTGTATAAGTCCCATAAATGATATCAATGGTTGTATCGTTAGTGTATAAGTCCCATAAATGATATCAATGGTTGTATCGTTAGTGTATAAGTCCCATAAATGATATCAATGGTTGTATCGTTAGTGTATAAGTCCCATAAATGATATCAATGGTTGTATCGTTAGTGTATAAGTCCCATAAATGATATCAATGGTTGTATCGTTAGTGTATAAGTCCCATAAATGATATCAATGGTTGTATCGTTAGTGTATAAGTCCCATAAATGATATCAATGGTTGTATCGTTAGTGTGTAAGTCCCATAAATGATATCAATGGTTGTATCGTTAGTGTATAAGTCCCATAAATGATATCAATGGTTGTATCGTTAGTGTATAAGTCCCATAAATGATATCAATGGTTGTATCGTTAGTGTATAAGTCCCATAAATGATATCAATGGTTGTATCGTTAGTGTGTAAGTCCCATAAATGATATCAATGGTTGTATCGTTAGTGTGTAAGTCCCATAAATGATATCAATGGTTGTATCGTTAGTGTATAAGTCCCATAAATGATATCAATGGTTGTATCGTTAGTGTATAAGTCCCATAAATGATATCAATGGTTGTATCGTTAGTGTATAAGTCCCATAAATGATATCAATGGTTGTATCGTTAGTGTATAAGTCCCATAAATGATATCAATGGTTGTATCGTTAGTGTATAAGTCCCATAAATGATATCAATGGTTGTATCGTTAGTGTATAAGTCCCATAAATGATATCAATGGTTGTATCGTTAGTGTATAAGTCCCATAAATGATATCAATGGTTGTATCGTTAGTGTATAAGTCCCATAAATGATATCAATGGTTGTATCGTTAGTGTATAAGTCCCATAAATGATATCAATGGTTGTATCGTTAGTGTATAAGTCCCATAAATGATATCAATGGTTGTATCGTTAGTGTATAAGCCCCATAAATGATATCAATGGTTGTATCGTTAGTGTATAAGTCCCATAAATGATATCAATGGTTGTATCGTTAGTGTGTAAGTCCCATAAATGATATCAATGGTTGTATCGTTAGTGTATAAGTCCCATAAATGATATCAATGGTTGTATCGTTAGTGTATAAGTCCCATAAATGATATCAATGGTTGTATCGTTAGTGTATAAGTCCCATAAATGATATCAATGGTTGTATCGTTAGTGTATAAGTCCCATAAATGATATCAATGGTTGTATCGTTAGTGTATAAGTCCCATAAATGATATCAATGGTTGTATCGTTAGTGTATAAGTCCCATAAATGATATCAATGGTTGTATCGTTAGTGTGTAAGTCCCATAAATGATATCAATGGTTGTATCGTTAGTGTATAAGTCCCATAAATGATATCAATGGTTGTATCGTTAGTGTATAAGTCCCATAAATGATATCAATGGTTGTATCGTTAGTGTGTAAGTCCCATAAATGATATCAATGGTTGTATCGTTAGTGTGTAAGTCCCATAAATGATATCAATGGTTGTATCGTTAGTGTGTAAGTCCCATAAATGATATCAATGGTTGTATCGTTAGTGTATAAGTCCCATAAATGATATCAATGGTTGTATCGTTAGTGTAAGTCCCATAAATGATATCAATGGTTGTATCGTTAGTGTATAAGTCCCATAAATGATATCAATGGTTGTATCGTTAGTGTATAAGTCCCATAAATGATATCAATGGTTGTATCGTTAGTGTATAAGTCCCATAAATGATATCAATGGTTGTATCGTTAGTGTAAGTCCCATAAATGATATCAAT
Organism: Paralithodes platypus; assembly: GCA_032716605.1. NCBI lineage: Eukaryota > Metazoa > Arthropoda > Malacostraca > Decapoda > Lithodidae > Paralithodes > Paralithodes platypus. The sequence continues at coordinate 50,897,345 of CM064520.1, forward strand.
GGTTGTATCGTTAGTGTATAAGTCCCATAAATGATATCAATGGTTGTATCGTTAGTGTGTAAGTCCCATAAATGATATCAATGGTTGTATCGTTAGTGTATAAGTCCCATAAATGATATCAATGGTTGTATCGTTAGTGTATAAGTCCCATAAATGATATCAATGGTTGTATCGTTAGTGTATAAGTCCCATAAATGATATCAATGGTTGTATCGTTAGTGTATAAGTCCCATAAATGATATCAATGGTTGTATCGTTAGTGTATAAGTCCCATAAATGATATCAATGGTTGTATCGTTAGTGTATAAGTCCCATAAATGATATCAATGGTTGTATCGTTAGTGTATAAGTCCCATAAATGATATCAATGGTTGTATCGTTAGTGTATAAGTCCCATAAATGATATCAATGGTTGTATCGTTAGTGTATAAGTCCCATAAATGATATCAATGGTTGTATCGTTAGTGTATAAGTCCCATAAATGATATCAATGGTTGTATCGTTAGTGTATAAGTCCCATAAATGATATCAATGGTTGTATCGTTAGTGTATAAGTCCCATAAATGATATCAATGGTTGTATCGTTAGTGTATAAGTCCCATAAATGATATCAATGGTTGTATCGTTAGTGTATAAGTCCCATAAATGATATCAATGGTTGTATCGTTAGTGTATAAGTCCCATAAATGATATCAATGGTTGTATCGTTAGTGTATAAGTCCCATAAATGATATCAATGGTTGTATCGTTAGTGTATAAGCCCCATAAATGATATCAATGGTTGTATCGTTAGTGTATAAGTCCCATAAATGATATCAATGGTTGTATCGTTAGTGTATAAGTCCCATAAATGATATCAATGGTTGTATCGTTAGTGTATAAGTCCCATAAATGATATCAATGGTTGTATCGTTAGTGTATAAGTCCCATAAATGATATCAATGGTTGTATCGTTAGTGTATAAGTCCCATAAATGATATCAATGGTTGTATCGTTAGTGTATAAGCCCCATAAATGATATCAATGGTTGTATCGTTAGTGTATAAGTCCCATAAATGATATCAATGGTTGTATCGTTAGTGTATAAGTCCCATAAATGATATCAATGGTTGTATCGTTAGTGTATAAGTCCCATAAATGATATCAATGGTTGTATCGTTAGTGTATAAGTCCCATAAATGATATCAATGGTTGTATCGTTAGTGTATAAGTCCCATAAATGATATCAATGGTTGTATCGTTAGTGTATAAGTCCATAAATGATATCAATGGTTGTATCGTTAGTGTATAAGTCCCATAAATGATATCAATGGTTGTATCGTTAGTGTATAAGTCCCATAAATGATATCAATGGTTGTATCGTTAGTGTGTAAGTCCCATAAATGATATCAATGGTTGTATCGTTAGTGTATAAGTCCCATAAATGATATCAATGGTTGTATCGTTAGTGTATAAGTCCCATAAATGATATCAATGGTTGTATCGTTAGTGTATAAGTCCCATAAATGATATCAATGGTTGTATCGTTAGTGTATAAGTCCCATAAATGATATCAATGGTTGTATCGTTAGTGTATAAGCCCATAAATGATATCAATGGTTGTATCGTTAGTGTAAGTCCCATAAATGATATCAATGGTTGTATCGTTAGTGTATAAGTCCCATAAATGATATCAATGGTTGTATCGTTAGTGTATAAGTCCCATAAATGATATCAATGGTTGTATCGTTAGTGTATAAGTCCCATAAATGATATCAATGGTTGTATCGTTAGTGTATAAGCCCCATAAATGATATCAATGGTTGTATCGTTAGTGTATAAGTCCCATAAATGATATCAATGGTTGTATCGTTAGTGTGTAAGTCCCATAAATGATATCAATGGTTGTATCGTTAGTGTGTAAGTCCCATAAATGATATCAATGGTTGTATCGTTAGTGTGTAAGTCCCATAAATGATATCAATGGTTGTATCGTTAGTGTATAAGTCCCATAAATGATATCAATGGTTGTATCGTTAGTGTAAGTCCCATAAATGATATCAATGGTTGTATCGTTAGTGTATAAGTCCCATAAATGATATCAATGGTTGTATCGTTAGTGTATAAGTCCCATAAATGATATCAATGGTTGTATCGTTAGTGTATAAGCCCCATAAATGATATCAATGGTTGTATCGTTAGTGTATAAGCCCCATAAATTATATCAATGGTTGTATCGTTAGTGTATAAGTCCCATAAATGATATCAATGGTTGTATCGTTAGTGTGTAAGTCCCATAAATGATATCAATGGTTGTATCGTTAGTGTGTAAGCCCCATAAATGATATCAATGGTTGTATCGTTAGTGTATAAGCCCCATAAATGATATCAATGGTTGTATCGTTAGTGTGTAAGTCCCACACATAAATGATATCAATGGTTGTATCGTTAGTGTGTCAGTCCCACACATAAAGTCCTTCTGAGTATTTAACCCATACTGCACCGGTGACGTCCTTTGCATTATATTCTGGCAACTATATAATTATGATTGTATTAAGTTTTGGAAGGACCTCTAATCATTAATAGGGTACGCACTCTCAATTAATTCTTCTAAAGCTAAATAATAGCGTCTAATAGTTACCATAATATAATGAATATGACGTCGCCGACTTGTATCCATTAGGCCCCATTCAGCCAACTGTTTTAAGACGTTTATCCCCATCCAGGTGTCGATATCTTCCTAGCAAGCGATAGCGAGCCACCATTGTATGGAGAAATCAGGCTTCGCCGGAGACATTTTTCTATCGAAAAATGTAAAAATTTAGCTTGCTCTCAAAACAAAAATATTTACATGCTGGCTTGCTACCGCTCACCTGGAAAATATTGACACCTAGATGGGGGTAAACGTCTTAAAACAGTAGGCTGAATGAGGCCGAATGGATACAAGCCAAAGAGAGAGCAAGAGAAAGAGAAGAAAAAAAGCAGGTGACCCCCCTTAAGCGAAACCCGGGTCAGTTACACCGTACCAGAGTGGGAAAGCTAATAGTATCAGCTACTAGTAAAGCTAATAGTATCAGCTAATAGTAAAGCTAATAGTATCAGCTAATAGTAAAGCTAATAGTATCAGCTACTAGTAAAGCTAATAGTATCAGCTAATAGTAAAGCTAATAGTATCAGCTAATAGTAAAGCTAATAGTATCAGCTAATAGTAAAGCTAATAGTATCAGCTAATAGTAAAGCTAATAGTATCAGCTACTAGTAAAGCTAATAGTATCAGCTAATAGTAAAGCTAGTAGTATCAGCTAATAGTAAAGCTAATAGTATCAGCTACTAGTAACGCTAATAGTATCAGCTAATAGTAAAGCTAATAGTATCAGCTAATAGTAAAGCTAATAGTATCAGCTAATAGTAAAGCTAATAGTATCAGCTACTAGTAAAGCTAATAGTATCAGCTAATAGTAAAGCTAGTAGTATCAGCTAATAGTAAAGCTAATAGTATCAGCTACTAGTAATAGTAACGCTAATAGTATCAGCTAATAGTAAAGCTAATAGTATCAGCTAATAGTAAAGCTAATAGTATCAGCTAATAGTAAAGCTAATAGTATCAGCTAATAGTAAAGCTAATAGTATCAGCTAATAGTAAAGCTAATAGTATCAGCTAATAGTATCAGCTAATAGTAAAGCTAATAGTATCAGCTAATAGTAAAGCTAATAGTATCAGCTAATAGTAAAGCTAATAGTATCAGCTAATAGTATCAGCTAATAGTAAAGCTAATAGTATCAGCTAATAGTATCAGCTAATAGTAAAGCTAATAGTATCAGCTAATAGTAAAGCTAATAGTATCAGCTAATAGTAAAGCTAATAGTATCAGCTAATAGTAAAGCTAATAGTATCAGCTAATAGTAAAGCTAATAGTATCAGCTAATATTATCAGCTAATAGTAAAGCTAATAGTATCAGCTAATAGTAAAGCTAATAGTATCAGCTAATAGTAAAGCTAATAGTATCAGCTAATAGTAAAGCTAATAGTATCAGCTAATAGTAAAGCTAATAGTATCAGCTAATAGTTAGACGATACACTTCCGCACGTAATACCGGAATTTATTATTAACAAAGGAGTACAAAGGAAATCAAGCAACAACAGATCTAGTGACCCTTCTAGGTTGCTTGTCCTCCAAAACACTGAGGATCAAGTGTCCAAACAGTGGTTTAGAGTGGGTAAGGGAACATTGGAAAGGGAAATACTGCCCTGGAACTAATGTCCGTGGCAGGATTAGGAAGTTAGTAGGGGACAGATGGGTTAGTAACTGAGGGGGGGATAAAATAAAGTTATTCATTTACAAACGCAGTCAGTCGCGGGTTTGATGCGAGATATTTGTCTAGGCGGAGTTTAAATGAATCAACGGTGATGCAGTCTATAACGTTTCGGGGAAGCCCATTCCACAAGTTGACAACTCGATTGAAGAAGAAATTCTTAGATTCGTGTGAGTTAAAAGATTTACCAATAATTTTGCAACCGTTTCCCCGCGTGTAATTAGATTGGTCGATAGTGAAGTACTTACTACAGTTCATATTGTCGATGCCTTTGATGATTTTGAACACTTGAATTAAGTCACCTCTTAATCTGCGCTGGGTTAAAGGAAATAGATTTAATTCTCTAAGACGCTCTTCGTATGGTTTGTTCTTTAGGCTAGGTATCATTTTGGTAACTCTACGTTGAACTCGTTCTAGCTTGTTTATATCTTTTTGGTAATAAGGGCACCAGGATTGAACGCAGTATTCCAGAAGAGGGCGGACTAATGAATTGTAAAGGGTTAGGATAACTTCTTTGGATTTATGCTCAAATGACCTGCCTATAAAGCCAATTATTTTGTTTGCCTTCTTAACAACTTCTGAACATTGTTGACTCGGTTTTAGGTTACTCGATATTGTTACTCCCAGATCGGTTTCTCTGTTTACATTCTTAAGCTGAGTGCCATTCATCGAATAGTTTGCTTTCTCATTTAGGTATCCGATATGTAGTACTTTACATTTATCCGCATTGAAACTCATTTGCCAAATTTGGGCCCAACATGACAATTTATCTAGATTGTGTTGCATATCGTCAACTTGTTCTTTTGAGAGTACGCTATTTGCAATTTTTGTATCGTCAGCAAATTTTGAGATTGTACAGGTGAGACCCTCATCTATGTCGTTGATGTAAATTAGAAAGAGAATTGGTCCTAGTACCGATCCCTGGGGTACCCCGCTACTTACATTGGTCCATTTTGATGCCTTACCGTTTATGACTACTCTTTGCTTTCTGTCGCTGAGCCAATTTTCTATCCATTTCAACACACCGTCTTTTATTCCATGCGCTTTTAGTTTTAGCAGTAAACGTTTGTGGGGAACTTTGTCAAAGGCCTTTTGAAAATCAAGGTATATAATATCTACAGCTTTACTCTCATCGTAGAGGTTGAGGATATCGTGGAAGAAGTCTAAGAGGTTTGTTAAACAGGAACGTTTTTTACGAAAGCCGTGTTGAGTATCTTTAAGTATGTTATTTTCCTCTAAGTGATTTACGAGTCTGTCTCGTATGACCGTTTCTAGCATTTTACATACAACTGAGGTTAAGCTAATTGGACGATAGTTACTGGGTAGGGATTTGCTGCCTTTTTTGAATATCGGTGTTACGTTGGCTAGCTTCCACTGATCGGGCATAGTTCCAGACTGCAAGGATTTATTGAATAGTAATGTCAGTGGTTTAGAGAGCTCATCCTTAGCTTCCTTTAGAACTCTAGGCGAGATTGTATCAGGTCCAGGCGTTTTATTTACCTTGAGTTTATCTAAACAATTCAATACTTCTCTCTCTGTAACGGTGATATTGCTTAGAACATCTGAATTATCAATCTGAATCGGCGATGGTGTAGGGATATCACTGAGGTCTTCTGTTGTAAAAACTGATGCAAAGAAGGTATTGAGGGCATTACTCATTTGTTCTTCGTCTTTGGTGTATTCTCCATTTTCATCGACTAACGGTCCAACAGTTGAAGTAACGACTTTTTTCTTTCTGATATAACTATAGAATTCTTTCGGGTTTGTTTTACTTTGATTCGCAATATGTAACTCTAAGGTCTTTTTACTTTGCTTAATTAACTTTTTGGCTTTGCGTCGTAGCTCTACAAATTTCAGCCGTTCTTCGTCATTTTGTGAGGATTTTAATCTATCATTAGCAAATTTTTTAGCAAGCAGGCAGTTTGAAATATCTTTATTCCACCATTTGGGCTTATTATTATGGCCTGGACGCCGAGTTTTTGATGGTATGCAATCTTGCACTGCTTTTAGGTAAGTGGCTTCGAATAACTTCCAAGATGTATTTATGTCGTTATTGTGAATTAAAAAGCTCCAGTCAGTTTCTTTAAACATAGCTCTAAGTTTATGGAAGTTTGCTTTCTTGAAATTAGGGACTTTTTCGATGCTACTATTTGGTTCGTTACTAGTAAACTTTAAAGTGAAAGTTATCGTACGATGGTCGCTGTTACTGAATTCATCACCAACATTCAAATTCTCTATTAATTCTTCTTTTGTTGCAAGTACAATGTCAAGAACGTTATTACCACGGGTCGGCGTTCCAACAAATTGATAAAGCGAACTCTCCTGCAAGTTCGTATACAAGTCATGTCCGGAGTGTGAAGTAAGAGTATCGCCCCACTTGGTCACAGGTAAATTAAAGTCACCAAAAATTACGGTATCTTGTGAGTTACTTACATCTGCAATTTGTTCGTAAATTTCTCGGTCAGTTTGCACTGATTGAGCTGGAGGTCTGTATATTAATGCAAGTATTATTTTTGTACCTTTATTATTCTTTATTAGCACAAAAGATGCGTCGACGTTCACAATTTGAGGTTTTGACAAGAGGGTAGGGTTAAGACTTTCTTTGATATAAAGTAAAACGCCACCTCCATTTCGATTTATTCGGCTTTTCTCAAACATTACATAACCGGGAAGTGAATACTCTGCTAAAAAGTCTCTATCTTCTGTATTGAGCCAAGATTCTGTTATGCCAATCACATCATAATTTTCTGTGAACACTAGCTCCTCTAAATCTGAAAATTTATTGCGTATGCTACGAGCGTTTGCATAGAAAACCTTTAAATTTGTTATTTTAGAACTCACGGAACGCTCTTTAATAATATTTTTGGTTCTTGTCGGATCTACATTTATGTTCATGGCTGTCCTCGGTCCTCGCTCTCTTCGGTCCTTATCGCTGGTGGTCCTCGGTTGCCTCTGTTTTTTTCTTGGCGTTGGATGATTTATGTCACTGCTGCTTCTTCTCGGATGGCGTTTTTTGATCCATGGCTGCGGACTGCTTCGTGTAGGAGACGACCCCTTCTGTACCGACGCCGTTCTTTTAACTCTATTCTGGCTACTGTTAGACGATGTTATTCAGTTTAAAAAGGGCCTCCAGCAATTAACAGGCTTCAAAATATCTCCCTTAACCCTTTTTACTACCACAGATCCTTCTTAAACTGCAGAACATCGTCTAAATTTAGCCAGACTAAAACCACACAGACGTAGCCGGTATAACAGGGGTTAAATATTTATTAACACTGTAGATATGTTTGTGCAATACAGAACACGTATTTATGGCAACATGTGTACACATTGTACCCCTTCACCACCATTACGTAATGTCCATCGTATTCTGGTTACCATTAGACGATTTATTACTATATATTACTATATAATCTACCTGTACGACTCCAATGTGTGATCTACATAAACCCTCTAAGTACGGTAACATAGGTCGTTCTTAAACTGCATAAAATAATATATTTTTTGCCGAATCAACGGTAAATGGCGTCATGGTGCTGAAGGGGTTAAGAGTATATATATGAATATGATTAAAACAAGTATTTTTACTTTGGCATTCATTAGTGAACACACAAATATATGCATCGTTTACATGCAAAAAGTCTGCAAAATTGTCGAAATGTAAGGGGGGAGGGGGGGGATGGTTAATGTAAGGGGGGAGGGGGGGGGGGGGGATGGTTAATGTAAGGGGGGAGGGGGGGGGAGGGTTAATTTTGTTGTCGAGTTTTTCATGTATTCATTATTTGTTCTAGTTTCCTCCCCAGACCTCCATCAAACTTAAAAATCAAACCCCAGCATCCCCTTTCTGTACACATTTTGTACAGGCTCGCTCTCGCTCGCCAAGAAAAAATGTACACCTAAATGACACAAATGACAGAGAAAAGGGTCGAGCGTCTTAAAATCTGAAAACTAATGGGGCTAAACATGATGAAAAAGGGAGACCAGAAAAACAGCCCATATCCCCTTTTATCATGCGCGATTAAAGTGTTCTACAATATGTACACGATGTTTACGTTGTAGGAATGTATTACAACCCTCCCCCCAAAAAAAAATATATATATATATATGTATATATAAATAAATAAACAAATAAATAAATATAAAGGGAGAAAAGGTAATGATTACAAATTCAATACAAAATAAATAAAAGAAAATGAAAACAATAAAAAGAGAAACATTTGTAAGACCTCTAATTATGTTTACAATCTTCTATCGTTCTTATCGTTATTCATCTCTCTTGCTTTAATTATCTTGCTTTAATTATCTGACTTTATTTCGATCTTTCCGTCTGTTTCACTCTTTATTTACCTTACTTTCTCACTCACTCACTCTCTCCCACTCGCTCTCACTCACTCACTCTCTCTCTCTCTCTCTCTCTCGCTCATCAAGGGAGAGGGGAAATAACGTGTATTTTTCTGTCACCATCATATTTTTGAGTAGAGGAGGAAATTTGGCCATCCCATTTCCCAGATTTTCAGAAGCGTATTCATTCATTTTTTCCAGTTATGGCTTAAGGGGGGTCACCAGCTCTTTTGTTTGTATCTTTCTCTCCTTTTCTCTCTTTCCCCGACTTGTATCCATTAGGCCCCATTCAGCCAACTGTTTTAAGACGTTTATCCCCATCCAGGTGTCGATATCTTCCTAGCGAGCGATAGCGAGCCACCATTGTATGGAGAAATCAGGCTTCGCCGGAGACATTTTTCTATCGAAATATTTAAAAATTTAGCTTGCTCTCAAAACAAAAATATTTACATGCTGGCTTGCTACCGCTCACCAGGAAAATATTGACACCTAGATGGGGGTAAACGTCTTAAAACAGTAGGCTGAATGGGGCCGAATGAATACAAGCCAAAGAGAGAGGAAGAGAAAGAGAAGAAAAAAAGCAGGTGACCCCCCCTTAAGCGAAACCCGAGTCAGTTACACCGTACCTATATCTAAGGTGAATCAGAGCCTAATTACATCCCCCTCCCAGGTAAAGTGGAGGGAAACTGGCCATTCCAGAAGTTTGAGAACGATCCCCGCTGACTTAAAGAGAATGGCTTTTACCTGGCCTATATGTTACCTGGGCAAGAACGTGTATGTCCACGAGATTCATGCTCAATTGACGTTTATGTATTATATATATATATATATATATATATATATATATATATATATATATAAAGGTAAAACGTTTGGTCACGAAGAAAGGGGAAACAATAAGAAAATTAAAAGGAAAAACTTGAAGCGAATGAATAAAGAAATTACTTAACCCCTGCTGTACCGGAGGATACAGTAATAAAAGTCCCCCCCAGTCCCAAGCAATGTGGCCAAAATGGCAAGATAGAACAACCTTCCACCTCAAGATATGAAGGAATACTGGCTCTCCCAGCCTTCAGAGAGTTGGATATAAGCTGATAAGTGTTGCCATATCGAGAGCAGTGCTCAAACGGTCGGTCGTGGTACCAGGCACAGCCTGATACAGGCAGTTACAAGGAAAGTACATTACTGACGGCTCCCAGCCGTCGCTGGCACTGGGGAGTGACTTATCTACTGACGGCTGCCAGCTGTCACTGGTATTGGACGGGTTAAAGCCCATGAAAAAATGTAAAACTTTTGGACCCGAATAAAGGAAAAAAAAAAAAAACTTGAAGAAAATTAATAAAGGAAAAAAACTAGAAAAACATGAATAAAGGCTTACTTGAAGCACATGAATACAGAAAACAAATAGAAGCATATGAATTACAGAAGAGCAGAAATAAAAATTAAAACAAAACACACGAACAAAGGAAAGAAGAGCTTAACCCGTTCTGTATCGGCGACGTTTTTTTTTTTTTTTTTTTTTATATACCGGTATATAAATTATTTTGTGACGTTTGAGAAGAATCTGTGGTAGCAAAGTGTTCAGTGAGATAGTTCGAACTTCGAAGCCAGATTTTTAAAATGAAGAACAACGTATAATAGTAGCCAGAATACAGTTTAAAAGACGGCACCGGTAATGAAAAGGTTAATGGAAGTTTGTGAAAAGGACAAAAAAGGACGATTCGTTATCAAAGCTCACAGACACGATTCGTTATCAAATCTCACACACACAAACAAACATAGACGAAATATTCCAAGGTCCACGTAATTTGGAATGAAAACACGAAAAAATGATTAGGAGAGAAGAAATTATATTATACTTAACCCGTTCACTACCAGTTCCATCCTATTTTATGCTGGCTACTAATAGACGATTATATTCAATTTAAGAGGGGCCTCGACTAATTAACAGGCTCCGAATTATCCTAATTACTCCTTTTTATTACCACAGATCCGTCTTAAGCTACACAAAATCGTCTAAATATAGCTAGAAGACAATAGAAAAAACGTCACCGGTACAGAAGGGGTTAAAATATATTGCGTTACAAGGAAGAGCAAGTGTCTTGGGGCAAAAGGATTATGACGAACAAGTATAACATATCAAATGTTTAAAGGTGAATTACACAGAGATGATAAAACAGTGAGATAAGTTATGTAGCAGAACGTGAAATGCTCTAAAGTAATACACCATTATCGGGAATATCCATAAATTTGTCCCTAACATATCAAATAAATCGGGTCAAGTTAAAGGTCATTTTTTGTTGCCTGACAACTATGTCACCTATTATGACGTCAAACCTCTCTCTCTCTCTCTCTCTCTCTCTCTCTCCCCCCTTATGAAGCAAGTGATGGTGTAAGTTCCGTGGTGTCGGCAATTGCGAGAAGAGCGCCCCCCCCCCTCCCCCCCCCCCCCCCCTCTTAACCACCTCTCTCTTTTGTGTCTTAATTATCTCTCCTTCCTGCGAGAAAGAGAGAGAGAGAGAGAGAGGGGAAGGGAAGGGGAGGAGATAAGGAGGACTAGGGAAGATAGAAGGAAGGAAGGGGAGGGGAAAACGAGGGAGGAGGAAAATGAGAAAAAGGAAGAGAAGAGGAAAATGAGGAAGAGGAAGAGGAGGAAAATGAGGAAACAGGAAGAGAGGAGGAAGAAGAGGAAGAGGATGAGGAAGAGAGGAGGAGGAGGAAGAGCAAACGAGGAGGAAGAGGACGAGAGGAGGAAAATGAGGAAAAGGAAAAGAGGAGGTGCAATAGGAGGAAAATGAGGAAGAGGAAGAGGATGAGGAAGAGAGGAGGAGGAAGAGCAAACGAGGAGGAAGAGGAAGAGAGGAGGAAAATGAGGAAAAGGAAAAGAGGAGGTGCAATAGGAGGAAAATGAGGAAGAGGAAGAGGAGGAAGACAATGAGGAATAGGAAGAGAGGAGGAAAAAGAGGAAGAATATGATACACGGTGGAGGTAACTCAAGGGCAGATGGTAAACTCCAAATACTAGATTATCGGTTATCAAATTATTGCTTAAGGGTGCCTATCTCGTATTTGTGTTTCTCTCTCTCTCTCTCCCTATCTCTCTGGGTTGTATCCATTCGGCCCCATTCAGCCTACTGTTTTAAGACGTTTATCCCCATCCAGGAGTCGATTTTTTTCCTGGCAAGTGGAAGAGATCCAGCATATATTCAAAAATGTTTTGGACGGCAGGCTAAATTTGCCTCCGGCGAAGCCGAATTTTTCCATACAATGCTGGCTCGCTATCGCTTGCCAGGAAAAAAATCGACACCTGGATGGGGATAAACGTCTTAAAACAGTAAGCTGAATGGGGCCAAATGGATACAACCAAGAAAGAGAAAAAGCAGGTCACCCCCCTTAACCCCTTCAGCACCAAGACGCCTTTTGACCTTTAATTCTAGTTATAATTAGATGATTTTATGCAGACTTATGTTACTAAGAGGGTTTATTGAGATCGTATTTACCCTTCTGATTCGTATAGGTAGATTACAAACTAAAGAAAAATCGTCTAATGGTAAACAGAATAGGATGATAATTACGTAATGGTGGTGAAGGGACTAAAGACGAGATGAAGTATAGTCTGTTCATCCTAGGTTGGACGGATATCGTAACCCCTAACCTCTCATAATTAAAAAAGGACTCGAGTTATCGAGCTAATATATTTCTACCGCATAGGAAGACTTGGCTAGGGAAAAGGTGTGGACATTGCCAGCTCATTTGCTCTAGCCCTTTTTGAGTTACAGAGGTTGGAGGTTCCTATTTCTGGCCAACCTATAATGAACGGACTATAGTAGGGTTTTAGTCTAACAGGCAGGTTGGAGATTAATTACCCCTTCTGTACCGGTCACGTCTTTTTATTTAATTTTAGCTACATTTAGGTGATTTTATGAAGCTTAGGAAGGATATATGATAGCCAAAAAGACTAATCGAGGTAGTCGATTAGCCTTGCAATTGGTAGCCGTCCTTCCTAAGCTGAATAAAATCGTTAATCATTGCCAGAATTTAGGAGATTTCATATTGCTTAGGAAGGAAATCTGATAGCCAAAATGACTAATTGAGATAGTCTGTAACTTTGTAACTGGTATAAATCTTTCTTAAGCCGAATAATTATCGTTAATCATTGCCAGACTGTAATGAAAAGGACGTCACCGTCACTGAATGGATTAATCTACATAATAAGATACTGAATACCAATAAACAAACATCTACTATAAAAGAAAACAAACCCTTCAAAATGGATTAATCTACATAATAAGATACTGAATACCAATAAACAAACATCTATTATAAAAGAAAACAAATCCCTCAAAAAGTAAAATTGTGTTGGTATCAAAAGAATATTTCCTGGCTTTCTGTAGATCCTCCACTGCTTATTTGGTGTGGGGAATCTCTCTCTCTCTCTCTCTCTCTCTCTCTCTTTGAACAGTAACATACCACGGTCATTGAATAGAAGATAATAGTAGGGACAGCTCTCTCTCTATATATATATCTTTCTCTCTATATATATATATATCTTTCTTTCTCTCTCTCTCTCTCTCTCAGTTAGCCCCCACAGAGAAAGCGGACCACTAATTGACAGCAAAAGACAGGGATTACTCGGAGCTCAAGACTGACCCGTTTCAGACACTGGGGTTTTATATTACGCTGAATTACCCACAAACATATACACATACACACACTCACATACACGCTTACTCTCACTCTACTTCACACACACTCTCTCTCTCTCTCTCACACACTGACACACTCCCACACACACTCTCACTCTCCCATCTACACACACACAAGGCTACGTCTGTGATGGACTTTAGGTCACTTCGCCTATTCGTTATTTTCCTCACCCACAGGTCTTTTCGTTTACCATTTTTTCGTCCATCTGTTTTCCACCCACGAATAATTTCCCCCATGGATGCGCTAATTTGCTTCCTAATTATATTCTTGTTTTCTGTTAATAGTGCTTGTTTTAGTTTGTTATGGGGAGATGGGCGTATTTATTTGTTTATTGTCTTATCTTCTTATTATTTTTTTTAGTTTCCTCCCTAGGCTTCCATCAACCTGTACAAAAACACCCCCTAGATCCCTCCTTCGGTAGAAAAATTTCGGTAGAAAAATTTCCCGGCCGAAGGCCGGTTACATTTATAATTGCAGGCCCGGTATCGCTCGTCATAAACAAAATATACACCTTAATGTCACGAAAGGTCTTAATATTGACAAACAAATGGGGAGAAAGGTCTTAAATTCGCCAAACTAATGAGCCGAACGTCTTACAATCTGAAAAGAAAACTAATGAGGCTAAACATGAGGAAGAAGGGGGACCAGAACAACGACCCACCTCCCCTTAATAGTTCAGTTGGTCCGCACATTTTTTCGCCCATAAACCATTTTCGATCACAGGCTGGTTTTTTTTTCTCGCCTACAGATCGTTTCGGCCACTTTGCCAATTCTTGCCAATTACCAGGTATCAAGAGAGGACAAACACACACTTCCTCTTCCTATTAAATTAACTTAAGGGGGGTGACCTGCTTTTTTTATCTGTCTTTGTTGTGTCCATTCGGGCCCATTCAGCCTACTGTTTCAAGACATTTATCCCCATCCAGGTGTCGATTTTTTCCTAGCGAGCGAAAGCGAGCCACCATTTTATGGAGAAATCCGGCTTCGCCGTAGAAATTTTTCTATCGAAAAATTTACAAATTTAGCCAGCTGTCTAACTCATTATCCAAAATATGGTGGCTTGCTATCGCTCGCCAGGTATAAATCGACACCTGGACGGGGATAAACGTCTTAAAACAGTTGGCTGAATGGTGCCAAATGGATACAACCAAGCGAGAGAAAACTAGCAGGTGACCCCCCCCCCCCTTAACAAGCACACCCCACTTCGTTCCAACTCAAACAATAATAAATAAATAAATATGTATACAGTAGACCAAAAACCAAGCACTATCCCCTTAACAGGTTGCTTGGGGCCGAATAACAGAAGCAGGCTATAACAGCAACTATATTAACAGAAGCAGGCTATAACAGCAACTATATTAACAGAAGCAGGCTATAACAGCAACTATATTAACAGAAGCAGGCTATAACAGCAACTATATTAATTTGCGAACGGTGAGTTTGAGGGGGTAGTGCTTGGTTTTTGGTCTATTTATTTATTTATTTATTTATTTATTTATTATTTTTTGAGTTTCCTCGCTAGACCTCCATCAAACTTAGAAAAACACCCCCTAGACCCCCTTTCAAGATAAATTTGTAAATTTTTTGGTAGGAATCGGCCCGAAGGCCGATTCCTTCTAAAATAAAGGCTCGCTATCGCTCGCCAGGAAAAACATCGACAACTAAATGGCACGAAAGTTCTTCAAATTGACAAAAACAATGAGGCGAAAGGTATCAAAATTGTCAAACTAACGGAACGGAAGTCTTAAAACCTCAAATCTAATATGCTAAATATGAGGGAGAAGGAGGTCCAGAAAAAGCGAGTAGTACCCCCTTAAGTTATCTTTCAACATACTGTTCATTGTATTTTGCAGTATAATTGTGTAATGGTATATTCATATGCAATTTAGAGTTTTCCGATAATATTCTCTATTATATAATTAATGATAATGCATTTGATATACAGTATATTAATGACATCTAGTGTCCACATAAATTATATATATATATATATATATATATATACAGTATATATATATTATACGATACTAGATCCCACATACCGTAGAACAAAAAAACATGTTTAAATATGTCATGTTAATATATTACCGGTATCTATATCATATCACCAGGGGTAGTTTCTATATTAAGCTTAGTGAATAAAAGGCCTATAAAATAACCATATCACTGAATATAATATATTCAGGTAGAAAATATACGTATCGTATCGTACAATTTTGGGTACTCATCCATTAAAATATTCATCATATCGACCTTCTCACGTAGATTATTTATCTATAGATAGATAGACAAGGAGACAGACAGACAGATAGATAGATAGATAGATATAGATAGATAGATAGGACAAATAATGAAAAAGACACATAGATGTATTATATACAAAAAAGTTACCACAATAATTCCATCTCCCTCCAGCCACCGCCACTCTCACACCGCAATCCAGGAAAAGGTAAACTTAATCAACCCAACTTTGGGAATGAAACAGGAAGTTAATTAAGTTTATTTGAACTTGGCCGAGGAATGAAATTTTAACAGTGGACAGGGGTGGAGGTACAGTCGGTCTCAATAGTACCGGCCTTCCTCTGTATGTTCTACTTGGAATATCTCTCTGGCTAAAATACAGGAGAAAGTCAGCACCACGCCTTGATCACTACCAAGCAATTTTCCTGCACTTCCCACCACACCTCCGAGACAAAAGGAAGCAACCACCACCTCACCAAGATGTGCCCGAGTAGCTGCAATTCATGTTGCACGTCCTCCAACACCCGGGAAGAACCTGACCATCACCATCAACAATCGTGATGCACACCGGAGAAGAAAAGCTGCCAAGGAAAGGAAGCCAACAAAAAGGTTCCATAGACACCATACCTCCACATGCCATTCTTCCTCCAAGCTGCATCACCACTCTGACCAAGAGGCCAGGAGGGACTACCCCAAACACCCCAAAAGTTCGACCCCCGCACCTGTGCCCTTATTAACGCGAGATGGACCATCAGGAACAACACAACAAAAGGTATGACCACCGCAGGCAAATTGAAGATCATTACAGTTGGACAGCTCTTACATACCTCTCACTGGAAGTTACCTAATACCTGGAAGAGTTTGGCCCCTTTTTAATATTGGAGTAAAACCCTAATCATACTGGTGGTAAAGTTTTACCTCAAATCTTATTTAACATCGTTGCTCATCAGAGGATTTTTTTTTAATAGACCTTAGTGGAGGCTACCTAATATCCGTTCCTCTGCCTCGATGCGGCGTTGTTATTAATAAAGAATGCTGACTTGTCAAGCACTCTATTAGTAACAAACCACCCCCGTCTTATTAAAAGTTCATGCACTGGCTAGACTCTGATAAGACAAGGGCTCTGCGAGATACCATAGCAATTCTGCATAACGGCACTCCGCAATAGAGTCCATCTGATACGGACTCCCAGGCATTGGTTCTGGGGTATGATATCGGAAAAGGCCAAAAATGTCCTCAGCAACCATGTCACTGAAAGACTCTTATAACGGTCAGAACAGTTAAGAAACGTTGCGTCACTAACAACCCTCTTACGTTAGTTCGATGATGTGTTGCAGATGCACTGGCATATTGCACACAACATTTAAGGCCCAACACCCAAGAGCACTGGAAGGTCTGCATCAAAACTATTATAACGGTCAGAGCAGTTAGCGAGTCCTCTCCTACGTTAGCTCAATAATACTGTACAGATACACTGGCATATTGTACGTATTATTTAGAACCCTACACCCAAGAGTTCAAGTCTACATCTACTGTCACCCAGCCACGTCAGTATCACCACCATGGCCCAGATTTTCACCAGAAGACTACAGAGTGCTACTACATATAATATATAGTGAAACCCATTTATAAGTACTAGTGATACACCTTATTAATATGCTTATTGAAATGCATTATAAGTACTAGTGATAATCATTTATGAATAGAAGCACTTAGTGTTGTGTGACGCTCCTGCATAGTAGCCACGTGCGGGCATGCGCGCGCCTCGGCTGCCCAGCCGTTTAGAAACCGGCTGGCGGCAGCCGGCCGGCCGGCTTTTCCTTAGTATATATCCTACGACAATGTAACTAATGTCTGGGATATTCCTATGTTGTTTCACAGCTTGAAGCTGCCCTTATTCTTAACCAACACATCTTAGTATATTTTATTCTCGATAGTTGATTGTTTCATTATAATATATAAGATGTAAGTCTAGTGAGAGTGGGAGGAGACGAGCGGGAGAGAGAGACCGGCTGGGGGACGTTGCTTTGCGCGGGCGCGGAATAGACTAGCTTGGGACGAGCCTGATGTTGCCATTTGATCGCAACGTTAGGCTTAGTTTCGACTCACGCAAGGGGTAGAGGATTTTGACCCGGCAACGGTGTTGAGTGTCGCCAAGCATGGGATGTATTTCGCATGCCTAGGGTGGGGTCCAGACAGATTCAAGACTTAGAGCTCACCTCACTGTCGTACCCTTCGGACCCCCTTGATATCTATCCCTCTCAACCCCACTTAGAAACTTTCTCTCTTACTTTGTATACCTTCTTTCCACTACTTCACCAATCTATTTAATTATCCCATCCCCTTGATAGACCTTATATCTATCATTGTATTAACGACGAGCTCTCAGATAACTAGATAGGATTTTGGGCCTTATGCAGAGATGTAATTGTTAATGAGACCTAGGAAGCTTTTTTGTTGTCTCATATTTGGTGGTTTCATGCTTGCTAGTGTGTTCTTGTGGCAGGTGAGCAGGGGCTAGACCGGAGGGGAGGCTTTTTGCGATCCTTTAAGTAAAGTCTGCTGGTGCGAGTCCTGTGGACCTGCACGACTTTACTAGGATACCCGTGGGAGTCTGGGGGCATTTTCTTGTCTGTGTGCCTGTGTGTCTAGTGTTGTGTTGTGTGAGGGCCCTTGCCTAGTCCACTCAGCACTGCGCTAGCACGCCTTGCGTTTGTTTTAGGGTCGCCAGGAGAGAGTCAGATACTTGGGATCTGAGTCTCTCAAGAGAGCACCCTTTCAATTAGAGTTATTTGGCGCACAGACTTGGGAACGTCCCTAGGCTAGAGCAGGTGGCTCAGCCCGGGTATCTGAAGCCTATATCCTTCCGGCTAGACCTCTGCCACCTGGCAGATTAACAGCTAGCGGTTTATTATATCTGTATGCTTGTTATTGTGCCACAGTTTACCGTCTTTGTGAGCATTGTGAGTCAGGGTGTGGCTTAGAGACTCTGTCCGAGCAGGCTTGCCTGACTAAGAGTGAGAAGCACACCTGTATGTGGTTATGTTGCGAGTTGCTGCCTTTATTTAATTATACCTATGCCATTATACACTGTAGGTCCTATCACTAGTATTTATTCCTGCTTATTAGTTAAGAGTTATCTAAATCCGTAACGTACTTTCTTTGCTAAGCATCAGATCCTACAGTAGCCGCATGCAGTTTAGAAACCTGCATCTTGTCTACCTGTACGATGTTTTGAGGACTGTTTGCTCTCACCTTCTTTCACGCAGGGGTGATTAGTTGTATTAATTAACGTAACGTTAAATGTACTTTCTTCTAGTTTGTTATTAAATTGTTTCTGCAATTTAATTCCGTTATCTATCTTTTCCTTGAAGTTTTAAGTCAACTTAATTGTGTGATCTTTTATATAGCCTGCTTGACTATCAGCAGTCTATAGTGCGTGCACCCTGTAACCGAGTCATAGGATACCTCGTTGTTCAGGCTGGACTCTTGACGGTTTAGGGTGGTTTGTTGCTTGGGTTTATAGATAAGGGTTGGATCTAGCGTTTTCCGTTGTTGCTTGTTGCCGCATACCTAGTCCAATAGAAAGAGCCCAGTGTTTATATATCCCAGGACGTAACAGTTGACGCGGGATATATATAAAAGTGAAAGAATAAAAGTACTAGTGATACGCCTTATATAAAAGGAAGTACTTGAGTGAATTATTAAATATTATTTGTATGCAATCTGAAACGTAATTGAAGTACTAGTGATGCCCACTTATTTTAGGGGAATACTTAATTTAAAGTTCTAAATATTCATACAAAGTGAAATATTATAAGTAATAGTGATAAACCCGTAAAAAAGCAAATACTTGAGAATATTTTATTATGTTTTTTCCACCAACCAAATTCACCTCTAAACTCAATTAATGAAATCAACAAATACAAGTGGCACTCCAAAGACTCGAACCTAGGATACTCACATCGAAATTGCGCGCACTTCTGCATTACGCTATCAAGACTGTGTCGCGTGATAAAAGAAAGTACAAGTGTCCTACCTCGATTGAAGGGAGTACTAAGCTATATTGATTGTAAGAATTACAAGTGTCACACCTCGATTGAAGGGAGTACTAAATTATATTATACAAGCCAAGTTTTAGGAGTGAACGAAGATTGTGGAACCTCGTTTGTGCGTCTTCTATATGTTATACCATTATCTATCATTTCAATACGATATCTATGTGTAGTAAATATAATAATATGAATGTACGTTTTGTTATAATTATCCTCTATTACCTTCTGTGCATGTGTTAAAACGAATTTGGCTTCTCCAGTCAAGTAGAACCTACCTAATTTATCCAATCAACCCCAGTAAAAACCTGGCATAACACTGACAAAAGGGATTTAAGTTAGGGTAGGTTAAGTTAGGTTAAGCTAAGGCTGATGTGAGGATAGGTAAGGATGAGGTTAGGAGAGGTGAGGTGTACGCAACTCGACTAAGACTATAGACGAAGCTAATTTCATCGTGAGCTTGTTGGCCAAAAGCACCAAACAAAAACAAAAAGCAAAGAACTTTATTGTAATAGCGGTCCAATACAAACTTTTTCTGGGGCCTGTACCATAACTCACTCACTCACTCTCACTCTCTCTCTCTCTCGTCTGTCTGTCTGTCTGTCTGTCTGTCTGTCTGTCTCTCTCTCTGTCTCTGTATGTCTGTCTCTCACTCTCACTCTTTCTCTCTCTCTCTCTCTCCCTAACGCCATCCGAGAAGAAGCAGCAGTGACATAAATCATCCAACGCCAAGAAAAAAACAGAGGCAACCGAGGACCACCAGCGATAAGGACCGGAGACAGCGAGGACCGAGGACAGCCATGAACATAAATGTAGATCCGACAAGAACCAAAAATATTCTTGAAGCGCGTTCCGTGAGTTCTAAAATAACAAATTTAAAGGTTTTCTATGCAAACGCTCGTAGCATACGCAATAAATTTTCAGATTTAGAGGAGCTAGTGTTTACAGAAAATTATGATGTGATTGGCATAACAGAATCTTGGCTCAATACAGAAGATAGAGACTTTTTAGCAGAGTATTCACTTCCAGGTTATGTAATGTTTGAGAAAAGCCGAATAAATCGAAATGGAGGTGGCGTTTTACTTTATATCAAAGAAAGTCTTAACCCTACCCTCTTGTCAAAACCTCAAATTGTGAACGTCGACGCATCTTTTGTGCTAATAAAGAATAATAAAGGTACCAAAATAATACTTGCATTAATATACAGACCTCCAGCTCAATCAGTGCAAACTGACCGAGAAATTTACGAACAAATTGCAGATATAAGTAACTCGCAAGATACCGTAATTTTTGGTGACTTTAATTTACCTGTGACCAAGTGGGGCGATACTCTTACTTCACACTCCGGACATGACTTGTATACGAACTTGCAAGAGAGTTCGCTTTATCAATTTGTTGGAACGCCGACCCGTGGTAATAACGTTCTTGACATTGTACTTGCAACAAAAGAAGAATTAATAGAGAATTTGAATGTTGGTGATGAATTCAGTAACAGCGACCATCATACGATAACTTTCACTTTAAAGTTTACTAGTAACGAACCAAATAGTAGCATCGAAAAAGTCCCTAATTTCAAGAAAGCAAACTTCCATAAACTTAGAGCTATGTTTAAAGAAACTGACTGGAGCTTTTTAATTCACAATAACGACATAAATACATCTTGGAAGTTATTCGAAGCCACTTACCTAAAAGCAGTGCAAGACTGCATACCATCGAAAACTCGGCGTCCAGGCCATAATAATAAGCCCAAATGGTGGAATAAAGATATTTCAAACTGCCTGCTTGCTAAAAAATTTGCTAATGATAGATTAAAATCCTCACAAATGACGAAGAACGGCTGAAATTTGTAGAGCTACGACGCAAAGCCAAAAAGTTAATTAAGCAAAGTAAAAGACCTTAGAGTTACATATTGCGAATCAAAGTAAAACAAACCCGAAAGAATTCTATAGTTATATCAGAAAGAAAAAAGTAGTTACTTCAACTGTTGGACCGTTAGTCGATGAAAATGGAGAATACACCAAAGATGAAGAACAAATGAGTAATGCCCTCAATACCTTCTTTGCATCAGTTTTTACAACAGAGGACCTCAGTGATATCCCTACACCATCGCCGATTCAGATTGATAATTCAGATGTTTTAAGCAATATCACCGTTACAGAGAGAGAAGTATTGAATTGTTTAGATAAACTCAAGGTAAATAAAACGCCTGGACCTGATACAATCTCGCCTAGAGTTCTAAAGGAAGCTAAGGATGAGCTCTCTAAACCACTGACATTACTATTCAATAAATCCTTGCAGTCTGGAAGAAGCCAGATCAGTGGAAGCTAGCCAACGTAACACCGATATTCAAAAAAGGCAGCAAATCCCTATCCAGTAACTATCGTCCAATTAGCTTAACCTCAGTTGTATGTAAAATGCTAGAAACTGTCATACGAGACAGACTCGTAAATCACTTAGAGGAAAATAACATACTTAAAGATACTCAACACGGCTTTCGTAAAAAACGTTCCTGTTTAACAAACCTCTTAGACTTCTTCCACGATATCCTCAACCTCTACGATGAGAGTAAAGCTGTAGATATTATATACCTTGATTTTCAAAAGGCCTTTGACAAAGTTCCCCACAAACGTTTACTGCTAAAACTAAAAGCGCATGGAATACAAGACAGTGTTGAAATGGATAGAAAATTGGCTCAGCGACAGAAAGCAAAGAGTAGTCATAAACGGTAAGGCATCAAAATGGACCAATGTAAGTAGCGGGGTACCCCAGGGATCGGTACTAGGACCAATTCTCTTTCTAATTTACATCAACGACATAGATGAGGGTCTCACCTGTACAATCTCAAAATTTGCTGACGATACAAAAATTGCAAATAGCGTACTCTCGAAAGAACAAGTTGACGATATGCAACACAATCTAGATAAATTGTCATGTTGGGCCCAAATTTGGCAAATGAGTTTCAATGCGGATAAATGTAAAGTACTACATATCGGATACCTAAATGAGAAAGCAAACTATTCGATGAATGGCACTCAGCTTAAGAATGTAAACAGAGAAACCGATCTGGGAGTAACAATATCGAGTAACCTAAAACCGAGTCAACAATGTTCAGAAGTTGTTAAGAAGGCAAACAAAATAATTGGCTTTATAGGCAGTCATTTGAGCATAATCCAAAGAAGTTATCCTAACCCTTTACAATTCCTTAGTCCGCCCTCTTCTGGAATACTGCGTTCAATCCTGGTGCCCTTATTACCAAAAAGATATAAACAAGCTAGAACGAGTTCAACGTAGAGTTACCAAAATGATACCTAGCCTAAAGAACAAACCATACGAAGAGCGTCTTAGAGAATTAAATCTATTTCCTTTAACCCAGCGCAGATTAAGAGGCGACTTAATTCAAGTGTTCAAAATCATCAAAGGCATCGACAATATGAACTGTAGTAAGTACTTCACTATCGACCAATCTAATTACACGCGGGGAAACGGTTGCAAAATTATTGGTAAATCTTTTAACTCGCACGAATCTAAGAATTTCTTCTTCAATCGAGTTGTCAACTTGTGGAATGGGCTTCCCCGAAACGTTATAGACTGCATCACCGTTGATTCATTTAAACTCCGCCTAGACAAATATCTCGCATCAAACCCGCGACTGACTGCGTTTGTAAATGCATAACTTTATTTTATCCCCCCCTCAGTTACTAACCCATCTGTCCCCTACTAACTTCCTAATCCTGCCACGGACATTAGTTCCAGGGCAGTAATTCCCTTTCCAATGTTCCCTTACCCACTCTAAACCACTGTTTGGACACTTGATCCTCAGTGTTTTGGAGGACAAGCAACCTAGAAGGGTCACTGGATCTGTTGTTGCTTGATTTCCTTTGTACTCCTTTGTACTCCTTTGTACTCCTTTGTACTCCCTGCTGAACAGTGATGAGTGTGTGTGTATGCAAGTGAGTAAAAGACTTCTGGTGAGTATGAAAGGGAAGGGTAAACTTATCTCTCTCTCTCTCTCTCTCTCTCTCTCTCTCTCTCTCTCTCACTCACTCACTCTCTCTCTCTCTGCTGAAACAGTGAGAGAGTATGTATGTGTGTGAGTAAAAGCCTTCTAGTGTGTATGAGAGGGAAGGGTAAAGTTCTCTAGCAGTACTTTACAATGGGTCCAATATAAACTTTGTCTGGGGTCTGTATCACAAAGCTCGTACTCTCTCTCTCTCTCTCTCTCTCTCTCTCTCTCTGTGTGTGTGTGTGTGTGTGTGTGTGTGTGTGTGCAGGGTGATATGCTTTCCTTCAGCTATTAAATATTTCATTATTTGGAGTTCTGGTGTAATGGTTAGAGCGTGTATGTTCTATATGAGATATCCTAGGTTCGAATCCTGGGAGAATCGTAAGCTTTCACTCACTTGATTTGTGGGTTATTGGTGTTAAGAACGGTGTTAAAACTAATCTCTACTAGAATTAAGTCCTAACCACCTCGAATGGGTCGTTAGGTCAGTGTGGTCAGTGTATATAATAACAAAAATATATATCTCTGGTTCTCCCGGGCCCCATAAAACATACGCGCAGCCATTAACACACACTAAACTAAAATGGTGAGCACATAGTTATACGCCATTATTCACAACACAATGGCCGGAATTCGCACTGAACCCGGACAGGATATAGTTTAACGTCGTTGCTGGGATTCGAACCTGCCGGGGAGAGAGGAGAGGAGAAGGAGGATAATTGAATAGAGAGCTGGGAGAAGAAGAAATTAAAATTAAAAAGAGAAGAGAGGGAATGGAATACAAGAGGTGAGAAGAGAGGAGAGGCGTGGAATTGAAAGAGTTGAGAAGAAAAAGGAGAAGAAGAGGAAGATAAGTAACAAATTACATAAACTATAAATATATAAACTAACATTGGTGAGCACATATTAATAGACCATTATTCACAGCACAATGGACTGAACCCGGACAGGATATGCTGTAGTTTAACGTCAGTTGATGGGATTCGAACCTGAGAGAGAGAGAGAGAGAGAGAGAGAGAGAGAGAGAGAGAGAGAGAGAGAGAGAGAGAGAGAGAGAGAGAGAGAGAGAGAGAGAGAGAGAGAGAGAGAGAGAGAGAGAGAGAGAGAGAGAGAGAGAGAAGGAAGGAAAAGAGGAAGATGCGCAGAAACGATACAACGAAATAAAAGAAAATTAACCGAAGCGAGAAAAAAAAAGTAAATAAAAGAAAATGAGCAGAAACAAGAAAACACGAAGAAAAAAGAAAACGATCGAGGGGCAACTAAACAAATAAAATCCACTCCTACCCCAACAGAAAAGTAGTAGGAAATGGAGGCCTCCTCCTTCTGTATCTCCGAGGTAGAGATTTTTATAAGATATCAAATCGTTGGTGGGTTTCTAAGTTATTTTTCCGTGTAATGCTACCGAATGCGAATGTTAAGTTTTATTTTCAAGATGTATTCCCAGATGAAAATCAGATTTATGATTCAATACTGTATTTCCAAGATATATTTCCATTTTATATTTGTAAGCAACACTTCTAAGTAATATTAACCCCTTCAGCACCATGACGCCTTTTTGCCTTTGATTCTGGCTAAAATTAGATGATTTTATGCAGTCTAAAAAGGACCTACTGTATGGTACTAAGAGGGTTTATTGAGATCGTATTTACCCATTTGAGTCGTATAGGTAGATTATAAACTAAAGAAAATCATCCAATGGTAACCAGACTATAATGAAATTTACGTAATGTTGGTGAAGGGGTTAAAGAAAGTTATATTTCCGAGACATAATTTCCGTGTCGCCCATGTGACTCGTTAGCCTTGGTCGGCAACCCATCTAGGGGAGACAACCTTATAAAAATCCGAGTGGATGGGACTCGTCTGCCTTGGTCGGCAACCTGTCTAGGGGAGTAAACTTATACAAATCTGTACTGCTTACCTAAGGGTGAAGCAGGTTAGTGGATGGACTAGCCACACACCACTGTAGAAAAATAATGCTAAAAAGATACATAGAAGGCCTCCGAGTCGGACGGACCCTAAGTTTAGTGGTCAATCCTGTAAGTCGTTCAATAAACTGGCAAGGGTTGTCCCTCTTACAGCGGATAGGTCCACTTGGGGCATTTTGTGTATGACCACCCTCATTAAGGGAGTAAGGCGTCCGGCAATAGATCGATAGATTTCCGTGATATAATGGGTACATCCATAGGGTTGACGATTTCTGGTCCACTTACTGTATTTGGAATAGGGTAGTCTTTTTATAGGTGTAAATGTTCATACTCTTTAGGTTGTTTTTCTTGGCATAATTTCGATCTTCTTGGTTGTTGTTTTTGTTCTTCTTGTCTTCGTTGTTGTTGTTCTTCTCTTGGTTGTTCTTCTTGAGTCCTCTTGAATTATCACACTCTTTAGGTTGTTGTTCTTGTCTTCTTGATTGTTGTTTTTGGTCTTCTTGATTGTTGTTTTTGGTCTTCTTGTCTTCGTTGTTGTTGTTCTTCTTCTTTTTGTCTTCTTTGTTCTTCTTCTCTTGGTTGTTCTTCCGGAGTCTTCTTACACACTGATTGATACGGTCTCCCTGAACTGGTTGTTGTTGTTGTTCTTATTCTTGCCTTCGTTGTTGTTGTTGTTCTTGTCTTTTTTCTTTTCTTTTCTTTTTTTTTCTTCGTTCTTTTTCTTCTCTTGGTTGTTCTTCTGCTAGAGTCCTCCTACACACTGATTGATACTGTCTCGCCGAAATGGGCTAGTTTCTCCTGAGTGACAACCGTATTATGCCATGTGTCGGGAAGTAGGTGCTCGGTAGACGAGAAAATATATATGTGTGTGTGTGTGTGTGTGTGTGTGTGTGTGAGAAGGTAGGAACGTTACCTGTAGTACACAGTATCTTGCCACGGAGAGGGGTCAGCAAGGAATGGTCATCTAGGGCAATTGGTATCAATTGTCGGCTGGAAAAATACTGTAATGCAAATGCAATACCATTCCTTGATAACTGGACCCGTTTCTATGGTAAAAATCAGTTGTACGCACAGGACGGGGTTCATCTTTCTCGGCTAGGGGTGGCAAATTTAGCTAGGTCAATAGATAGGATTGTCGCGGGGTTTCGCTGAAAATAAAGCCTGAGAATATGAGTAAGAATAATTGTCTAGATAGGGTAAATTGCCGTACTGGTACATCAGATAGGAATAGAAAATATCAGTCACAGGATTTTAATTGTACTGCTAGTAGAAATATTAAAGGTGTAACAGAAGATGGGAATTCAGTTAGAAATAAAGGTAAATCCGATACCAGTAAAATAAATTCATTGCGATTATATTATACAAACTGTAGGAGTTTATGTAACAAAATGGATGAACTTAGAGCACTTGTTAGCAACGAAAATATAGACATTATAGCACTGACTGAAACATGGATTAATACAGAATCAAGACATTTTTTAGCAGAATTCCATATACCAGGATATAGTTTGTTTAAACGCGACCGAACAAGTAGGAGGGGCGGCGGAATAGCAGTGTTTGTCAGGAGTTCTTTAAAAAGCTGTATTAAATCAGGTATTAGACTAAATACTGATAACGAAAGTGTTTGGGTTGAGGTTAGCGAAGGTAGTGAGACCATAATTATTGGAGTTATTTATAGACCACCAAATATGAGTAGAAACGAAGGTACAGCTTTATGGCAGGAAGTGAAAATAGCATCAAGGTTTAGCAATGTGTGTATTATGGGGGATTTTAATTTTCCGAATATTGATTGGCAGCATCAAATCGGCGACTCAGATTCAACAGAGTTTATTGAGGCGGTACAGGATAGTTTTTTATTTCAATTCATAGACTCGCCTACTAGAGGTAATAATATCCTCGATTTAGTTCTCAGTAATAATGAACAAATGATAAATAATGTAGAGATAGGAGACCAACTAGGAAATAGTGATCATAAATCAATTTATTTTAACATACAATGGACAGGAAAGGCTAAAGAGAATACGACACTTATCCCAGATTTCAGAAAAGCCAATTATGGTGGATTAAGACGAGCCTTAAGAGTCGATCCTATGGTTAAACTATTAAGTGGACCCAGGTGCGCTAATGAACATACTCTCTCTCAGATACCTGTCTTAACTCAGGATAATTTGACAGCTACATATAATCATTTTATTTCTTCACTCCACAATGCGCAAAATAAATATATCCCCAAAAGAAAATTTAGATCAACACAGAACCAACCCAAATGGATGAATAATAGACTATTAGACCTTCTAGGAAAAAAGAGAGGAATATATCGAAAAATTAAGAAAGGCGAAATTCACCTACTTGCTTACTATCAGAATCTATCAAGAGAGGTTAAAAAATGTATAAGGACAGACAAAAGAAATTATGAAATCAGGATAGCCAATGACTCAAAAAATAACCCTAAGGCTTTTTACCAGCTATATAAATCTAAAGTTAGAGATAAAATAGGCCCCCTTAAAACTTCGATAGGAGAAATGACAGAAAGTGATTTAGAAATGTGCAGTACATTAAATAGTCAGTTTCTATCCGTTTTCACTAATGAAAATTTGGCACAGATTCCAGAAGTCCGTAAGGTGTATAGAGATAGTATAGAAAATAGGTTAAGTACGGTTACTATAAATAGAAATGATGTGCTTAAGGAAATTGACAGACTGAAACCTCAGAAATCGCCTGGTCCCGATGAGGTATATGCCAGAGTATTAAAAGAATGCAGAGATGAGTTAAGTTACCCATTAACATTTCTTTTTAACAATTCATTAGAAACAGGTATAGTTCCAGAAGCTTGGAAGCTTGCAAATGTAGTTCCGATTTTCAAAAAAGGTGATAAATCAATAGCATCCAATTACCGTCCCATTAGTCTCACTTCAATCATAGGAAAGCTACTAGAGTCAATTATTGCTAGGAAAATGAGAAACCACTTAGAAACATTTAACTTAATCAATTCTTCTCAGCATGGATTCACACAGGGACGTTCTTGCCTTACTAATTTGCTTAGTTTTTTCTCAGAGGTATATGAAGCAGTAGATAATGACAAGGCATACGATATTATATATTTAGATTTCAGTAAAGCTTTCGACAGAGTCCCTCATGAGAGATTGATGAGGAAGGTTGAGGCACATGGAATAGGTGGGGCGTTGTTGGGATGGATTAGGTCATGGCTAATTGGTAGGAAACAGAGAGTCAGCATAAATGGTACCAAGTCAGAGTGGGGAGCAGTCAAAAGTGGTGTCCCCCAGGGATCGGTATTAGGTCCCCTGTTGTTTCTTATATACATAAATGACCTAGATTTAGGTATAACTAGTAGGATAAGTAAATTCGCAGACGATACTAAAATGGGGAGATCAATTGATTCAGATAGCGATATAGAGTGCCTCCAAAGGGATCTAGATACCTTACATGAATGGTCAGTAAATTGGCAGATGAAGTTTAACATTGACAAATGCAAGGTATTAAAGATAGGGAAGATGCAAACAAATGTTAAATATAAACTAGCTAATTTAGAATTAGAAAATTCAGACTGCGAGAAAGATCTAGGTGTGTTTGTTAGCAATGATTTGAAGCCTAGAAAACAGTGTATAGGCGTTCGTAATAAGGCAAACAGGATTCTCGGGTTCATCTCTAGGAGTGTGAGTAACAGAACTACTGATGTTATCTTAAAACTTTACTTGTCATTAGTGAGACCCCATATGGATTATGCTGTCCAATTTTGGTGTCCTTATTACAGAATGGACATAGATTCATTGGAGAGAGTACAGCGTAGAATGACAAAAATGATCCATAATATTAGAAATCTTCCGTATGAAGAAAGGTTGAAGAAATTAGGTTTACATTCGTTAGAGAGACGCAGAGTTAGAGGGGATATGATAGAGGTGTTCAAGTGGGTTAGTGGGATTAACAAAGGGGACATGACAAATGTACTAAAGCTCAGTGATAGCGAAAGAACTCGTACCAATGGTTTCAAATTAGATAAATTTCGTTTCAGAAAAGATATAGGCAAATATTGGTTTGGTAACAGAGTTGTAGATGGGTGGAATGGACTACCAAGTGCTATAGTGGGATCTAAAACTGTAGGGAGCTTTAAGATAAAATTGGATAAGCATATGGACGAGAAGGGTTGGGTGTGAAGGGGGATCAGCCGGGTTGGGCCAATCAGCGCTCTGCAGACCCCCATAATCCTGCGTTAATCTCTAACCGTTTTGGTAGGATGATCCTCAGGGTATTAGAGTGTTGAGCCTATAATTGGGCTTTGTAATTGATTTGGGGTTGTGTGGGACAGGGATCTGCCTTGCTTAGGCCAATCGGCTTTCTGCAGACTCCCATTTTCTTATGTTCTTATGTTCTTATGTTACGTCAGACTCTTATAGTTTTTCTTATAGGTCTTTCTGGCTTTCACTCACTCCCTCTCCCACTCACACACTCACACACACACACACACACACACACACACACACACGCACACACCACCCACACACAATCACTCACTCACTTTCACTTTCACTCTCTCCCACTCAAGCAACTTCTTTTTTCCTATTGATGGTTTATGAAATGCTGAAAAAAATCATGCATTTTAAAAAACCAATGATACTCTACCATCATTGTTTGTATTGTTAATGTAATCAAGTATTTGTTCCAGTGTTATTAATAAAACCAATGATACTCTACCATCATTGTTTGTATTGTTAATGTAATCAAGTATTTGTTCCAGTGTTATTAATAAACCAATGATACTCTACCATCATTGTTTGTATTGTTAATGTAATCAAGTATTTGTTCCAGTGTTATTAATAAACCAATGATACTCTACCATCATTGTTTGTATTGTTAATGTAATCAAGTATTTGTTCCAGTGTTATTAATAAGTTCCCCGATACCTCATTTGGCTAGCTTACTAGATTATTCATATACATTCCTGTTCCATCGACTTTCCTCTCTTCCTCTTTGACTATAGTCTATTCACTGTAATTAGGCTAGAAATCATGACCTCTAACCTCTGTAACTAATACATGACTAAAGTAATCGAGCTAATATTTCTACCATTTGAGTCAGTCAAGGATTATATGTGGTCATTTACAGCCAATTTACTCTAGCCCTTTTTGAGTTACAGAGGATAGAGGTCATGATTTTTCGCCTACTTACAGCGAATAGACTATAACGCTATCTCTCTATTTTTTTTCTTTTAGGCACACAATAAATTACATACAGAAAGGCACAGCTCTCACACCCTAACTCACGCAAACTTTCTCTCTTTTAGTAACACACGAATATAAATATAGCAATGCACACCTCTCTTAAATTATTATCCACTCACTCTCTCTCTCTCGCTCACTATCTCACTCTCACTCTCTCTCTCAGTCTCTCATACACATAACATCCACTCTGCTTAATGCATAGAAACACTGAATATACCCGGCTAGCTTGTTCTAATTTGTACATTAAAGCACTCCAGTACATCTCTCTCTCTCTCTCACACACACACACACATTCTGTCTTATACACAAATACATTCCTACACATCGCTCTCTCTCTCTCTCTCTCTCTCTCTCTCTCTCTCTCTCTCTCCCCCCTCTCTCTCTCTCTCACGCACACATAAAATACCGCCGACACACTCTGGTTAATGTACACAAGCACTGAATATGCAACACCTACTTGACTTGCTAATTAAGGCCTAAGCACTTTGACAGCCATTTTAGTGGTGGCGCAAAATTAAGAGAGTATACGGGCGAATTATTTATGTGACCCGTTTTCTTTTTGTCTTTTGATTGGTTTCGGTCCTGTTTTTTGTTCTTACTCACTCATTATGACATAGGTGGGAGTTAGAGCGCGAGGGAGGGAGGAGGGGTGAAAAGTCTTACCTCCAAAATTAATTGAGCGAAACCGGGAAATTCCAAAAAGACCCCCTTCGGACCAAATATAGTTAAAGAATAAATGAATACCGGCAGTGTAATTACACTGTGGAAACTTGTGACATCTTTTTAATTATATTCTAGCTATATTTAGACTATTTTCGGCAGTTTAAGAAGGATCTGTGGTAGTAATAGGGGTTAAGTGAGATAGTTCGAAGCCTCTAGATTGCTGGAGGCCCTTTTTAAACTGCATATAATTGTCTAATAATGGCCAGAATAATATTAAAAAGACATCGCTGGTACAGAAGGGGTTAAGATCATAATTTGGTTTACATGTTCAGCCTCTCAGTCAAAGGTATTAATACACACGAATACATAAACACACACACTCACATGCACACATTATATCTCTCTCTCTCTCTCTCTCTCTCAGTCAAAGGTATTAATACACACGAATACATACGTCACCATAAACACACACACTCACATGCACACATTATATCTCTCTCTCTCTCTCAGTCAAAGGTATTAATACACACGAATACATACGTCACCATAAACACACACACTCACATGCACACATTATATCTCTCTCTCTCTCTCTCTCTCTCAGTCAAAGGTATTAATACACACGAATACATACGTCACCATAAACACACACACTCACATGCACACATTATATCTCTCTCTCTCTCTCTCTCTCAGTCAAAGGTATTAATACACACGAATACATACGTCACCATAAACACACACACTCACATGCACACATTATATCTCTCTCTCTCTCTCTCAGTCAAAGGTATTAATACACACGAATACATACGTCACCATAAACACACACACTCACATGCACACATATCTCTCTCTCTCTCTCTCTCAGTCAAAGGTATTAATACACACGAATACATACGTCACCATAAACACACACACATTATATCTCTCTCTGTCTCGCTCTCTCTCAAAGGTATTACACACGAATACATACGTCACCATAAACACACACACTCACATTATATCTCTCTCTCTCTCTGTCAAAGGTATTAATACACACGAATACATACGTCCCCATAAACACACACACTCACATGCACACATTATCTCTCTCTCTCTCTCTCAGTCAAAGGTATTAATACACACGAATACATACGTCCCCATAAACACACACACTCACATGCACACATTATCTATCTCTCTCTCTCTCTCTTCCCCCCCCCCCCCCCTCCTCCTACATTCACTTCACCTCACCTCACCTCAAGCCCGCTCAGCTGGAGTGATAAACGCGACTTTTCTTCCGATGTGTTAGGGGTTTTCTGGCTTGTAAAACACTACTGCATACCCAACCATGCGCTCCCTACCACTTGCTGGACCATTTTTTGTTTTATTCAACCAGAGTACTGACTCAAAAATACAAAGTTTTATCTTCACAATATCTATTTCAGTTACAACTTCAACAAAATATATGCAATTATCAATACAAAGGAAATCTTCGTTCATATAATAGGTTTCTCGATCTTGTTAGGCCTCTTTCTTTTTATATTAACCCTTTCAAGATACGATGACGCATTTGGTTTCTATTTTCTGGCTAATATTAGACCATTTTATTCAGATGCCAAACTAACGGAAATAACGTCTTATAATCTCAAAACTAATATGCTAAACATGAGGGAGAAGGGGTCCAGAAAAAGCTACTCTCCCCCCCCTCTTTAAGGCCTTAGCCCCTTCTATAACGGTGACGTCTTTTTAATTTTAATCTAGCTATATTTAGACGATTTTGTATACTTTGAGAATAATTTGTGGTAGTAAAAAAGGATTAGGTGAGCTGGTTCGAAGCATGTTAATTGCTGGAGGTCCTTTTTAAACTGAATAATATTGTCCAATAGTAGCCAGAATAATATTAAAAGGACGGCACCGGTACAGAGAGGGTTAAAGATCTGTACCTGAGCTTTAAAATCCTCCGTGGTGGTGGTGGTGGTGAGTCTTAAGGGGAGATGGTTCACTTTTTGGGAGATTTTTGCATGTATTCGTTATTTTTCTAGTTTCCTCCCTAGACCTCCATCAAATTAAAAAAAAAAACATCCATTAGATCCCCCTTCTAGATACATTTGTACATTTTTCGGTAGAAAAATTTCCCGGCCCAAGGCCGATTCTTCCAAAATTACTGGCTCAATATCGTTCGTCAGGCAAAATATCAACACCTAAATAGCACGAAAGGTCTTAATATTGACAACAAAATGGGGCGAGAGGTCTTAAAATCGATAAACTAATGGGGCAAACATCTTAACATCTGAAAACTAATGGAGCTAAACATGAGGGAGAAAATGGTCCAGAAAACCGGCCCATCCCCCCGTAAGTGCTGGGTGTGATGTGTGGGTTAGTGAGGCGTGTGTGTCTCAAGATACTGTGTGTGTGTGTGTGTGTGTGTGTGTGTGTGTGTGTGTGTGTGTGTGTGTGTGTGTGTGTGTGTGTGTGTGTGTGTGTGTGTGTGTGTGTGTGTGTGTGTGTGTGTGTGTGTGTGTGTGTGTGTGAGTGAGAGTGAGTGAGTGAGTGAGTGAGTGTGTGTGTGTGTGTGTGTGTGTGTGTGTGTGAGAGAGTGAGTGTGTGTGTGTGTGTGTGTGTGAGAGTGAGTGAGTGTGTGTGTGTGTGTGTGAGAGAGTGAGTGAGTGCATGTGTGTGTGTGAATGAGTGTGTGTGTATCATTAAAGTTTTGAGAACATTATTTTCAAGATTATTACAAACTACCTTGAACAAAACAATAACATGAATGATCCAACATCGACTTCGACAAGGTAGATCAATCTTGTCCCAGCTCCTTACCCATCATGATAAAATAGCTGTACTAAAGAATAACAGTAACATCGATGTAATCTACTTGGACTTCAGTAAGGTCTTCGACAAGGTGGACCCCGGAATACTATTACATAAAGTTCGCAATTCAGGAATAATTGGTCGCCTTGGAATATGGATCCATAACTTCCTGAATGAAAGCAAGCAATGTGTTGCTGTGGGTGGTGTCATTTACCATGACTCAAATGTCTAGTGGTGTCCCTCAAGGTTCTGTACTGGGGCCACTGCTTTTTCTCGTACACATATCCAACATTGACAAAGGTACACTTTACTTAAAAGTCTCATCTTTTGCCGATGATACCAGAGCAATGAAAGATATTGAATCAATGGAAGATGTGGACAAATTAAAATATGGCCTTGTCAAGCTATACACATGGGCTGAAGCAAATAATATGTCTGTAAATAATAACAAATTTGAACTGGTTATGTATGGTATTTACATAATATAAGAAGTCCACTATGGGCCACATGATGGCTAAAGAATATAGTGCAACAACAACGTGCTAGACCTAGGGGTAATAATCACATCCTAACACTATCACAACAACAACGTGCTAGACCTAGGGGTAATAATCACATCCTAACACTATCACAACAACAACGTGCTAGACCTAGGGGTAATAATCACATCCTAACACTATCACAACAACAACGTGCTAGACCTAGGGGTAATAATCACATCCTAACACTATCACAAAAGACACAAGCCTAAGTCACCTGGATATTGCATACTTTCAGAACTCGTGAAGGGGAACCTATGTTAACCCTGTATAAGGGCTTGGTGATACCACTCTTAGAATACTGCTGCCAGTTATGGAATCCCTGAAAGTCATGAGAGAAACAAGCACTGGAAGGCATCCAGCGCTCCTGCACTAGTAACATAGTGTCTGCGAAGGATGAAGACTACTGGCAAAGACTTAAGTCCCTAAACTTGTATTCTCTAGAACGACGCCAAGAAAGATAAATGATAATCTATACTTTGAAAATTCTTATTAGCTTAGCCCCAAACCTGCTGGTAGAGGAAGAAGAGGAGTTGATAAAGATAAAAGAAACCCAACGACTGGGCCGTTTGTGTATTATCAGGTCAATCAACTAACTCAAGAGCACTGACAAGAGTTAAGGCACTGAAAGAAAATGCCTTCGCTACACGGGGTCCGAAGCTCTACAATTCACTAGCCAAGAAATAAGAAACAAAAACTACCCATCAGTTGAAAAATTAAAAAAGACCTTGGATGATTTCCTGTCATCACTGCCAGACCAACCTATCCTACCCCACTACCACCTCCGTGCTGCCAGCAACAGCATCCTTGACAAGCGACTTCGGTGACTTCGGTGAGACTTTTTCTATTGCACTAGACATATCGAAAGCCTTCGATAGAGTCTGGCATAAATCTTTAATTTCTAAACTACCCTCCTTCGGTTTCTATCCCTCCATCTGTGCCTTTGTCTCTAATTTCCTTTCCGGCCGTTCCATAGCTGCGGTTGTGGACGGCCATTGTTCACTTCCTCACCCTATAAACTCCGGTGTTCCTCAGGGCTCTGTCCTATCTCCTATTCTCTTTCTAATTTTTATAAATGATCTCCTTAACTGTACCTTAATTCCCATCCATCATACGCAGACGACTCAACCTTACACTACTCCATTAGTTTTTCAGAACGCCCCAGCCAGCAATCCCTCAACGACAACGTAATGAAGCCATAGAACTCTTAAATTCTGATCTAAATACTATTTCCAATTGGGGCAGAGAAAACCTTGTTAACTTTAATGCTTCCAAAACCCAATTTCTCCATCTATCTACCCGTCAGGATCTCCCAGCGGACTATCCCTTATTCTTCAACAATACAAAAATCAACCCTTCATCTTCTCTCAATATTCTTGGTGTCTCTTTTTCTTCTGCTCCCATTTGGAAGGACCATATTACCAGTCTTGCTAAGGCAGCCTCCCAGAAGCTGGGTGTGCTCAACCGCCTTAGGGGGTTCTTTTCCCTCTGCACAGCTTCTTGCTCTGTACAGGGGCATAGTGCGCCCTTGTATTGAGTATTGTTCACATGTGTGGGGAGGTTCCTCTCACACCGCTCTCCTAGACAAAGTTGAAAGGAAGGCCTTTCGTATCATTAACTCCCGTCCACTCACCAACTCTCTGCAATCTCTCTCTCTCCGCCGCAATGTTGCATCTCTCTCGCTATTCTATCGCTACTATAATAATCAGTGTTCCTCAGAGCTATCCCAGTGCATACCACCTCCTTTACGTAGGGCACGTGGTACCCGTCTTGCAACTCAATCCCACCCCTACTCTGTGCAACTCTCCAACCCAAGAGTGAAACGTTACTCTCAAACTTTCGTCTACTCAACAGCTGAGCTCTGGAACTCTCTCCCAGAATCAGTCTTTCCCTCTTCCTATGACTTAAATTGCTTCAAACTCCGTGTGTCCAGGCATTTTGGCTCGAACGTCCCTTGATTTTGGCCCTGTCACTCTTTCAACTATGGGGGAGGCACTCGCTATAGGCAGTTATGCCTTTTGCCTCCCTCAATCACATAGAAAAAAAAAAAAAAAAAAAAGCTGGCACAGAGGACGGTAGATGGGATGTATATTGGCGGCGCCGCAGCGGCGTGGACCACGGGACGTTAACTGACAGCCCTCAACTACAACCACAGGAACCACAGGTGTGTGTGTGTGTGTGTGTGTGTGTGTGTGTGTGTGTGTGTGTGTGTGTGTGTGTGTGTGTTAAGATTTAGGTATAATGTGTGGTTAGTAGGGCGTGTGTTTCTCTGGGGATTGTGCCGAACTCTTAAGGGGAGATGGGCCGGTTTTCTGGACCACTTTCTCCTTCGTGTTTATCCCCATTAGTTTTGAGGTTTTAAGACGTTCGGTCCATTAGTTTGTCGATTTTAATACCTTTAGCTCCATTTCGTTTTCAATTTTATGACCTTTCGTGCCATTTAGGTGTCAATTATTTTCTGGCGAGCGATAGCGAGCCTGAAATTATAAGAGGAACCGGCCTTCGGCCAGGATATTTTTCTATCGAAAAATGGACAAATATATCTTGAAAGGGGGTCAAGGGGGTGTTTTTCTAAGCTTGATGGAGGTCTAGCGAGGAAACTAAGAAATATAGATAGATAGAGATAGACTAAAAAAAACGGCCCATGTCCCCTTAAAAAAAACACACACACATTTTAACTACGTCGCATACTGTGGTTGATGAATGGTACAGCTTGTTGTTTTTTGCTAAGGTTAATACAAATTA
Organism: Paralithodes platypus; assembly: GCA_032716605.1. Classification (NCBI taxonomy): domain Eukaryota; kingdom Metazoa; phylum Arthropoda; class Malacostraca; order Decapoda; family Lithodidae; genus Paralithodes; species Paralithodes platypus. Next base: position 50,934,886 of record CM064520.1, read on the forward strand.
TTATTATTGTTATGGAACAGCGATTTTGATAAGTTGTTTTGACTTTATATTGTCTTTGTCCCAGTTTTTGTTTGCAAGTTTTACATTTTAATTAACCCTTTCACGCACAAATGACGCAGAGGTTGCCAGATTAGCAATAAGAAATAGAGTTCTCTCACTCTTATAATTACCTCTCCAAAATTAGTTTTCTGCCCACAGCTAACTCAAAGACAACTGGCGAGGTTGAAGTAACTAAACTAAAGGTTTCTAAATACCCCTGATGGTAACAAAGGCTTTAAAGTATCCCCAATAGGCTCCAAATCGCGTCATATGTGGAGAGGGTTAATAATACCGACTACAGTTTCAAATGATACGGATAAGTTACTGGCTGTGTCGCTAACCCACTCGCTAATAAACCTTTTAGACCTATTACCTTCAAGCAGCCAAGATAGAACCCTGATGGCTCTACTAACGCCGAGGAGTGTGTCGCCCCTCGAATCTCAGCCTCTCATGCCCGACAAGGACTGTAGAATATTAATATTCATACACATACAATACACATACACAACACACACACACAATACACATACACAACACACACACACAATGCACAATACACAATACACATACACACACAATACACATACACAACACACACACACAATACACATACACAATACACATACACAACACACACTACACATACACATACACATACACACACAATACACAACACACAATATACCATACACATACCATACACACACATACACACACACACACACTATCACATACACATACACACACTACACATACACACACACACACACAATGCACAATACACAAAATACACACACACATTACACATACACAATGCACATTACACATACACAATATTCACACTTAAACACAAACTCGGAACCACACACTTACACATATACAATCGTCACCCATTAAAACCAAATAGCATTGCTCTCCACACATATATATTCTTTAGGTTACATACAAAGTCATACAAAGTCAAATTAATTATGCTCGATACACGGAACAAAAGGAATACACAAATAATTGCAATAACATTATACGACATCGCTCAATATTAACTTAGGTTGTAATACCCTAGTGTATTCAAGACAATAGGCTTTATGAACAATGAAGGGGAGACTGACCGTTTGTTTGGTCTATTAAGTGTCAATTATTTCCTGGCGAGCGATAGCGGGAAATTTTTCTACCGAAAAATGTACAAATTTATCTTGAAGGGGGGGGGGGGGTCTAGGAAGTGTTTCTCTAAGCTTGATGGAGGTCTAAGTAGGAAACTAAAAACATATATGAATACATTAATTAAATGGCACGAAAAATCTTAAAATTGACAACGAAATGGGGCGAAAGGTGTTAAAATCGCCAAACTAATGGGCCGAACGTCTTATAATCTCAAACCTAGTGGGGCTAAACATTAGGGAGAAGGGGTCCAGAAAAACGGTCTTCTATCTATCTATCTATTGCCGGACGCCTTACTCCTCTTTACGAGGGTGGCCACACACAAAACGCCCGCAAGCAGACCTAACCCCTGTGAGGACAATCCGTGCCAGTTTACTGAAGGACCTACAGGATTGACCACTCAACTTAGGGTCCGTCTGACTCTGAGGCCTTCTATGTATATTTTTAGCACTATTTTTCTACAGTGGTGCGCGGCTAGTCCATCCACTAACCTGCTTCACCCTTAGGTGAGCAGTACGGATTTGTATAAGGTTTACTCCCCTAGACAGGTTGCCTACCAAGGCTGACGAGTCCCATCCACCCGGATTTGTATAAGGTTGTCTCCCCTAGATGGGTTGCCGACCAAGGCTAACGAGTCCCATCCACCCGGTCTTCCTCCCCTTAATTTCATTACTACGAATTGCACTTCACACATTAACTACATCACACACACACTAGCACACCTCAAAGCACTTACTATAGATTCTGCCTCCCCCCCTCTCTCTCTCTCTCTCTCTCTCTCTCTCTCTCTCTCTCTCTCTCTCTCTCTCTCTCAACCCTATTTGGGCCAAGGGTGTTTTTTTTTGGATGATTCCAGTATCTCTCCATTAGTTTGGAGATTTTAATATGATTTAGCCCATTAGCTTTGGGATCATAGGGTCTAAGTCGTTTCACCCTATTCGGGGGTTGATTTTTTCTTTCTGGGGGTGATAGCGAGTGATAGAAGAAATCGGCCATTGGTCGAGACATCTTTCTTTCGAAAAATGTACAAAATTAGCTTGAAGGGGGTCTACTGTAGATGCTCTTTTATTTATCTATTTATGTGTATTTATGTTTCTGTACTTGTCATGTCTATCTATGTATTTATGTGTATTTATGTTTCTGTATTTGTTATGTCTATCTATGTATTTATGTGTATTTATGTTTCTGTATTTGTTGTTGTTGTTGTTGTTGTTCCCTAAGCTGCCTGGCCGAACAGCCCCGAGTCCCTGAGAAAGGCCATGGCCACGATCGGGCTTTCCCACAGAGCTCTCATTGAGTGTAGATTGTGTTGTTGTAGATTGTGTTGCGACTGGCTTGGGTTTGGGAAACTTAAAAGCAGGTTTCTTAGAAGGGGTGGGACTGTGCTTAAAGGCCTGAGCCATGTTAAATACAGTTCTCCACACATCAGGGGACATTAAAGAAGGAGTTCGCACCGGCGACATGATCACCTGGTTCGCAATTCTATCAGGAAGTTTCCTCACCAGGGACATCCTAAGATCCTGTCTCGCCCGCACCGCCTCGAGCAAGGCTGTACGGATATCCCCCAACGACTTAATAGAAGTCTGAAGGAGTAAACGTCGAGATAGTTCAATTGATCTTCTGACATCCGCGTCCGCGATTGCCTGAGTAGATCTTAGCATAGACTTCGCCACCTGGTGCGTAACAATGTATTGGGAAAAAAGTCTATACGCCTTCCCCCGTAGCCTAAACTCCCGGTCTAGGTGAGCTGGGGAAGGTGTAGTGAAAGGATCTTTAAGTTCGTATAGATTGATTTTGGGGGCAGCTAAAAATGCAAACAAAGCCGATGGAACTCCGCCGGCAGAAAAGATTGGCAGAGAGAACCAAGAATGGCTGTCCTGAGGAATTTGGTGCGAAGATTTTGAGGTGAAGGTGGTCGCAAAGTTCTGAGCCTCTACCTCCCATTCCACCCAAGGTCCTGGACCCAACTGCCGCACCTTCAAAACTGGATTAGCGGCTGTGTCTGTGACCGTTTGTAAATCTAATTCTGGAGTGAGAGCTGACAGTGCTTTTATATCATTAAAACTGTCATGCTTGGTCCAGTCAGAAAACAGTTTTGAAGCTGATGCAGGGGGTAGTGCAGGTGTAGCTGTATACACAAATTAGTCATGGTGATAATAGTTAGAAATGGCCTTAATATTAACATCAAGTACATTACCCAAATATCTAAAGCTCGTAACTTTCTAGATTTATTTCCTTGGATTACCCACTCTCGTGGCACTGGAAGTTCCCCTGACAAAGTGGGCTGTGCTACCTCTGGCTTAGTTGGGACCATTTGTACCCATGAATCATCTGGACCGTATAAAAGGGGCATAGCTACCTTTCTTAACGGTGCTTTATCTAAAGGGGGAGGATTCACATCCGCTACTACCCTTACACTAGAAGTAGTCAGTGCCGCCGAAGCAGGCCTAGTGACCATAGTAGGTGATACAGAAGGAGGGTGCGGAATCTGAGTTAAAGCAATGGAAGTAGTCAGAGGCCGAACACTTGAAATTGTCATGGGAGCTCCCAGGTCCACTGTAGGAGTCTCCGGCTGCTGGCCAAATTTTTTTGCTAGAGCAGTAGCTAATAACCCATCTATTTCTTCCGCCGTGACATATTTAGCAGATGAAGAACTAAGAGGTGAATCATTCCTATCCTGTGAGTCGCCTAAAACTGAACCCGACTCCTGCACCTCCATGTCAGAGATTATAGACACCTCATCCTTGTCATCTGGCCCGTCACGAGAGGATTCCGCCGAAGCTCTTCGTGTTGCCATGTTAAGTCTGGAATGGATGATGGGATCGCAGCGTCCCTGTGGACGTCCGCCATTACCTGTGTCTCCTGAACCAGATGTGGGCCTTCATTCCATGGTTGGGAATACCTCCACACACCCAGGCCTTGGCCTGAACTCCCTTGGGAGTCAGTTACCCCATCAACCACTGAGCCCCCACTAGACCCTTCTAGAGGGCGATCACTGCCCACAGAACTCTCTAATTCTAAGTTTATAATATCCGTTGGCAACCTGTCCGCCGGTAACACCCCCACCACAGTCTCTGACTCCACTCCCGCCCCATCAGATTGGACATTAGATACGTCGGGAGTTGTTGTTGTTGTTGTTGTTCCCTAAGCTGCCTGGCCGAACAGCCCCGAGTCCCTGAGAAAGGCCATGGCCACGATCGGGCTTTCCCACAGAGCTCTCATTGAGTGTAGATTGTGTTGTTGGCGTAAGTGGTTGTGTGAAATGCAGTCTTCTATGATGTGTTTAATGGTATGGGGTGCTGTGTTACATCCCGGGCAGGCGTCGACAACGGAGTCATCCAGTCTCTTCTGATAGCTCAGGAGAGCTGGATGGTGTCCGCATCTCAGCCTGGCCAGGTGGACTCTGTCCTCGCGAGGAAGGGAGGATTCGGAAGGATGGATTTCGGGAGGTCGTGCATGCAGCTGTGTGTTGTCTGTGAGTGAGTGGATGGATCGGTGAGAGATATGAGTATGGATGTGCTTCTGGAGTTGGTTCGGGGTGGGCAGGGAGGGAGAGAGGACAATAATTGTGTGTGATACCGTGTGCTGGGTGTTGTTTTGATATTTCTTGGTGTCTGTGGGTGTGTTGCCATGTAGTTTAGTGGGTGGTCTTGGTTCGTGGAGGCTGCTGCCAGGAATTGAGTGCCTCTCATGTCCAGATGGTCTTTGACTTTGAGGATTTTGGTTTCTTGATGTAGGTGATCTGTGGGTGCAGTAGCTGTGCAGCCTGTAATGATCTTCAGGGCTTTGTTTTGAATAGTCTGTAAGGTCTTATGATGTGTTTCAGCTAGGTTAGAAGCCCAGGCTGGGCTTGCGTATTCCATCACTGATCTTATGTATTGTTTATATACTGTGGTGGTAGTTTCTTTGTTGTGTCCAAATTTTGTGTGAGCAAGTGACCTGAGGGCGTTAAGTCTGGGTGTCAGTTTCTTTTTAATGTTTGTGGTGTGCTGTTTGAATGTCATATGAGTATCATATGTTACTCCTAGGATTTTGGGTGTGTGTGTATGTGTTAGGGGTGTGTTGTTTATGGTGAGTTGAGGGATGTATTCGTGTTCTCCTGTCCAACTTGTGAGCAGGGTTGCGGTGGATTTGGCTGGGGCTAGATTAAGTCTGTTTGTAGTGCACCAGCCATGTAGTGTGTTGAGATAGGGTTGAAGGAGATCTGTTGCTCTTTTTGGGTCATGGTGTGTGCATGTGAGTGTTATGTCATCTGCATAGGAGGCTAAGTTTATTTGGGGCGTATTGGGTGTAGTTATATCGTGCATGTACAGATTGAAGAGTGCGGGCGATAGGACGGATCCTTGTGGGACTCCGTTTGGAAAGTTTCTGATTTTAGATGACTGACCGGCAAAAGATACGTGTGCACATCTGCCTGCTAGGAAGTTGGCCAGCCACCGTTTTGTGTTGTTGTGCATGTTTGTGTTGTAGATTTTGTTTGTTAGGTTGTGGCGGGGGATGGCATCGAAGGCTTTACTAATGTCGAGTGTGGCTAATAGTGATCTGTGTGGTGGTCTAGCTGAATTGATGCCGTCGAAAGCTCTTTGTGTAAGGTCTGTGAGAAGAGTGTTTGTGGAGTGCAGTGGCCTAAAGCCATGTTGTGTTGGAGCTAGGGGTAGGTCAGGTGTAATTAGTTGTAATACTAGGCGTTCCATGACTTTGGAGGGGGAGCAAAGGAGTGTGATGGGGCGGTGCGAGGAGGGTAGCGTGGGGTCTTTGTTGGGTTTGGGGAAGTGATGATGATACCATGCTTCCAAATGTCTGGTATTGTGTTGTGTGAATAGCTGTAGTTTGATATGTTAGTGAGTGCTTGTATGCCTTGTGGTCCCAGGTGTCTGAGGTGTATGTTGCTTATGTTGTCTAGGCCACAGGCGGGTGAGTGCTTGAGATTGTTGATGATATGCTTTGTCTGGTGATTGGTGAAGGGTGTATAGTCAGGGTCTGTGGGGAATTGTCTCTTACGTCGGATGACACGTCGGTCGTCTTTGTGAGGTTTTAGGTGGCTGACATGTGAAAAGTGATTGATGAGAGTGTTTGCTTGTTGTTCACATGAAGGAGTAGAGTCTGTTGTTGTGATTGCAGCATGTGATTGTGTTGTGTTGCTGTTGGAAAGTGTGATGCTGTTTAGTGTTTTGTATAGTTTTTTGGGGTTTGTTTTGTGATCAAGTGTTTGTAGGAAGTTATTCCAATTTAGTTTTGTTGTTCTTGTATTTTGTTGTTAGTTTGGGTGTTGAGTGCTTGAATTTGTTGTGTGATGTCTTGTGTGTGGGGTGCTGGGGAGTGTTTCAGTATGTCGCGTTGTCTGATGAGGTTTTGAATTTCTGGTGTGAAGTTGGGGTTGTGTCTTTTTCTGTTACCTCTTGGAATGTGTTTCTTGTCAGCGTTTTGGATAGTTTTATTGAGTATGTGTACAGCATTGTTGATGTTAGTGATGGGTGTACTGTTTAGAGTTGTGAAGTGTTGTTCTGTCTCATTTGTGAATGCTTCCCAGTTAGCTCTTTTATAATTGGTGTATGTGTGTTTGTGGCTAGCTGGGGTGAGTCTGGTTTTGGTGGTGATAATGATCGGGAGGTGGTCAGAGCCTAAGGTTCTGACCACCCTCCAGGATGTTGTGGGGGCGAGTTCTGGGGAGCAAAAGGTGATGTCTGGAGATGATGGGTTATAGAGGGCTTGGTGAGGAATATGGGTATGTTGATGGATGTCGTTAAGGATGATGAGGTTATCGGTTTGGTTTTGTAGTACCAGCCCTCTGTCTGTGTCGGGGTTGTCGACAAACCAGGCCGACGTCTTGGCGTTGAAGTCACCACCCAGGATGATGTGTGGGTGTGTGGGGTGTTTGTGATGTGTTGTAAGTGTGGTCTGTATTCATTTGGTACTGTAGGGGATGTTTGGGGAGGGATGTATGTGTTTATGATGGTTATGTTGGAGTTGTTGCCAGTGCGTATTTTAATTGACTGTATTTCTGTTGTGTTATCATTTGGGGGGAGGAGTGATTTGGTTTGTACACTGGTTACTATGTATGATATTTCTTTGTGTACCAGGGTGATGAGTCCACCGCCCCCGCCGACAGCCCGGTCTTGTCTGATGGTGGTGAAATTATGAAATGTGGGTGTTTTTTGTGTTGTGCGGAGTTTTGTTTCTTGTAAGATGGCAATGTGTATGTTGTGTTGTTTGATGAAGTGTGAGAGTTCGTGTTTCTTTGTGTTGATGCCATCTATGTTCAGTTGAAGAATGTTAATGTTATGTGCACGATGTATGTTGGGTGCTGCTGCACGAGGATGGGGTGGGGGTGGGGGTGATGGGGGGGGGGGTGGGGTGAGGGAGGGGCTGGGGGTTGGGATGGGTGAGGTGGGGGTGGGGATTGGGGAGCAGGAGATGGGGGTTGGAATGGATTAGGATGGGGTGTGGTGTGTTGAGTTGAGGATGTGGATGGTATGGGAAGGTTAGGTGGGTTAGGGAGGAGAGGTGGACGGGTTTTAGGGGGGGGAGTGGATGATATGGGAAGGTTAGGTGGGTTGGGGAGGAGAGGTGGACGGGTTTTAGGCGAGGGATTTGACTGGGAGAGGGAGGGGCATGAGGAACAGGTCCAGGTGTTTGTGTAGTGTCTCTTGGAGGCAAGTGTTGTGCAGGTGAAGTGGGTCCAGTTCCCACATGAATTGCAGAGAACTGAACCCTTAGTATGGCGACTCGAAGTGATGGGTTTTGAGCAAGTTGGACATATGTATGTGAACGTGGGTCCTGGGTTGCTCTCAATGTCTCCGGCTAGAAGAAGTCTTCGAGAAATGACAGCCGGAGAGTCATTTCTCGGTGTAGGAAAAACTGTGTGATGTGTGTGTGTGGTGTGAGAGGTGTGGAAATTCCCGGCGCGACCGAAGCCGCTCCAAGGACCCGTGCCCCCAGGGAGGGGGCAGGGGATGGTTGTGACGGTTTGGCTCCCGAAACTGCTCCCCGCGGCCGGCATCCGGTTTTCCTCCACTGGTCGTTGATTTTGTCTTCGGCTGTGGAGGGTCGGCAGCCATCCGCGGTTGGCAGCCTCGGGAGGTGGCCCCACGGCGTAGACGCCGCCACATCAGGACCTTCTGTATTTGTTATGTCTATCTATGTATTTATGTGTATTTATGTTTCTGTATTTGTTATGTCTATCTATGTATTTATGTATTTAAGGTTTGAGGAAGTTTCCTAGACATACACACACTAACACACACACACACACACCTCTCTCTCTCACACACACACACACACTAACCCTCAACAAACCCTCTGTAGTCAGTATATTATCAGACCAATATGTTAGCGGTACAGCCTCTGGTCCTGGACAGCCTATTATCTGGTCCATTCCGGCCGCTCCAACACCAGTACCTCTTTGTTTATACTTAATGGACCTTGAATGTGTGTGTATGTGTGTATGTGTGTCTGTGTGTGTCTGTGTCTGTGTCTGTGTGTGTGTGTGTGTGTGTGTGTGTGTGTGTGTGTGTGCTTTTCAATTCTATGAACTGGACCTTACGACCGTATGGAGACCGGTGTATGTATGTGTGTGTTTTTACTCAATGAATCGCACACTGGGAGATTTACGTTACAAGGAGTTGCAAGGAATAGTTAGTATCTCAAGAGACCTTGCGGTCCATTCCGAGGAGATACTGGAAGTGGAAGGAGAGAGACTGTTTAGTGCACTACACTCTTTACAGAGTGTGCAAAATACTATCTACTCTCTTCTTGAACTGCTCTACTGAAGAACTGTTTACAACTTCAGAGGGAAGTTTGTTGCAGGTAGAACAGAACTTAATTATGAAAAAGTTTCCACTAATACTAGTGATGAACCTTTTCAATTATGATTTCCAGCCATGGTTGTGTGTTGTATTCATATTGAGGCTAAACAATTTGTTATAATCCACATTGTCAAACCCATTAAGTATTTTAAATATCCAATGAGCTGACCTCGTAGTCTGCGTGTCTCCAACGGAAAGAGATCAAGAGCTCTCAACCGGTCCTCATGGCTCAGTCTTCTAATCGATGGAATAAGCTTTGTAGCCCTAGATACAAAGCTCTGAGAGAGAGAGAGAGAGAGAGAGAGAGCTCTCAACCGGTCCTCATGGCTCAGTCTTCTAATCGATGGAATAAGCTTTGTAACCCTAGATACAAAGCTCTGAGAGAGAGAGAGAGAGAGAGAGAGAGAGAGAGAGAGAGAGAGAGAGAGAGAGAGAGAGAGAGAGAGAGAGAGAGAGAGAGAGAGAGAGAGAGAGAGAGAGAGAGAGAGAGAGAGAGAGAGAGAGAGAGAGAGAGAGAGAGAGAGAGAGACGCCCCTCAGTATGAATGTGTCTATCCAATCATCCATCCATCCAACTATCCATTCATTTATCTAATCATCCATCCATCCATCCATCCATCCAATCATCCATCCATCCAACTATCCATTCATTTATCTAATCATCCATCCATCCATCCATCCAACTATCCATTCATTTATCTAATCATCCATCCATCCATCCATCCAATCATCCATCCATCCAACTATCCATTCATCCATCTAATCATCCATCCATCAAATCATCTATCTATATAACCATCCATCCATCCAACCAACCAATTATCCATTCATCCATTCATCCATCCATCCAGCGTTGCCTGACCATTCCAGCAGTGCAAATGCCAGTCAAGTTAGGTCCCTCCCTGCAAAGTTGATTCTATAGGGACACACACAAAAGGTCGGCCATATAGGGTCTGTACGGACGCCATCTTGTATACCTGGTTGTGCTTTATACCTTCAGAGAGAGAGAGACAAAAGGTTGGCTAGGATGGTACAGTGGGGGAGAGGGAGAACGAGGCCATATAGGGTCTGTACGGGGGCCATCTTGTATACCTGGTACTGTTATATACCTTCAGAGAGAGAGAGAGAGAGCGAGAGCGAGAGCGCGAGAGAGAGCGAGAGAGAGAGAGAGAGAGCAAGAGAGCGAGAGAGAGAGAGAGAGAGAGAGAGGAGAGAGAGAGAGAGAGATAGGGGAGAGGGGAGCGAGCGAGAGCGAGAGAGAGAGCGAGAGCGAGAGAGAGAGAGAGAAGGGAGAGTGAGAGGGGGGAGGGAGAGTGAGAAGGGGGAGGGAGAGAGAGAGGGGGGAGGGAGAGAGAGAGGAGGGAGAGCGAGAAGGGGGAGGGAGAGAGAGAGAGATTGAACCCCTTAGGAACTGATTTATCGATGCATAATGGAGACAAATGAAACTTACCATGTATCTGCGTCATATTAAGGGGAAAAGTTTGTTTTTCTGGCCCCACTGCTCCTTCATGTTTAGTCCCTTTAGTTTTCAGATTGTAAGATGTTCGACCCATTAGTTTGGCAATTTTTAAGACTGTTCACACCATTGCATTGTCAATATTAAAACCTTTCGTGCCGTTTAGGTGTTGATTTTTCCCTGGCAAGCGATAGCGAGCCTGTGCTAAAGGTAAACCGGCCTTCTTGTGTGTGTGTGTGTGTGTGTGTGTGTGTGTGTGTGAATTATTTGTTATTTTTTTTATTTTTTTTTATTTTTTTTTTATTTAAGCTTGATGGGAGGTCTACGGAGACGGTGTCTCAAATAATTGATTCGCAACATTACTCTCCCGCTTCTTAGCCTTGTTTTGTAATTTTAACTGGTGGACTATGTTTTATTTTATTTTGTAGATTCGCCTGATGATGGAGTAAGTCATCTCCGAAACTGTCGCCAATAAACATGTTTTTACACCGAGTGCTTCCGGTTCTTCTATTCCTTATTCGCCTCCGCTTTCCCAAGGATGTATCGATTGCCACACCTATATACAGGGTGTCCCAGGAGGAAAGGGCATAACTTTGGGAAATGATAGAACAAAATATTCTAAGCCTAAAATGTTCTATAACAAAAAGTCCAGATTTTGACTGGTATAAAGATATTGCATTTTGAAAATGGTATTTTCTTCAGTATTTCCCCATAAGGCTGGCCTAGCTGTCTTACTGCCTACTACACCTCCATCTTTCTGCAATTATTTGACCATGTTATTTTAAAGGTACTTTAATTCTGTAAGTTGCAAAATTATAGATATTAGC
>CM064520.1:50946269-51144215 GCA_032716605.1 Paralithodes platypus
AAACATGTTGAGGGCAGAAGATGCACACGGGGTCAAACAGGTCCATTTACTGGAGAAGAGTTGGGAAGAGCCCCAAAACAATAAGAAAGACTAAAGCTGAGGCGAGGAGAAGCAAGAAGAGGTGAGAAGAGGAGAGCAGAGGGTAAGAGGGAAGGGAAGGAGATGAACTATAGACAGTGAACTATAATTAACTTCAACCAAGTGTTATCGTCTTGTCCGAGTCAAGTGTCTCTGTTGTGATAGAAGATGAGGAAGAGGGAGAAGTGAGGAAGACAGAGGAGGCTATGAATGAAGACGTTAAGGGGGGACAAAATAATAATGATGAAGACCATACAAACACTTTTCTCTTAAGTATGTCCGGTGATGCACGTAACAAGTAAATCGCATGAAAAAGTGTATTAATTCAGAGAAAGTAGCCACACGTCTGTTCATAATAAAGATATAAAATACAGTTGTTCAGTTACTAAGAACGAGTAAAATAATAATTACTGCCGTATAAAAGGAAAGTTGCAATGGCAAATAAATCTGACAAAGCTCCAACCAAGGCAGTGGCGGCGGTGATACATAATTACAGAAGTATATAATTATATGAGGAAGGGACACTAATAATATGTTAAACTCGGTGACTGTAATGGTTGAGTTATTATCACCTGTTGTCATTAAAGGTGGAGTAAACTGTTGAGCAAGTATAGAGTAATATATTATCCAGGGATCTGTAATTATATACCAGTATTACGGTCAAAGAATAGATGATATGGGAGGAAGTTGTAGCTCTTACTGAAATGACGCATTAATTTCATAGACATCAATTATCACTTCAACTTACAGTAATATTAATGATAGAGAAAAAGTGGAATCACTGTAGACCTTAGCCCTAAGTTCTAAGAAAAACTGTAGTTCACAACAATAGGCTGGTTAAAATTGAAGAACAAACAGAACCATTTCAAATATCTATTCACGCTTTTTTAATAACAATGATTATACTATTTCAATCTAGCCAAACTATTATTGGAAAACATGTTTTCTTTCCATATCTTATTGCACCATAACCCCTATAATATTCCTCCTTCCCTTTTACATAATTTTATCTAGATCTTTAATTATCCCTTAAGTATTGTCATCAATGATAATAACATTGTAATACAAGACCACTACTTCACCAACACACCCTTTAAGACAGTCACATTACTGTCCCTTTAATCTGAACTGTCTTGTTATTCTGGACTCAACAGCTAGGGTGATCTTGTTACTACTTATTCTGAGGGTTAAATATAATAGAAACTCTCTTGCTTAAACTAACAGTACCCTTTCGTTCGCAGATAACATTAGTGTATTATTGTAAGAAATACATCTGTTGTGGGCAGGATTTATAAGTGTAGGCTAAGACTCTCTCTCTCTCTCTCTCTCTCTCTCTCTCTCTCTCTCTCTCTCTCTCTCTCTCTCTCTCTCTCTCTCTCTCTCTCTCTCTCCACACACATTCTTAGTGATATATTGTAAGGGAGCTCAGGGATACACAAGTTGATGATTCACCTTCATCTCTCACCATTATAACTTGTGGTGCCTCACCTATGGTGGCCTGGGATAGACATGGAGAGGAACTAACAATTGGAGACAGGTAAGGAGGTGGAAGGGTTGGAGGAAAAGGTTGGGGAACAAGTAAGACATAACAGAGTAAGTGATACAATGTGAAAACTGATTATTTGTAAGAGAACTGAAGTAGGGGAAGATATAAAGGAAAATATAATTAGTTGTCTTAACCCTATCAGTATCAGTGCCGTCCTTTTAACTATACTCTGGTTACTGTTAGACTATTTTATTCAATTTAAAAAGGAACTCACACAATCAACAGGCTTCGAACTACCTCAATTAACCCTTTATACGACCACAGATCCTTCTTAAACTGCACACAATCGTCTAAATATAGCTATAATACAATTAACAGGACGTCGCTGGTACAGAAGGGGTTAAACACATAAGTAAGTTGTGTGTTGGATAAAGGCAAGTATTATATAGTGATGCGAACAGGGAGGTCGGGGTAAAGAGCTGGAATGTCATATAACAATGTCAAGAACTGTATGACACTAATGAATTACTACTGCACAATTAGACATGATATAATTCACATATACAGTATAGACCTACTTCCATAACACCATAATTATACAGCTGTGATTATAAACTTCCTTATACTCTAATTGAATAACAGTAAAAAATGTATAAATTAGTAATGGTTGGAAATTATAGGAAATTATAGGAGTTATAGGAAACAACAATGTTATAGTTATCATACAAGCTAAATCACATTAAGCCAAGTATATAATCTCATTCAATACGTGTTATAACAATCCAAGTCGTCTTGGTAAATTATTCAGTAATTTACAACTCTGTGAAACTCTGTGAAACTATTATCTGAAGTGTAATAATATTTAAACTATATATAAATAAATATACAAAAAAAGTGCAAATAAACAAAATTCATAACTTTGTTTATATAACCGAAATATTTATTCTTATAAATATATAACGATACTCCAACTATAGTAAAACTATCCTAATTCTTATATATCAATAAATATAGCAATTATAACGTGAGCTAGAGTAAACAACGAGACTTAAAGATACGATAGATATGTGCATCTATCTACATAGTGTGGAGTATGGTTATCAGCCTATAACTATAACATAGTAAGAGATCCTTCATAATCAAAGGATAATATAAAACAGTATTTCTATTGTTATTCCCTTATAGCCTCTTGGATATTGATAATAAAGTAACAAATAGATAAGGGTTAATACGAAATACGACAACCCGTAATCTTCCTCCCTTCTTTCTATCTTTTCCCAGCTCCTTGATTCACTGCACCTCCTCTCCCTTCCTTCCCATCTCTACCCTTCCTTCCCATCTCTACCCTTCCTTTCTTTTCTCTCTCTTACTTTTGTGGCCTGAAAGACGCTTCTGGCCGAGAGAGAGAGAGGGAGAGGGAGAGGGAGAGAGAGAGAGTGCGCGCGCGCGGGGGGTGGGATGGGGGATTACCCGTACCAGAGGAGTGGATAGGTCAGGTTCTAGAGCTCTAGAGGGCACAAAAACCTCCACCCTGGGAAGATAAAGGCGTGGATATAAATATTATCAAGCTGGGGAAAAAGAAAAGTATGTACGAGACTGGGGAACTTAAAATAATTGTTGAAGAAAAGATAAATGAATTAAAAGATGATAATGTTGCGCAAGTATACTGCGATGGCTCTGTCACAGAAAATGGGAGAGCAGGATGTGGGATACTGGTGAGTGACGATGTAGGTAACGATAACATATACAGTGAATATTATTATAGAATAAGTAACAACGTGTCCTCTACGCAGGCAGAAATATGTGATATGTTATACGGGTTAAATAAATAAGAGGGGGAGAAGGTGATGGGTTCCTTTTCCTAGACAATCGAAGTTCTTTGGAATCTAATGAACAGCAAAAAACCCGTGTATGAAAAGCTGGTATCTCAGTGTAAGGTTATTATAGATGAAACTACGCAATAATGGGAGAATGGTAAAATTTACGTGGATACCTTCACATGTTGGGATAATAAATAATGAAAGAGCGGACGAACTTGCTAAATTAGGAACGGAGAAAGACACAATAGATTACGAGTGCATTCAATCTTTAAGACAAATTAAATCAACAATTAGAAAAAAACCAAAAGGATGCGGAACTTTTTATGATGCAAGAAAAACCACGCGAATAGTGCAACATTCTATCCTATAATAACGTTGCACGGCGAACTAGCTTTATATACGGAAACTTAAGAAGTGCTTGGAAGGAATCCTTGTGCACACGACTTAGTTAGGATATTGTTACATGTGGGAACTTGGTGTTCCTAAAGGAGAACACGAAATATGTTTGTCAACTATGTAAAAAACCAAGAAGTCATACCTTAAATCATTACATACTGCACTGCCAACACCTAGCGAAATATAGAAACAATGTCATAGATAAGGTCGATGAACAAATTATATGGATGTTCAATCATAATATGATTACTCAAATAATAGCCAAATGCAAAAAAATACCAGACATCGTAAGGTAAATACATAAAACAAAGTTTTAGGATTTAGTGTTATGATTAGTATGTAATTGATAGCCTCATTAATATCATTATTGTTATTATAATAATAAATGTGTATGTATACCCTGTATATTGTGAATTTGTGTGTTATTGTATGAATTATTGTGTGTATAGGTATGTATGTAGGTATATGTACATGCATGTGTGTGTGTGTGTGTGTGTGTGTGTGTGTATGTATGTATGTATATGTATGTATATGTGTATATATATGTATATACTGTATATGTATTTATGTGTGTATGGGTGTATGTATGTGTGTGTATATGTAGGCATGTATTAAACTGGAGTGGGAGGGTCATTCTATGACATTAAGGAAAGTAGAAGGATTATAGCAAACCCACGCTAAGCCTAAGCCCAGCTTAGCTAAGGGTCCTTCTTAAACAGTTAGGGACAACTGGTTTGCTAACAAGTATAGAGATAAAAACTTACTAAATGTTGTATTCATGTTTGTGTTTATATTGTACATGTATAATATGAGTAGGGTAAAAGACTGTTTTATCACCTTTGCCCTTTTGAGACGTGTAATTATGTATTCCCATGTATTTATGCTTTCTCAATAAAGAATCAATCAATAGAGCTCGCCACGGCAGATTGGAATACACGAGACAGAGCCCACGACGTAACACACTGACTTCTGAACAGGTGATCGCAACGTTGACACAATATTTATACGACGTATTGGGGGTTGATAGAATGTGTTCCAGGCTTGGAATCTAGGATAGAGAAAGTAGGAGGAGAGAGAGAAGGGGCTGCTGGCTATTGCTTCAGACACCTGAGGAGTCTCGGTGAGGAAAAGAAGACCAGGTTTGTCGGAGAGGTTGGTGTTCGACAGAGGAAAAATTAGCGGAGAGGCCACGAATATTGCTAAAGTTGATAGTAAAAGTGACAAGCCGTGGCCCAGAACATTTTGAGGGATCGTTTTTGGATAGATCAGGGAGTATGGGGTAATTATGTCACCCCCCCCCCAAAAAAAAAAAAATAAATAAAAAAAATAAAAAAAAAAATGAATAAATAAATAAATAAATAAATAAATAAAATATACGGTATATATATATATATATAATATAAAATAAATAAATACATACAATAAAATAAAATAAATATATAAAAATATATATAAACCAATATATACATAATATAGCTGGGTTGAGGGACATCATTGTTATCATTTAAGTGTGTTTGTAAGAAGTGTGGTATGATAGGTAGGAGCGGGTTATGGGGGCGGAGTATGGGCGGGGGTGACTTGTTTACTCTCACCTGGTGCCACTGGTGATAGCCGTCTTAGGGTTGCTGATGTAGGAGCACAGGTAGGAGCGGGTTATGGGGGCGGAGTATAGGCGGGGGTAACTTGTTTACTCTCACCTGGTGCCACTGGTGATAGCCGTCTTAGGGTTGCTGATGTAGGAGCACAGGTAGGAGCGGGTTATGGGGGCGGAGTATGGGCGGGGGTGACTTGTTTACTCTCACCTGGTGCCACTGGTGATAGCCGTCTTAGGGTTGCTGATGTAGGAGCACAGGTAGGAGCGGGTTATGGGGGCGGAGTATGGGCGGGGGTGACTTGTTTACTCTCACCTGGTGCCACTGGTGATAGCCGTCTTAGGGTTGCTGATGTAGGAGCACAGGTAGGAGCGGGTTATGGGGGCGGAGTATGGGCGGGGGGGACTTGTTTACTCTCACCTGGTGCCACTGGTGATAGCCGTCTTAGGGTTGCTGATGTAGGAGCACAGGTAGGAGCGGTTAATGGGGGCGGAGTATGGGCGGGGTGACTTGTTTACTCTCACCTGGTGCCACTGGTGATAGCCGTCTTAGGGTTGCTGATGTAGGAGCACAGGTAGGAGCGGGTTATGGGGGCGGAGTATGGGCGGGGGTGACTTGTTTACCCTCACCTGGTGCCACTGGTGATAGCCGTCTTAGGGTTGCTGATGTAGGAGCACAGGTAGGAGCGGGTTATGGGGGCGGAGTATGGGCGGGGGTGACTTGTTTACTCTCACCTGGTGCCACTGGTGATAGCCGTCTTAGGGTTGCTGATGTAGGAGCACAGGTAGGAGCGGGTTATGGGGGAGGAGTATGGGCGGGGGTGACTTGTTTACTCTCACCTGGTGCCACTGGTGATAGCCGTCTTAGGGTGGCTACTGTAGGAGCACAGGTAGGGGCGGGGTATGGTGGGGAAGTATGGGGGGGGGTGACTTGTTTACTCTCACCTGGTGCCACTGGTGATAGCCGTCTTAGGGTTGCTGATGTAGGAGCACAGGTAGGAGCGGGTTATGGGGGCGGAGTACGGGTGCGGGTGACTTGTTTACTCTCACCTGGTGCCACGGGTGATAGCCGTCTCGGTTGCTGATGTAGGAGCACAGGTAGGAGCGGGTATTCGGAGTATGGGCGGGGGTGACTTGTTTACTCTCACCTGGTGCCACTGGTGATAGCCGTCTTAGGGTTGCTGATGTAGGAGCACAGGTAGGAGCGGGTTATGGGGCGGAGATGGGCGGGGGGACTTGCTCACCTGGTGCCACTGGTGATAGCTTAGGGTTGCTGATGTAGGAGCACAGTAGGAGCGGGTTGGCGGAGTATGGGCGGGGGTGACTTGTTTACTCTCACCTGGTGCCACTGGTGATAGCCGTCTTAGGGTTGCTGATGTAGGAGCACAGGTAGGAGCGGGTTATGGGGGCGGAGTATGGGCGGGGGTGACTTGTTTACTCTCACCTGGTGCCACTGGTGATAGCCGTCTTAGGGTTGCTGATGTTAACGAATTAGGTAGTATAGAGTCAAAGCTATGTGAGGGGGACAAAACTATGTACGGGAGTTCAAAGCTATGTACGGGAGTTCAAAGCTATGTACGGGGGACAAAGCTCAGTGAGGGGTTCAAAGTTCAGTGAGGGGTTCAAAGCTATGTGAGGACATACGTGTATGGGGGTAACGAAGCTAGGTGGAGGACACAAAATTAGGAGAGGGGACGAGGCTATGTGAGGGGACAAATCTACGTGAGGGGGACAAAGCTATGTGAAGGGGACAAAGCTATGTGAGGGGAAATAAAGCTATGTGAAGGGGACAAAGCTATGTGAGGGGGACAAAGCTATGTGAAAGGGACAAAGCTATGTAAGGGGACAAAGCTATGTGAGGGGAAATAAAGCTATGTGAGGGGGACGAAACTATGTGAAGGGGACAAAGTTATGTGAGGGGAAATAAACCTATGTGAGGGGGACAAAGCTATGTGAAGGCCCATTGAAGGGGACAACACTATGTGAAGGGGACAAAGCTATGTGAGGGGGACAAAGCTATGTGAAGGGGACAAAGCTATGTAAGGGGACAAAGCTATGTGAGGGGAAATAATTGTGAGGGACGAAACTATGTGAAGGGGACAAAGCTATGTGAGGGGAAATAAACCTATGTGAGGGGGACAAAGCTACAGTATGCGAGGGGAAATAATAAAGCTATGCGTAGGTGACATAGGTACGGGGAGGGGACAACGCTATGTGAGCAGGACAAAGCTATAAATAGGGAAAGAGAGCTATGCGGGGGGGACAAAGCTATGTGAGACGGGGCAATATATGAATGAAAAAGCTATAATATGTAGGTAGCCGATACCTAGGCTATACCCTGTTCCAAATAGTAGGCCAGAAATTGTAACCCCTAACCTATGTAACTCAAAATGGGCTTGAGGAAATAAGCTTGAATATCCACACTTATCCCTGGCTGACTCTTCCCAAATGGTAGAAATATTAGATCGATGACTCTAGCTGCTTTATAGTTATAGAGGTCAGTGGTCAAAAATTTTGGCCTAAATATAATGAATGGACTATTGTCCATCGGAAGGAGGTCGGAACTGACGCTCGGGAAATCCAAACCCCTCAACAAGAATACACACAAGAAGAAGAAGGGAGGAACACTTGAGGGGGGCAGAACTATGTATGAGAGAGTGAGATTTGTGAGTGGGGAGTGAGGGAAAGAAACGAGAGAGGTATGAGTGGGGTGGGGGTGGGAAGACATAACAAGAGTGAGAGAGTTATGAGTGGGGTATGAGGAATAATGAGAGAGTATGAGTGGGGTGTGTGTACAGAAAGAAGAGAGAGAGTGAGAGAGTGTGAGTGGGGTGTGAGGGAAAGAATCGAGAGGTATGAGTGGGGTGTGAGACAGACAGTGAAAGAGAGTTGTAAGTGAGGTGTGAGGGGAAGAAACGAGTGGGGTGTGTGAGAGAGAGGAAGGGGGCATAAGAGTGAGAGAGAGAGAGAGAGAGAGAGAGAGAGTAAGAGTGAGAGAGTAGTGAGTGGGGTGTGAGAGAGAGGGACGAGAGACAGGGGGTATGAGGTAGGTAGGCAGGCACACAGAGAGAGAGACCCCCTCATAGTCCATGAGCCAGGCCAGATATCGGTACCACCTGGGGTGACTAAACACGAATGGTACTAAAATGTTTATAGAGTGACTGTAAGTACATTAAGATATGATAGCCTTCTCGCACTGGTAGCTTAGTCTAATTTTTTTGATGCAATAGGGGCGCTACCCAAAAATAAAGATTTTTAGCGTGACGCTCGGCGTTTTCCTCATTTTCTTTAAAATCCATCACACAATCATCGCGAAACTTTGAACACCTATGTAGAATTATATTCTCTACCAGAGTTGTTCCTAGGTATTTTTCAAATTTCCTCATATTTCGGAATATACTCTATATTTTGGGTATTTTCCTCTAAATCTAGAATAAATCCTTAAATATGGGGAACATTGAAAAATATATTCTAACAGCTCTTGTAGCTTATTTGATTCTCTACAAGAATTATTCCGATGTGTATTTCAAGTTTCTCCATATTTAGGGGTTTATTTCATATTTGGGGATTTTTTGTTATATTTTGGGGATAATTTATTATTGGAAGGAGCAAACATATGTAGAGTGGTTTCCATGTAATGTGTTTGTTTGTTCATGGTTTAATGGTGATATTTTTTGCAGGTGTGTGTCGACTGTTTGACGGCAGGATGGAACCATCTGCGAGGAAGAGAGCACGGATCGACTGTATCATCCACTGCTCTGATGATGACAGCGATGCTCTGGTGTCACCACAGGATTTGGACTCCTGGAACACATTGCTCAGGGCTGCAGAAATCAGGCAGCATGATCCATCCTGGAAGCAGCCAAGGGCCTTGAAGAAGGAGGAATACCACACATACATTATCATCGTAAATGTCGTAGTCCTCTTTACAATGAAGAGTCACTGGATTCTATCCTTGCCAAGGGTGTCAAGATAGAATCAGCAAGCGTCGACCCCAGGAGGAGGTCATCAAGGATGCCCCTAGTACTAGCAGGGTGTATGCCAAAGTATGTATCTTCTGCGAGAAGTCAAGCAAGTACATAAAAACAACAAAGACAAGGGAGCCACTCATACAGTGTGTTGAGCTACGAGCAGATGAGAAGATTCGCAGAGCAGCAATAAGGAAACTCAACCAGAGAATCCTTGGTTTAGTTAGCAGAGACCTTGTTGCTGCAGAGGGTCACTACCACAAGTCGTGCTACAAACTCTTCACAAAAGATGATTTCCCAGCGGCCGCCAGGTCGGGTGCAGGTGAAAATCAGGAAGAAAGCGAGGAAGCACGCTACGAAGAGGTTGAGACAGAAGCCCTCGAGGAACTCTGCTTGTATATAAGGACCAAATTATTCCCCAACCCAGAGGTACTGCCTATGACAAACCTCACATCTAGGCTTGAGAGATCCATGATGTCCCGTGGTATTATCCAACTGAAACCAGCGACAAAGAAACATGTTCGCCGAAAGATTGAAACCGAGTTTGGAGAATCACTACGCTTTGTCCCAGATGAGAAAGGAAAGCTTCTAATCTATCCACGCAGCCTCTCAATGGACGACCTTGCCCGGCAAGCACACAAAATGGCAAAAGACCTGCAAGAAGCAAGAGCAGCTAACTCTGAAGATGTCTTAACCAAAGCAGGAATGCAGCTGAGGAATGAGATCAATAAACAAGATGTGAGTCAGCCATGGCCTCCCGATACAGATCAGAATGTCATTCCTGCAGCAGTCACTCAATTCCTGCACACCCTGCTGACAGGAGAGTGTGAGTGTGAAACTCCCTCTGAAAGAGCTCAACGTCTTGCCACTTCCTTTGGCAGTGACTTGGTCTTTGCTGTTACCAGTGGCAAGACAAAACCACCCAAGCACGTACTGCTGACCAATGCTGTAAACACCAGGGGGCACAAAAGGCTTCAGCCTGAAAGGCGGAGCTGTCGCCAGGTACTACCTGACATCGGAGTATCGCAGCAGGTACTTAAGGCAGCTCAGGACTATGGTAGTAGGCCAAAAGTATACTGACTTCAGCCACCCAGACCTACAGATGCCCAGGATTAGAAAAGATGAGGCCGATGTCCAATCTTTAGTTCAACTGATGGAGACCAGCTGGTTGAACCCCTTCAACGCAGAGCAAGAAGATCTTGTCAGTTTGTCAACTGCGACTATGGCACCACCAGAAGTTGTCAAAGACCTTCTAGGGGCCTACAGAATAGGAGAGGATGCATATCAAGCCTTCAAGGAAGAGCGCCTGGAGATCGATACGCCAACTATACAGTTTCATGACACGATGACGAAGACGAAACTGAGGACGTTCACTAACATCAGAATGAAGCCACGCTCACAAGACCATGCCAAGGAGGTTATCTTAAAGGCTGACAGGAACCTATTTGGCCAACAATTGCCGAGAACAG
Organism: Paralithodes platypus; assembly: GCA_032716605.1. NCBI lineage: Eukaryota > Metazoa > Arthropoda > Malacostraca > Decapoda > Lithodidae > Paralithodes > Paralithodes platypus. The sequence goes on from CM064520.1 coordinate 50,957,078, forward strand.
AAAGCTCAAAATGAGTGATGTCTTGGCTCATCCCCTGGGGCCTTTCGCTTGGGCACTTGCCAGCGGTGATGGGTCTCTCCGCAAGACCAACAAGGCTGCCCTCGCAAAGGAGTTAGAGAGGAATGTTTCTCCTGCAGAAGTGATACCCGAGCCCTCTGCTACCATAATTGATGCGATGAGCCTGGTCCACAAACTGAAGGGAAACGACAACACTTTTTCACAGCTTGCAGGTATAGCACTGAGTCACGCTGTTCATGAAGGTGCTAAGAGCAGGCGCATTGATGTTGTGTTTGATATCTACAAGGAGACATCCATCAAGGATGCAGAACGAGCCAAAAGAAGTGCAGGCACAGGAATTCATTTCAAGAACATTCAACCTGGGCACAACATCCAGCAGTGGAGAAAGTTACTCGGTAGTTCCTCCAACAAGGCAAGTCTTATCAAGTTCTTGGTAGAAGAATGGAAGGCACCACAGCACAGGGAGAAGCTCAAGGACAAGGAGCTGTATGTCACATGTGAGCAGCGCTGCTTCAAGATCACCAAAGAGCAGTGGGAAGAGGCTCCTGAGCTTAAGTCAACTCAAGAAGAAGCAGACACACGCCTTCTTCTCCATGCACTTCATGCAGCAGAATCTGGGAACAAGTCTGTCATCATCACTGCAGAAGATACAGACGTCATGGTGTTGTGTCTTGGCATGTGCCACAAGATCCCATCCCATCTGTTCCAGAAGTGCGGGACGAAGAACCGGACAAGATTCCTGGATATCACCACACTGAGCCGCACACTGGGAGGCAGCGTGTGTGATTCATTGATTGGTATGCATGCCTTTACAGGCTGTGATACCGTCAGTGCATTCGCTGGCCGAGGGAAGATGACGACACTCAAGCAGGTGAAGATGGACAAGACATACCAGCATGCTTTTCACGAACTTGGACGCTCATGGGAAGTGTCTCCTGAACTCTTTGAGAAGCTACAGGAAATCACCTGCCACATGTACCTACCATCTACCCACACAACTAAGGTAAACAAGCTTCGGTATGAGCTGTTCTGTGCAAGACGTGGAGAGGTAGAGTCAAGTCAACTCCCTCCTTGTGAGGACTGCCTCTTCATGCATGCACTGCATGCAAACTACCAGGCTGCGATCTGGAGGAGAAGTCTTCAGAGCCAGCCATTTGTTGCGAACCCAACAGACTGCGGTTGGATGACAGATGAGGACGGTAAGCTTGCCGTCAACTGGATGCGAGGCTCACCAGCACCAGATGCTGTTATGCAGCTACTGTCTTGCAAGTGTGTGCGGTCATGCGAACTCCCTAAGTGTACTTGCCTCAGCAATGGTCTAAAATGCACGGACATGTGCAGGTTACAGACATGTCAGAACAAGGCTATTGAAGAAGAGCCGGTGGCACAACAGTCAGATTCCGAGTCTGACGTAGATGATATTTAGGAGTAGTAATTTGCCATAATAGTATGTACAAGCCCATGGCATGCTTAGTGTGTATTTACAGGACTTGTATTAAATGTGACAATTACTATATGCATTTTGTTGACATTTAGGCATTCCTGTCCCCAAATTTGACATTTTAAAAAATTTCGGAATTTTCGGTAGGGTATGTCTATTCAAGAAGTGATAACGACCATTAAGCTACCAATGTGCAAGGGCTATCATATCAAAACATAAACTAGAGACATGTAGCAAGCTAAAAACACCTAAGAGAATTAGTCACCCCGGGTGGTACCGATATCCCAAAATTCGGGTCTTGGCTCATGGACTATCAGTGTTACGGGCTTACGGCAGACGCGCTCACGATAACATACGGCGGGTGCCCAACCCCCGAAAAGGGTTGAAATAGGGGAGCTATCCCCCCGCCAAAGGCGGCTTTCTAGGGCCTTTCCTAGCTGATGCTGAGAGGATTGGGTTCTAGTCATGTGGTGATGGGCTGGTCTATCAGAGTGAGAACTGAGCGATCTCTGCCATACCCATAGCTTACTCTGACTGTTCCTTTAACTTATATATTTTCTAGATCTCAAGTGACGGCGTCTCTTCCATGGATTGACCTCCCAATCTACCAAGATTGGAAGCCAAAGCGTCACATTTTTCCCTTGCCCCTCAACTTTCTCTTCATAATTGCTGAGGGGCACAGGGCCCTGGGTGGGGCTTTGGTTTCCCGGGCGTTTCCGCACCCTCCTCAGCTCCCCGCCATGGAGTGGCTTCGGTCACCCAGGCTATATTGTGGTCGGCGGGTAGGGTTCTGTGCGGGCGCTCGGTTATGGCCTTGGCCTTGCTCGGGGCCTTGGGGCTGTTCGGCCAGGCAGAATGGGGAACAACAACAACAACGAAAACACATCCTTCGCACGCGCTCCCAAGGCACCCAAACTTCGTGTTTCGCTCGCGTGGAAAAGGTGCTACGATCATTTTGAGCATATATCGCTCAGAACAATAATAACCATATATCAGTTTGCTATAGATATCATACGCTTCGACAGCTACAACTAATACAATGAACATGGAATATATGATAAGATATAATAAACCTTTTCTGAAAGTTGGTGTGTCGCTCGCATGGAAAAGGTGATTGGAGCATTTCACTAAATATCAAATGGAAAATTAAATAACCATACATAATTTTTGCATAGAAATCTTACGTTTCGACCTATGCAACTTACAAAATGAAACTAAATATAAGATATTAAAACAATAAAATCTTTTCTGAAACTTTGTGTACCACCGATGGAAAAGGTGACTTAGAACAAATAGTTATATTAATGTGTTATATACATCGTGCGTTTCGTCTAATGCATCCTATAACATAATACAACATATTAAGGGGAGATGGGTCGTTTGTCTGGTCCACCTTCTTCCTCATGCTTTACACTATTAGTTTTCAGATTTTAAGACGTTCGGCACATTAGTTTTCCGAATCTGAGGCTTTTCGCCTCATTTGGTTTTGTCAATATTAAGAGTTTTCGTGATTTTAGGTGTTGATTTGTTTCCTGGGGAACGATAGCAAGTCTGTAATTTAAAAGGAACAGGCCTTTGGCCGGGACATTATTATATCGAAAAATTTACAAATTTATCTTGCGGGAGAGTCTTGGCGGGGTGTTTTTTTTAAGCTTGCTTGAGGTCTAGGGAAGAAACAAAAACAAAACTATTTAAAAGATCCATAAATGAGCCAATAAATACGCCATCTCCCCTTAATACAATATATACTGTCTTAAACGTTTGTGGCCCTTGCCTGGAGATCCATAAATGAGCCAATAAATACGGCCATCTCCCCTTAATACAATATATACTGTCTGAAACGTTTGTGGCCCTTGCTTGGAGATCCATAAATGAGCCAATAAATACGGCCATCTCCCCTTAATACAATATATACTGTCTTAAACGTTTGTGGCCCTTGCCTGGAGATCCATAAATGAGCCAATAAATACGGCCATCTCCCCTTAATACAATATATACTGTCTTAAACGTTTGTGGCCCTTGCTTGGAGATCCATAAATGAGCCAATAAATACGGCCATCTCCCCTTAATACAATATATACTGTCTGAAACGTATGTGGCCCTTGCTTGGAGAACGTGGTTGGCTTGTCTAAAAAAATATCCGCTAGAAAAGTTATAGCCATATATTAATTTCCCGTCGATATCTCTCCATTAGACAACTGCAACTTATAAAATGTAAAGTTATACAGCATCAATAGAATACAACAAAATCCTAAACTTCTGTACCGGGATTAATAGACTATCACAAAATCCTGAACTTCTGTACCGGGATTAATAGACTATCACAAAATCCTGAACTGCTGTACCGGGATTAATAGACTATCACAAAATCCTGAACTTCTGTACCGGGATTAATAGACTATCACAAAATCCTGAACTTCTGTAACGGGATTAATAGACTATCACAAAATCCTGAACTTCTGTAATGGGATTAATAGACTATCACAAAATCCTGAACTTCTGTACCGGGATTAATAGACTATCACAAAATCCTGAACTTCTGTAACGGGATTAATAGACTATCACAAAATCCTGAACTTCTGTAACGGGATTAATAGACTATCACAAAATCCTGAACTTCTGTAACGGGATTAATAGACTATCACAAAATCCTGAACTTCTGTACCGGGATTAATAGACTATCACAAAATCCTGAACTTCTGTAACGGGATTAATAGACTATCACAAAATCCTGAACTTCTGTAACGGGATTAATAGACTAACACAAAATCTTAAGCTTATGTACCGGGATTAATAGACTATCACAAAATCCTGAACTTCTGTACCGGGATTAATAGACTATCACAAAATCCTGAACTTCTGTAACGGGATTAATAGACTAACACAAAATCTTAAGCTTATGTACCGGGATTAATAGAATAACAACAAAATCCTAAGCTTATGTACCGGGATTAATAGAATAACAACAAAATCCTAAACTTATGTACCGGGATTAATAGAATAACAACAAAATCCTAAACTTATGTACCGGGATTAATAGAATAACAACAAAATCTTAAGCTTATGTACCGGGATTAATAGAATAACAACAAAATCTTAAGCTTATGTACCGGGATTAATAGAATAACAACAAAATCCTAAACTTATGTACCGGGATTAATAGAATAACAACAAAATCCTAAACTTATGTACCGGGATTAATAGAATAACAACAAAATCCTAAACTTATGTACCGGGATTAATAGACTAACAATAAAATCCTAATCTTCTGTACCGGGATTAAGGGGGAGGTACTCGCTTTTTTTGGACCCTCTTCTCCCTCATTTTTAGATCCATTAGCTGTGCGATTTTGAGACATTACTTTGTCAATTTTAAGACCTATCGTGCCATTTAGGCGTCTATTTTTTCCTGGCGAGATAGCGAGCCTGTAATTAAAAGAGGAAGCGGCCTTTGGCCGGGACATTTTTCTACTGAAAAATGTACAAAATTATCTTGAGGGGGGGTCAAGGGGATGTTTTTGTAAGTTTGAGGGATGTCTAGCGAGGAAACTAAAAAAAACATGAAAATGAAATAATAGGCCAACAAAGCAGCCACTGTCCCCTTAAGAGAATACCAAAAAATCCTAAACTTCTGTGACACTTTGATGGACAAACAGCTTCGATACTTTCAATAAATATTCTCTAGAAAACCAAAACGCCGTAATACAAATTCTGGCAATAACTGTCTTGATAGCGTAATGCGTAAGTGCGGGTAATTTCGGTGTGAGTATCCTAGGTTCGAGTCCTTGGAGTGCCACATGTATTTGTTGATTTCATTAATTGAGTTTAGAAGTGAAGTTGGTTGGTGAAAAAATCTAATATCTTACGTTTTGAGTACTGCAAACTACAGAATATTAAACATAATATCCCAGCCGAGTAAAATATCTTGTAAATTGACCACTTCGAGTTCAGGCTATAAGGAAGTTGGGGCCGTGAACATCGATATTAAACAAATGTAGGCTTCTGATAGATAGAAAGAATGTTGAGTTTGGTTTTATAAATGTATACGTGTAATACAATACAATTGAATTTTAGCTGGTAATTCTGCTAAATATCGATATCTACAATTCCAACTTCCTTAAGAACGAAACTCGCAAGTGGTCAATTGTAGTGCAACATTGAATAGGTGTCTTCAACTTTTCACTAAATATCTATTAACCCCTTCTGTACCGGCGACGTCTTGTTAACTTTATTCTGGCTACTGTTAGACGATGTTATTCTGTTTAAAAGGGGCCTCCAGCAATTAACAGGCTTCGAACTATCTCACTTAACCATTTTTACTACCACAGATCCTTCTTAAACTGCACAAAATCTTCTAAATATAGCTAGAATATAACAAAAAAATCGTCGCCGGTACAGAAGGGGTTAAGGGGAGGTAGTTGTTTTTCGAGTCGTCCTCCTCCCTCGTGTTAAGCCCCATTTATTTTGAGATTATAAGACGTTCGGCCCATTAGTTTGGCGATTTTACGACCTTTCGTCCCATTTCGTTATATGTTTAAAGACCTATCGCGCCATTTAAGTGTCGATTTTTTCCTGGCGAGCGATAGTGAGCCTGTAATTGTAAGAGGAATCGTCTAAATATTGGGGGAATAAAATGCATAAGATGTCGTGGGTACCGTAGGGATTAATCTGGGACTGGACACTCGTCACATTTATGACGTCTTATCTCCCTCTGAGCGTTGTATCTTATACGAGGAAGTTGTGAATAGTAGACAAGGAATAAACAGTACCAGTGACGTCTTATCTCCCTCTGAGCGTTGTATCTTATATGAGGAAGTTGTGAATAGTAGACAAGGAATAAACAGTACCAGTGACGTCTTATCTCCCTCTGAGCGTTGTATCTTATATGAGGAAGTTGTGAATAGTAGACAAGGAATAAACAGTACCAGTGACGTCTTATCTCCCTCTGAGCGTTGTATCTTATATGAGGAAGTTGTGAATAGTAGACAAGGAATAAACAGTACCAGTGACGTCTTATCTCCTCTGAGCGTTTGTACCTTATATGAGGAAGTTGTGAATAGTAGACAAGGAAAAAACAGTACCAGTCACGTCTTATCTCCGTCTGAGCGTTGTAACTTATGAGGAAGTTGTGAATAGTAGACAAGGAATAAACAGTACCAGTGACGTCTTATCTCCCTCTGAGCGTTGTATCTTATATGAGGAAGTTGTGAATAGTAGACAAGGAATAAACAGTACCAGTGACGTCTTATCTCCCTCTGAGCGTTGTATCTTATATGAGGAAGTTGTGAATAGTAGACAAGGAATAAACAGTACCAGTGACGTCTTATCTCCCTCTGAGCGTTGTATCTTATATGAGGAAGTTGTGAATAGTAGACAAGGAATAAACAGTACCAGTGACGTCTTATCTCCCTCTGAGCGTTGTATCTTATATGAGGAAGTTGTGAATAGTAGACAAGGAATAAACAGTACCAGTGACGTCTTATCTCCCTCTGAGCGTTGTATCTTATATGAGGAAGTTGTGAATAGTAGACAAGGAATAAACAGTACCAGTGACGTCTTATCTCCCTCTGAGCGTTGTATCTTATATGAGGAAGTTGTGAATAGTAGACAAGGAATAAACAGTACCAGTGACGTCTTATCTCCCTCTGAGCGTTGTATCTTATATGAGGAAGTTGTGAATAGTAGACAAGGAATAAACAGTACCAGTGACGTCTTATCTCCCTCTGAGCGTTGTATCTTATATGAGGAAGTTGTGAATAGTAGACAAGGAATAAACAGTACCAGTGACGTCTTATCTCCCTCTGAGCGTTGTATCTTATATGAGGAAGTTGTGAATAGTAGACAAGGAATAAACAGTACCAGTGACGTCTTATCTCCCTCTGAGCGTTGTATCTTATATGAGGAAGTTGTGAATAGTAGACAAGGAATAAACAGTACCAGTGACGTCTTATCTCCCTCTGAGCGTTGTATCTTATATGAGGAAGTTGTGAATAGTAGACAAGGAATAAACAGTACCAGTGACGTCTTATCTCCCTCTGAGCGTTGTATCTTATATGAGGAAGTTGTGAATAGTAGACAAGGAATAAACAGTACCAGTGACGTCTTATCTCCCTCTGAGCGTTGTATCTTATATGAGGAAGTTGTGAATAGTAGACAAGGAATAAACAGTACCAGTGACGTCTTATCTCCCTCTGAGCGTTGTATCTTATATGAGGAAGTTGTGAATAGTAGACAAGGAATAAACAGTACCAGTGACGTCTTATCTCCCTCTGAGCGTTGTATCTTATATGAGGAAGTTGTGAATAGTAGACAAGGAATAAACAGTACCAGTGACGTCTTATCTCCCTCTGAGCGTTGTATCTTATATGAGGAAGTTGTGAATAGTAGACAAGGAATAAACAGTACAGTGACGTACCTCCCTCTGAGCGTTGTATCTATATGAAGTTGTGAATAGTAGACAAGGAATAAACAGTACCAGTGACGTCTTCGCCTTTAATACCAGCTACATTTAGAAAATTTTATGAAGCTTAAGAAGGATATATGATAGCTTTAAACGATGAATGGAGATAGTCTGTCGCCTTTTAACCCCTTTAGCACAGGGACACCTTATTGTCCTATATTCTGGCTGAAATGAGACGATTGTATTCAGTTTAACAAGGAACTATGCTATTCTAAGAGTTTGTTTTAGTTTGTATTTACCCTTGGAGTCCTAGAGGTAGATTATAAGTTAAGGAAAAACGACTAATGGTAACCAGAATATGATGACAATTACGTCATGGTGGTGAAGGGGTTAATGGGTAGTAGATGTCCAGGATGTCAAACCAGAACCATTTCGTTTGAAGACTTGAATGATTACGAAATGGAATACAGAATAATTAACGTGAAATGGAATACAGAATAATTAACGTGAAATGGAATACAGAATAATTAACGTGAAATGGAATACAGAATAATTAACGTGAAATGGAATACAGAATAATTAACGTGAAATGGAATACAGAATAATTAACGTGAAATAGCATTGTTTGGACCATATTATCACTATAGTCTATTTTTTCCCAACTGAGGGTAAATTGTCATGTTTCTATCTTTGTTACTCGGCTATAAGGTAGATTTGGTAGTGAAAGATGATGGTTATTATGAAAACTTGGCATTAATATGACACACAGCCATAGTAGTTTCATATATTTCCATTAAGTATCGAGAAATCAGCTACTAAGAGATTCAATTAATGATCAGCTGGACACAAATAGAGTATAACAAAAACATCATTTGAACTATAAATCACAATACTATCCTTTCCCATACAATAATAAAGACTGACAAAAAAGGACACTGCTTTCGTTTGACACCCTGTAGATGTCCTTCCTAAGCTGAATAAAATCGTCTAATAGTTGCCAAAATACGATAACAATGGAGGTTACCGGTAGCCTACTGAACGGATCAATTGATAACAATGGAGGTTACCGGTAGTCTACTGAACGGATCAATTGATAACAATGGAGGTTACCGGTAGCCTACTGAACGGATCAATTGATAACAATGGAGGTTACCGGTAGCCTACTGAACGGATCAATTGATAACAATGGAGGTTACCGGTAGCCTACTGAACGGATCAATTGATAACAATGGAGGTTACCGGTAGCCTACTGAACGGATCAATTGAATTGGATTGTTACGCCTCTCACCTCGCCCTAACCATTAACCCCTTTTGTACCGGCGACGTCTTTTATAATTTAGTCTAGCTATATTAAGACCATTTTGTGCAGTTTTAAAAAGGATCTGCGGTTGTAATAAGGTTTAGGTGAGAGAGTCCGAAGTTTGTTAATTGCTGGAGGCCCCTAAGAAACTGCTGGAGGCCCGTAAGAAACTGAACACAATCGTCTAATAGTAGCCACAATAAGGTTAAGGGGAGATTTCCACTCGAGAGATTTTTTTTCTTGACTCCTTTCTCCCTCATGTTTAGCCCCATTGCTTTTCTAATTTTAAGACGTTCGCCCCATTATTTTGACGATTTTAAGAACCTTCGACCCATTTCTGTCAATTTTAAGACCTTTCGTTCCATTTAGGTGTCGATTTTATCCTGGCGAGCGACAGCGAGCCTGTAATGTAAGAGGAACCGGCTTTCAGCCGGGACATTTTTCTACCTAAAAATGTACAAATTTATCTTGAAAAGGGCTCAAGGGGTTGTAATCTTAAGCTTGCTGGATATATAGAGACCAAACCAGGCTGGGAAATTAGGTATAGCCCGGCAGCCCGGACTAGCCCGGATATGTTGCCGAGCTAGTGGTTTGCAGCTCTAGTCTGCCCGGCAGTTGCCCAGGGGACAAGTTATTTTTTGTATTACTATTTAAGTTATTACCAATACAAAATAAATACAAAATAGTTGTCATATGATATCAAATACTGATAGATAATTAGTATATGAAAACATCAATGCGGTGGGAGTTTAGTAAAACGGTGGGCCTTTAGTAAAACAGAGACCGACACTTCTCGTCGCGGTGACCCTTTAATAAACAGACGACGCAGCTGATCGATCGTAAATTTCGTAATGTTTTCGGCAGATATTATTAATTCGTCATATACTGTCAATATTGATTTATCTTGGATACAATAACATAAAGAAGTTAAATTAATGGATAAATTATTATGTTCCTTCCAACAACCATACCAGAAAAGAGAAACCTTGAATACAACTAGTTAGGCTAAAACAATGTAACCATGTACCTGATGCATGGCTTAAGATTTGTTGTTATTGCTGGGCCGTGAATTTCGTAATGTTGTGAACTTAATAATTGACTTGGGGATAGTAAACCTTGCTAAGCTTTTAGATGTTGTTGGTGGCAAACAATTTGAAGATTGTAAGTGTTGGTCTGTGGTCACAGTGTTATACGATAATTTGTGTAAGTTCGTAGAAGGTGGTTGGGGGTAGCAGATTGTAGGTGTTGGTCTGTGATCACAGTGTTATACGATAATTAGTGTAAGTTCGTAGAAGGTGGTTGGGGGTAGCAGATTGTAGGTGTTGGTCTGTGGTCACAGTGTTATACGATAATTAGTGTAAGTTCGTAGAAGGTGGTTGGGGGTAGCAGATTGTAGGTGTTGGTCTGTGGTCACAGTGTTATACGATAATTAGTGTAAGTTCGTAGAAGGTGGTTGGGGGTAGCAGATGTAGGTGTTGGTCTGTGGTCACAGTGTTATACGATAATTAGTGTAAGTTCGTAGAAGGTGGTTGGGGGTAGCAGATTGTAGGTGTTGGTCTGTGGTCACAGTGTTATACGATAATTAGTGTAAGTTCGTAGAAGGTGGTTGGGGGTAGCAGATTGTAGGTGTTGGTCTGTGGTCACAGTGTTATACGATAATTAGTGTAAGTTCGTAGAAGGTGGTTGGGGTAGCAGATTGTAGGTGTTGGTCTGTGGTCACAGTGTTATACGATAATTAGTGTAAGTTCGTAGAAGGTGGTTGGGGGTAGCAGATTGTAGGTGTTGGTCTGTGGTCACAGTGTTATACGATAATTAGTGTAAGTTCGTAGAAGGTGGTTGGGGGTAGCAGATTGTAGGTGTTGGTCTGTGGTCACAGTGTTATACGATAATTAGTGTAAGTTCGTAGAAGGTGGTTGGGGGTAGCAGATTGTAAGTGTTGGTCTGTGGTCACAGTGTTATACGATAATTAGTGTAAGTTCGTAGAAGGTGGTTGGGGGTAGCAGATTGTAGGTGTTGGTCTGTGGTCACAGTGTTATACGATAATTAGTGTAAGTTCGTAGAAGGTGGTTGGGGGTAGCAGATTGTAGGTGTTGGTCTGTGGTCACAGTGTTATACGATAATTAGTGTAAGTTCGTAGAAGGTGGTTGGGGGTAGCAGATTGTCATCGTCTGCACCTAGCCATGTCTCCCTTTCGCAGATTGTGGCGTGCATTTTTTTTCTTTTCAGTTTTCCTTATTTTAATATTAATAATACTGATCTTCAAAAACTGGAACTTTTGGGATTTTCAAATTATCGGAATTTTGCTATAACAGACAATTTGACTGACATACGTATCTTCGTTAATCAATGTTGTGGTTTCCCATATACTCACTCACCCACTTTCACACACTCTCTCTCTCTCTGGTTTGTATTAATAATGAACAGTATTATATTTCTAAATTGTGTCTTTTTTATTTACATAGACAAAGACTGCCTGTTGTTGTTGTTGTTCCCCAAGCTGCCTGGCCGAACAGCCCCAAGGCCCCGAGCAAGGCCAAGGCCATAACCGAGCACCCCCACAGAACCCTCCATGGCGGGGAGCTGAGGAGGGTGCGGAAACGCCCGGGAAACCAAAGCCCCACCCAGGACCCTGTGCCCCTCAGCAATTATGAAGAGAAAGTTGAGGGGCAAAGGAAAAATGTGACGCTTTGGCTTCCAATCTTGGTAGATTGGGAGGTCAATCCACGGAAAAGACGCCGTCACTTGAGATCTAGAAAACATATAAGTAAAAGGGACAGTCAGAGTAAGCTATGGGTATGGCAGAGATCGCTCAGTTCTCACTCTGATAGACCAGCCCATCACCACATGACTAGAACCCAATCCTCTCAGCATCAGCTAGGAAAGGCCCTAGAAAGCCGCCTTTGGCGGGGGGATAGCTCCCCTATTTCAACCCCTTTCGGGGTTGGGCACCCTGGACTGCCTGTTCTAAGAAATGTCGTCTAAAATTGTTTTTGCTCCGTATTAAATTGTATAGGCTAGACTTGTCAGCCAAAAAGGTTAGCAGTAAGATTATCGTTTATAGATTATTTGAAAATATATATTTACGGATTAGTTTGCCTGTTTTAACAATAATCAAGATTGAAGCATGGTAAATATCAATGAAGGTTATGGGGATGAGGCATAAGGAGAAATATATAACTTTTAGCTTTAGTTCACATCTTTTTTGGCAGTCTTCAATTAGCTTTCATAATATTCATGCACAGATGACCACGAAAGAGGACAGGGACATGAGGAGGAAATTAGAGTAGTTATATGGTTAGGATAGCTTAGGTAGGGCTATTTTAAGGTGAGCATTACAATACTATACAATTGTTTTGGGTTGACCAAGATATGTTAGGGGGTAGATTTGGCTGTAAATTAAAATCATTCATGAAATGGTAAAATATGATCTAATATGTTAAGGATATGATAGCCGAATAAGTAAGACAAATTCGAAAAAAATAAGTCGAATATTCACAAATCTCTGTTTAACTAAATTCCAATAAAAACAAACATGAAACAACTTGTGTTACACCAATAGTCCAATACGTAGTGTTCATTATCAAAAGGGACTTAAGAACATAAGAAATCGGAAGTCTACATGAAGCTGACCGGCCTACACGAGGTAGATCCCATTTACACCTAGCCCATATCATTCATATGACTATCCAGTTTGCTTTTGAAATATCCTACCGTTCCTTAGCCAATTGCTGCACTAGACAATCTATTCCACATATCCACAACCTTGTTTCCCAACCAATGCTTATTACATATTTTCTAAAGCGGAACCTATCCAATTTGAAGCCATTTGAACGGGTTATCTCTCCGATATTAAGCTTCATCCTGTCGTAGTGTTATAAAAGGCATTAAAAGCAGTAAAGTAGCAGCCGGCTGTATCTCACACATTTGTGTTTAACTAATATCAAAATAGTTAAGAAATAACCATTTTCCTCTCCTGCTTTACTAACACTTATTATGCTAGATTAAAGATAATGATATGCATGTCTTCATGATAATTGGTTCACCCAAATATATTTATTATTTGCATTCAAGAACTGAGATTCAAGAGGAAGAAATTGAGGACAAGATTACTTACAGTACGATACAAAGAGTGAAAGACAAATATATAAGGACTAGTAAGAGAATCAGTAGTCTGCCCCTCATCCCATATGAAAGCCAATTGATGATGACAATGCACTAGTTTCAGGTTCATGAGAAAAATTAAGACGTGAAACTGCGCAAGAATAGACTTTACACAAATCATGTAGGGGAAGGAAGTTGAAGATAAGATTAGGTGGGAGAAGGAACATTTACTGAGAATAGACTTTAACAATATCATGTAGGGGAAGGAAGTTGAAGATAAGATTAGGTGGGAGAAGGAACATTTACTGAGACTTTTCATGTGTAGGGGAATCAAGAAGAAGATTAGATTAGGTGGGAGAAGGAACATTTACTGAGAATAGACTTTAACAAAATCATGTAGGGGAAGGAAGTTGAAGATTAGATTAGGTGGGAGAAGGAACATTTACTGAGAATAGACTTTAACAAAATCATGTAGGGGAAGGAAGTTGAAGATAAGATTAGGTGAGAGAAGGTACATTTACTGAGAATATCCTATCACACTATGTACACAGTATAACGAGAGATCAATGCTTACAAGGGAACATTTGAAATGTAATTTCAGTGCTAACGGTTTTGATAGTAAAAGTGTCAAGGAGGCAATGCTTATATGAAGTTCTGTAAAACTTATATTTAAGGATAAAGTCTGAGGCCCTGATAAATGAAGATGGCTTGACAATACAAAACAATAGGGAAAGATTAAAATGTTAGAGCATACAGTAAATATATTATTAGAGACACTTGAGAACATATCATTTGGTGACAAAATAAAGCCATACCAAAGGTCCTCTGAAAAGAGAATCTGATTAAATGCAATACTGTATAATTTATATTGGAGTTAGGGGATAAACTGGTAGTATCGTAAATCAAGGAAGAAAGAGGAAAGAGAGTGGAGAAAACAGATTTAAACTGAAGAGGCCTGAGCATCCCAGAATAGGAGAGGTTTAAGAGATAGGTAAATACATGGAAACCTTCATTGTCCTCTTCTTAATTTCAATGTTTTACCATCAACGTGCTGTACCAAAAACTCTTGATATTTCCATAACATTAGTAATGCATGAAGTTTTCCAAAATTCAGTAAGTAGTATGGACATAACATCCAATTTATAGAAGCTGGTGGCATGTTTGTGAATGTATGTGGTACTTAACCAGTGAAATTCCTTACGATGTATCAGGGCAAGTAAAAAATGTGTCAGGGCAAGTGAAAAGACTGTCAGGGCAAGTCAATTTCAGATGTCACTAGCCCGGGGCAAGTAGATCCGCAACACTAATTTCCCAGCCTGGACCAAACTAAAAACCTCCCCTTAAAAGGATGTCGCAGGTACAGAAGGGGTTTATAGTTAGGGTGAATTTGAGAGGCATAACAATCCAATTAATTGACCCGTTCAGTACCGGTAACCTCCTTTTTCATCATATTTTGGCAACTATTAGACGATTTTATTCAACTTAGGAAGGACATCTACAGGGTGTGACATTCGCCCGGATATGGTGACTCGAACAATCAGGAGAAGACAGGAACATTGTATCCTTCACGTTCCCATCAAATTGTGTATATTTTAAGGGGCTAGTGGCTGTTTGTTTGGTCTATTAATTCATGTATTCATATATTGTTTTAGTTTCCTCCCTAGACCTCCATCAAGATTAAAACAAAAAAACACCCCCTAGACCCCCCTTCAAGATCCCAGCCAAAGGCCGATTCCTCTTAAAATTACAGGTTCGCTATCGCTCGCCAGGAAAAAATCGAAAGGTCGTAATATTGACAAAGAAATGGGATGAAAGGTCGTAAAATCTCCAAACTAATGGAACCAACGTCTTAAAATCTCAAAACTAGTGGGGCTAAACATGAGGGAGAAGGGGGTCCAGAAAAACGGTCTGTCTCCCCTTAAATGTGCTAATATTCTTCTATGGATATTCCTCCGTTCATCGACTTCTTTAGACTCCTTTAAGGGGGGTCATCGGGTTTTTTTTTTTATCTTTCTCTCCTTTTCTCTCTTTCCCTGGCTTTTATCCATTCGGCCCCTTTCAGCCAACTGTTTTAAGACGTTTATCCCCATCCAGGTGTCGATTTCTTCCTGGCGAGCGATAGCGAGGCAGCATTGTATGGAGAAATCCGGCTTCGCCGGAGAGGTTTTTCTATCGAAAAACACAAATTTAGCTTGCTGTCAAAACAAATATATATATATATATATATGATGGCTCGCTACCGCTCGCCAGGAAAATATTGACACCTGGATGGGGGTAAACTTCTTAAAACAGTGGGCTGAATGGGGCCGAATGGATACAAACCAAAGAGAGAGGGAGAGAAAGAGCAAACAAGCGAGGTGGGCCCTATTAACTTAGTATAAATTACATTAGGGTATATAGACTTGATTAACTTTATATTTCTTTATAAGCAACACTTTAAAAACAAATGTAAGTTGGCTTTGGCTAGCTATCATTCATTCAATTCCAAGGAACACTGGCTACAGGCAATTTCGACTTATATTCCTCTCCGTATGGTACTCGCTGGGAATAGGTGTTTTTCTCCATTGACGAAAAGGCTCTCTAAAACTAAACAAATGTATTATATATTTTCAAAATCTCGCGTATGCTAAAATAATTTCCCACCGAAGACTTTTTAAGGGGGGATGGTCGTAGTTTTTAAGGGGGGATGGTCGTAGTTTTTAAGGGGGGATGGTCGTAGTTTTTAAGGGGGGATGGTCGTAGTTTTTAAGGGGGGATGGTCGTAGTTTTTAAGTGGGGATGGTTGTAGTGTTTAAGGGGGGATGGTCGTAGTTTTTAAGGGGGGATGGTCGTAGTTTTTAAAGGGGGATGGTCGTAGTTTTTAAGTGGGGATGGTCGTAGTTTTTAAAGGGGGATGGTCGTAGTTTTTAAGTGGGGATGGTTGTAGTGTTTAAGGGGGGATGGTCGTAGTTTCCTTCATCATATACAGTATGTATCTTTTTATATATTTTCATTTTCCTCCGTAGACCTCCTTCAATCTTAAATAAACACCCTCCAAGACTCTCCTTCAAGATAAATATGTAAAAAATGTCGATAGAAAAATTTCCCGGCCGAAGGCCAGTTCCTCTTATATTACAGGCTCGCTATCGCTCACCAGGAGAAAATCGACACGAAATGTCTTAATATTGACAAAGAAATGGGGCGAAAAGTGCTAATATCGCCAAACTAATGGGGCTAAACATGGGGAAGAAAGGGGACCAGTAAAATGACTCATCTCCCCTTACTTAATATAGAATAATAACCACCTAAAGTTTTCTGTGTCACGGGCCTGAAATAGCTGCTGCATCATGTTACCCAAACTCTCCAAGAAAACCAATACCTTATTCCAAGTAAGTAGGCCAAAACTCTTGCATATTAACCTCTATAACTCACAAACGACTTGAGTAATCAAAACTAATAATGCTACCATTTGGGAAGGGTCAGCCAGGGAATAGGTGTGAAAGTTTACAGCCCATTTGCTCTAGCCCATTTTGAGTTACAGAGGTTTGTGTTCACGATTTCTGGAAACAGGGTATAGTCCACATATATGAGTCGCCTATCAAAAACTCTATTTTCGTCAATCGTCACTATACCCGTTACGAATTCTGATATATGCAAACAGAGCTTATCCACATATGTCAGTTTCAGTAGCTCTATTTTCGTCTATCATAGCTCTTCCCAGCCTACGAATTCCAATATATGAAAGAACTATAAACAAAATAATATAATAAAAAGCTTATCCACCTATGTCAGTCGCTTTTCAGTCGCTATATTGTCGTCTATCACAACTATTCCCCGCCTACGAATTCCAATATATGCAAAAAAATAAAAAGACAAAACAATATATATAATAATAATAATAATAATAAAAAGCTTATCCACCTATGTCAGTCGCTATATTGTCGTCTATCACAACTACTCCCCGCCTACCAATTCCAACATATGCAAAACCTGTAATGCACTTTGCACATTTGCCCTGCACTTGTCACACAGGGTACCTTTGTCTGTCCTTGCACTCAGACAGGATAGGACAGCTGGCAAACAGTTTACAGTATATGCTATACCCTGTCTCAATTAAGGGGGATCCTTCACTTTTTGTCAATTTTTGTATTTATATATTTTTTCCTAGTTTCCTCGCTAGACCTCCATCAAGCTTAAAATGAAGCCCCCTAGACCCCCTTTCAAGATAAATTTGTAAATTTTTCGGTAGAAAAATGTCCTGGCCGAAGGCCGATTCCTCCTAAATTACAGGCTCGCTATCGCTCGCCAGGAAAAAATTGAGAGCTAATTGACAGGAAAGGTCTTAAAATTGACAGAAATGGGGCGAAAGTTCATAAAATCGCCAAACTAATGGGTCTAAAGATGAGGGAGAAGGTGGTCTAGAAAAGCGACTCGTCTCCCCTTAAGGAGGATATATATTTACTCGTTGATGTATATTTTTTATAATTGTTGTTAGTTTCCTCGCTAGACCTCTACCAAACTGTAACCCCCCCCCCCCAGACCCTCCTTCAAGATGAATTTGTATATTTCTCGATAGAAAAATGTTCCGGCCGAATGCCGGTTTCTCTTAAATTACAGGCTTGCTATCGCTCGCCAGGAAAGAATCGACACCTAAATTACACGAAAAGTCTTAATATGGACACAGAAATGGGGCAAAAAGTCTTAAAATCGCCAAGCTAATGGGCTGAACGTCATAAAATATGAAACTAATCGGGCTAAACATGAGGGACAAGGGTGACCAGAAAAACGACCCATGTCCCCTTAAGTCGTCCAGAAGTGGCGAAGACTCACCTCTAGAACTTAACCCCTTCTGTACCGGTGACGTCCTTTTAACTTTATTCTGGGTACTATTAGACCATTGTTTTCAGTTTAAAAAAGTGCCTCCAGCAATTGACAGGCTTTGAACTATCTCACTAAACCCTTTTTAATACCACAGAACCTTCTTAAACTACACAAATTCGTCTAAATATAGCTAGAAAAACTTAAAAAGCCGTCGCCGGTACAGAAGGGGTTAACAGGCTTCGAACTATTTCCCTTCACCATTTTTACTACCACAGATCCTTCTTAAACTACATTAAATCGTCTAAATACAGCTAGAATAATGCTAAAAAGACGTCGCCGGTACAGAAGGGGTTAAATAAGGGCTAGAGCAAATGGGCTGTACATGTCCACATCTATTCCCTGGCTGACCCTTTCCAAATGGTAGAAATGTTAGCTCGATTACTCATAGTCGTTTGTGAGTTAGGGGGAGGCAGTTGTTTTTTGGAGTCCTCCTCCTCCCTCATGTTTAGCCCTATTAGTTATGAGATTTCAAGACATTCGCCCCTTTAGTTTGGCGATTTTCAGACCTTTTACACCATGGCTTTGCCATATTAAGACCTTTAGTGCCATTTAGGTGTCGATTTTTTTCCTGGCGAGCGATAGCGAGCCTGTATTTGAAGTGGAATCGGCCTTCGGCCAGGAAATTTTTCTACCGAAAAATGTACAACTTTATATCGAAGGGGGGTCTTGTGGGTGTTTTTTCAAGTTTGATAGAGGTTTAGAGAGCAAACTAAATCCCTCCTTAAACCATTGAGCCGAACCAGCAAATTATGCTGCACAATACCGTCTGGGCTCCCTTAATAGAGGTTAACAATTCGAGAGTTTTGGCATACTTATTTGGAACAGGGTATAGGAAACGAATAACATTCTGGACTCCGAATTGGAAAGTGTGTGCTTATGATAAATGTGCATTGCAGAAAATCTCAAGTGTTTCTTTTGTGTTTAGCGGAAGTGTCAATAAAGTCTATTAAAACAAAACAAATCAAAGTGTTACTGTATAGTTAGCTGAAACATTTATATAATTTAGTCAAACAAATTCTTAGTGTTCCTATATAATTAGTTGAACAATAATATAGCATAAGAAAAACAAATAGTGTAACTTTTCACTTACTTGAAACATTAATTAGATAATATACCAAGAGTAGTTATAGATACTAAGCCACTAATAGAAAACTAGATAAGATAACATAAGCTAACTTTATTGTCAAATCAGTAAATCAGAACCCCATGGCTTTCGAATTATAGTGCGGTGCTTAGCCAACTTCCGGAGAGTGTGCAAGCGGAGTTAGTTCGCGGCCAAATTGAACCCTCCCGCCAGAAAATAATTAATTGTAAAGAAAACAAAGGTGGATTATTGGGCCAGCAACCCGGTTCATTGTTCCTTGTGTCCTGGAGGAGTGGCGGGTGGAGGAGTGGTGGGTGGAGGGTTCTTTACACCACACACACCGAGAGAGAGAGAGAGAGAGACCACCAACTACGGTAAGAGAACTTCAGATTTATAACCTTCACGTACGCAGTCGGTTCTAGTATAATTTGGGTGGATTCGCACCATGTCACCTTTTATTCTTCTACTTTACCCCTTCTTTCCTCCTTTCCTTCTCTCTAATTCTTAACCCCTTCTTTACCAGCGACGTCATTACCCGTGCCATCCTTTTAACCTTACGCTGGCTACTATTATACGATTGTATTAAGCTTAAAAAGGGCCTCCAGCAATCAACGGGCTTCGAACTATGCCACTTAACAATTTTTACTACCACAGATCTTTCTAAAGCTGCACACATTCGTCTTAACCCTCTGGCGCACGTATGGATGCCATGGCGTCCTCAAGCCATGCACAAAATTCGGTAAAACCACATGAAAAAAGCCATGGCGTCCATTTAGGATTCGATATATCTGGTCTACTAGTCCATATGTGGAGGTATCTGGCAAAAATTCATAGCTGGGTGAGCTGTGTGAAAGGAAACAATGACAAAACTATAGCAGCCCCAGACCGTGTGTGGCCTGTCCATGGAAACTATAGCAGCCCCAGACCGTGTGTGGCCTGTCCATGGAAACTTATATAACTTACTCAGAACTGAGAGGGTTAATAGAGCTAGAATAAAATTAAAAAGACGTCACCGGTACACAAGGGGTTAAGAATATTGTGCTTAGTCTTGGTTCTTTTCCGAGGTCCCTTAACCCCTTCTGTACCAGCGACGTCTTTTTAATCTTATTCTAGCAATATTTAGACGATTTTGTGCAGTTTGAGAAGGATCTGTGGTAGCAAATTGGGTTGAATGAAATATGTCGAAGCCTGTTAATTGCTGAAGGTGCGTTTGAAATTATATACAATTGATTAAACCCTTCTGTACCGGTGCGTCCTTTTAGTTTTATTATAGCTATATATTTAGACGATGTTGTGCAGTTTAAGAAGGATCTGTGGTATTATAAAGGGTTAGGTGAGATACAGTAGTTCGAAGCCTGTTAATTGCTGGAGGCCCTTTTTATAAACTCAACAAAATCGCCTAATAGTTGCGAGAATATAATGCAAAATATGTCGCCGGTACAGAAAGGGTTAACAGTAGCCAGAATGAAGTTATACAGACGTCACCGGTACAGAAAGGGTTAACAGTAGCCAGAATGAAGTTATACAGACGTCACCGGTACAGAAAGGGTTAACAGTAGCCAGAATGAAGTTATACAGACGTCACCGGTACAGAAAGGGTTAACAGTAGCCAGAATGAAGTAATACAGACGTCACCGGTACAGAAAGGGTTAACAGTAGCCAGAATGAAGTTATATAGACGTCACCGGTACAGAAAGGGTTAACAGTAGCCAGAATGAAGTTATATAGACGTCACCGGTACAGAAAGGGTTAACAGTAGCCAGAATGAAGTTATACAGACGTCACCGGTACAGAAAGGGTTAACAGTAGCCAGAATGAAGTTATTTTTTTTCTTTTTTCTATGTGATTGAGGGAGGCAAAAGGCATAACTGCCTATAGCGAGTGCCTTTCCCAGAGTTGAAAGAGTGACAGGGCCAAAATCAAGGGACGTTCGAGCCAAAATGCCTGGACACACGGAGTTTGAAGCAATTTAAGTCATAGGAAGAGGGAAAAACTGATTCTGGAAGAGAGTTCCAGAGCTCAGCTGTTGAGTAGAAGAAAGTTTGAGAGTAACGTTTCACTCTTGGGTTGGAGAGTTGCACAGAGTAGGGGTGGGATTGAGTTGCAAGACGGATACCACGTGCCCTACGTAAAGGAGGTGGTATGCACTGGGATAGCTCTGAGGAACACTGATTATTATAGTAGCGATAGAATAGCGAGAGAGATGCAACATTGCGGCGGAGAGAGAGAGATTGCAGAGAGTTGGTGAGTGGACGGGAGTTAATGATACGAAAGGCCTTCCTTTCAACTTTATCTAGGAGAGCGGTGTGAGAGGAACCTCCCCACACATGTGAACAATACTCAATACAAGGGCGCACTATGCCCCTGTACAGAGCAAGAAGCTGTGCAGGGGAAAAGAACCCTCTAAGGCGGTTGACCACACCCAGCTTCTGGGAGGCTGCCTTAGCAAGACTGGTAATATGGTCCTTCCAAATGAGAGCAGAAGAAAAAGAGACACCAAGAATATTGAGAGAAGATGAAAGGTTGATTTTTGTATTGTTGAAGAATAAGGGATAGTCCGCTGGGAGATCCTGACGGGTAGATAGATGGAGAAATTGGGTTTTGGAAGCATTAAAGTTAACAAGGTTTTCTCTGCCCCAATTGGAAATAGTATTTAGATCAGAATTTAAGAGTTCTATGGCTTCATTACGTTTGTCTGTCGTTGAGGGATTGCTGGCTGGGGCGTTCTGAAAAACTAATGGAGTAGTGTAAGGTTGAGTCGTCTGCGTATGAATGGATGGGAATTAAGGTACAGTTAAGGAGATCATTTATAAAAATTAGAAAGAGAATAGGAGATAGGACAGAGCCCTGAGGAACACCGGAGTTTATAGGGTGAGGAAGTGAACAATGTCCGTCCACAACCGCGGCTATGGAACGGCCGGAAAGGAAATTAGAGACAAAGGCACAGATGGAGGGACAGAAACCGAAGGAGGGTAGTTTAGAAATTAAAGATTTATGCCAGACTCTATCGAAGGCTTTCGATATGTCTAGTGCAATAGAAAAAGTCTCACCGAAGTACCGAAAGGAGGATGACCAAGACTTAGTAAGATATGAAAGAAGATCACCAGTAGAGCGACCCTTAAGGAAGCCATACTGGCGATCTGAGAGCAGATTATGAGAAGAGAAATGCTTAAGAAATTTGGAAGCAAGAATAGTTTCAAAAACTTTAGAAAGACAAGAGATGAGAGCAATTGGACGATAGTTGGAGGGTTGAGAGCGGTCACCCTTCTTTGGGACAGGTTGAATGTGAGCAAACTTCCAGCATGAAGGGAAGACGTTAGAGGATAGACAGAGACGAAAGAGTTTGCCTAGGCAGGGAGTCAGCACGGAAGCACAGTTTTTGAGAACAACAGGAGGAACACCGTCCGGACGTCCGGACCGTACGCCTTATTAGTGTTAAGCCCAGAGAGGGTAGAAAGTACATCTTTAGAAGTGATTAGGATATTAGGCATAATTAAGAGAGAGGAGGGCGGAGAGGGAGGAATAGCACCGGAATCATCCAAGGTGGAGTTTCTAGCAAAAGTTTGAGCGAAGAGTTTAGCTTTGTCAGAGGAAGAAGTGATGGTTGTGCCATCAGAGTGGGAAAGGGGAGGGAAAGACGAGGAAGATAAATTGTTGGAAAGGTTTTTGGCTAGATGCCAGAAAGCTTGGGAAGAGCTAGAGTTGGATAGTTCAGTGCATCTATTATTGATGAAAGAGTGTTTGGCAAGTCGAAGAACAGACGTCACCGGTACAGAAAGGGTTAACAGTAGCCAGAATGAAGTTATACAGACGTCGCCAGTACAGAAAGGGTTAACAGTAGCCAGAATGAAGTTATACAGACGTCACCGGTACAGAAAGGGTTAATAGTAGCCAGAATGAAGTTATACAGACGTCACCGGTACAGAAAGGGTTAACAGTAGCCAGAATGAAGTTATACAGACGTCACCGGTACAGAAAGGGTTAACAGTAGCCAGAATGAAGTTATACAGGAACGTCACCGGTTACAGAAAGGGTTAACAGTAGCCAGAATGAAGTTATACAGACGTCACCGGTACGGTACAGAAAGGTTTTAATATGTC
This sequence comes from Paralithodes platypus, assembly GCA_032716605.1. Taxonomy (NCBI): domain Eukaryota; kingdom Metazoa; phylum Arthropoda; class Malacostraca; order Decapoda; family Lithodidae; genus Paralithodes; species Paralithodes platypus. Next base: position 50,980,381 of record CM064520.1, read on the forward strand.
CGACACTATCAAAATCCACAGAAAATGTGAACTCCTAACTTCTTATAACTTCAAACACAATGAGAGCAATCGAGCTGACATTTCTCTCATTTGGGAAGAGTCGACCAGAAAATAGGTGTGAAATCTTACAGCCCGTTTTCGGGGGGATGGTGTTTTTTAGGGCACCCCTTCTCCCTCATGTTTAGCCTCATTTGCTATGAGATACGTTAGGCCAATTAGATTGGCGATTTTAAGACCTTTCGCCCAATTTCATGGTCAATATTCAGATCTTTCGTACCATTTTGGTGTCGATTTTTCCTGGCGAGCGGTAGTGAGCCTGCAATTTAAGAGGAACCGGCCTTTGGCCAGGACATTCTTCTACCGAAAAATTTACAAATTTACTAGGAGGAGGATCTTGGGGATGTTTTGTAAGCTTGATGGAGGCCTAGGGAGAAAACAAAAATGTATATGTATATATCTATATATATATATCTGTATATATATACAGTATATATATATCTGGATATATACAGTATATATATATATAATATATATATATATATATATATATATATATATATATATATATATATATATATACAGTATATATATATATATATATATATATACAGTATATATATATATATATATATATATATATATATATACAGTATATATATATATATATATATATATATATATATATATATTATATATATAATTATATATATATATATATATATATATACTGTATATGATGATAATAATAATAATAATAATAATATAGAAATAAATTATATCATCCAATAAATAACCCTTTCCCATGTTAAAGAACAAGGCCAAAGTTGGCTGGTTCCGAGCATTGTAGTAAGAGGCCTATTGCCAAAGTTGGCTGGTTCCGAGCATTGTAGTAAGAGGCCTATTGCCAAAGTTGGCTGGTTCCGAGCATTGTAGTAAGAGGCCTATTGCCAAAGTTGGCTGGTTCCGAGCATTGTAGTAAGAGGCCTATTGCCAAAGTTGGCTGGTTCCGAGCATTGTAGTAAGAGGCCTATTGCCAAAGTTTGGATCAATGTGTACAGTTGAGGTTAATAAGTGTTGTCAGATATTTCACAAAGTTTCGGACACTGACTAATACTCCGAGGGATTTTTTCCCCAGTAACTATAAAAATACCAATAACACTTTTTGAGCGAAAACCACTGGAATCTATGACAATACTTAATACCCCCGATTGTACACTCGAATTTTCTTTAAAGGAGGGAGGGGGGGGGGGGAGGTGTATATATTTGCTTATTCATTTATATTTTTATTATTTATTTAGTTTTCTCCCTAGACCTCCATCAAGCTTAAAAAAACACCCGCAAGATAAATGTGTACATTTTTCGATATGAAATTGTCCCGGCTGAAGGCCGGTTTCTCTTATATTACAGGCTCGCTATCGCTCGCTAGGAAAAAATCGACACCTAAATTGCATGAAAGTTCTTAATATTGACAATAAAATGGGGTGAAAGATCTTAAAATCGCTAAACAAATGGGGCAAACATCTTATAATCTCAGAACTAATGGGGCTAAACATGAGGGAGAAGGGGGGCCAACAAAAGGCACCCCGCTCCCCTTAATCCGAGTACATTAGACCTATTCCCAAAGTTTGGATGGATGTGTACACTTGGAGTGTTCTATCATCAGGCGGCTTATACGGTAACTCGTCCAACCTACCCTAACTTGGTCTTTATTGTGGAGTTAGGTTACGTCATGTTTGGAAAGGGGACGAAAGAGGAAACGGGGAGGGGAGAAGGGGGAGGGGGGAGGTGGGGGGGAGAGGAGAGGGAAGGACAGGAGAGAGAGAGAGAGAGAGAGAGGAGAGGGTAAGGGGTGGGAGGGAGAAAGGAGGAGAGGGGAATGAGGGAAGAGCAAAGGAGGGAAGGGGTGGAGAGAGACAAGGATATATTATATATATATATTTATATATATATATATATATATATATCCTTGCAATTTTGTAAGGAGCATGAAACCGTTCCTAAGTTTGTTCAGTTTAAGGTTTACAGTAAAGAGTTTCTTAGATGCAATACCTATAAAGAATGGCAGTTTGTCCTTTTGGATCGCGAGATTAAACAACAGAAAAAGAAATTGAAATTTTCCTTAGAAAAACTAGCCAACTATAAGTCATTATTTAAGTCTCAAGTCTCCTTTTTCGATTATTGGACATTCTTATATAAAATCATTGAACATTCGAAGGCAATCTCTGAAAAGGTAAAGATCCGTCATGATAATAAGCTCAAGTGTCTTGGTATTCAGCAAACTAAATACAATGAGGGCTGTATCTTCAATGAGTCGAGCAGACGACTTTCATCAAGAGAAAAGAAAGTTTTAATGCTGGGTCTGGATTTTTGTATTCCTTTTTATAAGAAGGATTGGTTGAGTCATTTTGTTTCAGTGGAAAAATTGTGTAATACAGTTCAAGAGTGTGTCAAAACGGGGTTGTTGAGAAATGGGATGGACAGTGATGGTGTAATTAACAAACTTAGGGAATTTGGCAATAATAACTATAGATTGGCAGTACGGGAATATCAAAATGTGGAATCATCTGTGTTTAGGAAAGAGGACTTGGATTTGCTTAGGGATTTGGGTAAGGATAGTTCAATTGTCATTGTCAAACCGGATAAGGGTAAGGGAGTTGTTATTATGGATAAAGTTGATTATTTGCAAAAAATTGAAACTATTCTGAGTGACCGAAACAGATTTAAACTAATAAAAGGTGAATTGTTTGATGTAATTATCAGAGGTGAGGATAAATTAAATAGGATTCTACGATCTATTAAGGACAGGATAGGTATTGACAGCTTCAACTTCTTATATGCGTCTGGCTCCGCTCCGGGAGTAGTATATGGGTTACCAAAGGTGCATAAACCAGGAATTCCACTCAGGCCAATTGTTTCATCTATAAAGACAGCGGGGTATAATTTAGCAAAATTTCTTCAACCCATAGTTGCTCCTCTTACAACTAATGAATATACAGTACTCAATTCTAGTAGTTTTGTGAGGGAAATTTCAAATCTTGTGTTGCCTAAACATTTTGTTCTTGCCAGTTATGATGTAGAGTCACTTTTCACAAACGTTCCTCTGAGTGAGACTTTAGAGATTATTTTGGATGAATATGATTCTGACAACTTTTTCAATATTAGTAAGGATATAGTTAAGAAATTGTTCTTGTTTGTAACTACAGAATCTTGTTTTTTGTTTAACAAAGTATTGTATAGTCAATTGATGGAGTTTCAATGGGGTCAAGTCTAGGTCCATTGTTTGCGGGTTCATTTTTATGCAATAAAGAGGTTAAGTGGCTTGATGAGTGTCCCCTATCATTCAAACCTATATTTTATAGGAGATATGTGGATGATACATTTTTAATATTTCGAGATGTAGAAGATAATATAAGTTTTTTTGAATATATGAACAAGCAACATCAAAATATTAAATTTACATGTGATAATGAAGTGAATGGGTCACTATCATTTTTGGATGTTAAAGTGATAAAGACAGATCAGGGATTAGCTACTGAGGTTTATAGAAAGCCCACTCATACAGGATTAGGTTTAAACTGGCTTAGCTACTGCCCTAAGATTTTTAAGATTAATTCAATAAAGACACTATTAGAAAGAGCCTATGCTGTTTGCTCCAGCTATGTTTCGCTACATGTTGAAATTGAAAAATTAAGGAAATATTTTATGCTTAATAACTATAAGGAAGATATATTCAATGGTATACTTAGACATTTTTTGTATGTAAAACAAGCTCAGGGTGTTCAATCAAATTTTGATGTAAAAAAGAAGATAATTTATGTTAAAATGCCTTACTATGGATCTATTAGCAATGAATTTCGTAAAATTGCACTAAATGTTCTGAAAAATAGTTTTCCTGCTGTGAGCTTTAGATTTGTTTTCACCAATAAGTTTAGAATTGGGTCATTTTTTAGCTTCAAAGATCGCGTGCCTGACTTTCTGTGTTCAAATATTGTATACAAATTTACTTGTCCTAGCTGTGAGGCTAGGTATTTGGGATGCACTAGTCGTTCCTTCAAAATTAGGATATTTGAACACCTGGGTAGGAGCTACCGATCGGGAAAGTTTTTACAGGCTATGGCGTTTTCGGCTATTCGAAATCATTCGCGTGAAGAGGATCATCTCTTTAGTGTGGGTGATTTTGAGATAGTCTCTAGGTTGGGTAGCCAGTCTGATGCATTGATTGGTGAGAAGTTGTTAATTAGTAAACTGAATCCTGAAATCAATCTTGCAAATAGTGGTTCATAAATATATGTTTGGTCAAATTTCAAGGGTTTGTTCAACATGGTTAGTGGTTCATTTGTTTGGGAAATTGTTTCATGGGAGTTTATTTTAGCCGCTTCTCGGTTCAGGTTCCTCAGTTCTCTCTTGTTCCTGGTGCTGATGAGAACTCTTTTCTGGGTAAGTCAAGTATAATGATGGGTTTAAACATAAATATTTTTGCTTTTGTCATTGGGAGTGATGTGTTTTTTGTGTTAAATCTCTAGATTGGGTTGAATTTCAGTCTCGTATTGCTATGATATATAAGATTGATTTAGGCTTAGTTTATTAGTGTTTTCATGTTTTTGACTAAGAGTATTATTTGTGTTTGGATTTTTGGTCAGGGGTTATGTAAGTTAATTACTAGTTATCCTTACTGATAAGTCAATGGTGTTAGATAAATTGGGAGATCGTTTCTTGATCCGTTGTATGGTATTAGCCTGTGTTGTGACTTTGTTTTGAGTTTATGGAAACAATGTTTGTATTCAAAGGTTAAAATATGTGTTATGGTTCAATTGTGATGGTCTTTATTTTGCTTTTCGGTATCTTCACTGGTTTTACATGGTTAGTGTATGAATTTTAATTTTATATATAGTGAGACATTAATATAGGATTGTTTATATTTAGTAAGTTTAACCTTTTATAGATTCGATAATCATTACCCTATTTTTTACAAATTGCGTTGTTCTAATAGTATATTACTTATTTTTAGGGAATGTTGTTCCTGATGATGGCTTAAGGTTAGCCGAAAATTTGAAAAATAAAGATGTTGCCTGGCGCCCTGTCAATTCTTTTCCTTTTGATATGGAGGTTTAAGTGCCCAAAATCTACTGCTGAAGTACTCATAACTATATATATATATATATATATATATATAGTATATTCAGACATGTATTTTTGGGTTAGACCTAAGATGAAACGACGGGATTATATCTGGTAATACAATTTTAAATTAATATTAATTTCCAAATACGAGTACTTCATCTAAATTCCGATCTTCTATAAATTACTCAAACACAAACAAATATTTGATTAAAAATTAGTCCCAGTAATTACAAATATGGGAAATAGGTCTAAGGCTCTAAGCAATTACTTTGATAGGTTAACAAACTTATGAGCGGAAATATGACCATACACCCTTCTCTCTATCTCTCCCGGTATCGTATTTCCTAGGTTATTTGAAAAGTTTTGGCCAGAAGTTTCCGTCCGTTCCTGGTTACTGATATAAAAGATTTACCAGTCCTTCACTTTTGCAGGCTCTCATACTATATCAATATTAATCCCTTCTGTACCGGCAACGTCTTTTTAACTTCATTAGGGCTACAATTAGACAATTTTATTCAGTTTTATAGGGGCCTCCAACAATTAACAAGCTGCGAACTATCTCCCTTAACCCTTTTTACTACCACAGATCCATCCAAAGATGTATAAAATCGTTTCAACATAGCTGACAAAAACAACAAAATACATCCCCGGTAGTGAAAGGGTTAAACCATTCAGTACCAGGGACGTCCTGGCAACTATTACACAATTTTATTCAGCTTAGGAAGGACGTCTAGCAATAATACGGTTTCAAATTATCTCTAGCAACTCTTTCAACTACCACAGATCTTTCTGAAGCTACATAATATCGTCTAAATATAGCTAAGGTAAAATATAACACACGTCACTGGTAATCAGAGGGTTAAGTAAGCTTCAACTACTGTAACGTGTTCAATCAAATGACTTAACCCTTTCAAGATCCTATACGCATTTCTTTCCTGTTTTCTGGTTATTATCAGACGATTCTATGCAGATTAGGAAGGGTATATGAAAGTCAGAGGGTTAATTGAGATGGTCTTTACCCTTACAATTCCCACAGATACGTTCTATTCTGTATATAGACGTCTAAAGATAGCCAGAGTAAACTTGTTGAAATGCGTCATTATCTTCAAAGGGTTAAGGCGGAATCACACCAACGCTTATTTCGGCAGCTTAGGCAAGAGTAAATTAAAATTATCATGGGTGGCTGATTCATAATAAATTGCCGAGTACCTGGCAGTTCACTCAGGCATTTCTAGTACGGTACCGGTACTCATCGTACATGTAGTGACAGTTTTGCTTTCTCGAGAACTTCATATGGTTCCTTTATTATTATTAAGGGAGCTCAGACGGTATTGTGCAGCATAATTTACTGGTTCGGTTCAATGGTTTAAGGAGGGGGTTTAGTTTGCTCTTTAAACCTCTATCAAGCTTAAAAAAAACACCCACAGGACCCCCCTTCGATATAAGTGTTGTACATTTTTCGGTAGAAAAATATCCCGGCCGAAGGCCGCTTCCTCTTCAAATACAGGCTCGCTATCGCTCGCCAGGAAAAAAATCGATACCTAAATGGCACGAAAGGTCCTAATATTGGCAAATAATTGGTCCAAAGGTCTGAAAATCGCCAAACTAATAGGGCGATTGTCTTAAAATCTCATAACTAATGGGGCTAAACATGAGGGAGAAGGAGGTCCCCGAAAACCAACTGCCTCCCCTTAATTTGAAATTCACTCATAAGAATGATTATCTGTCCTTTCTTCTAATTCCACTAAGTAAATCAAGGAACAGTAATAGTTCTTAGAAAATTTATTCTTCGTTTCGAGTTCTGTCTTGGCGTTGGCATAGTATTATAGTGATATGTAAATGTGTTGTTTATGCCACCTTTTCTTATTGTATTTTTAGTTGGTATTGTATTATTTGAGTGTAGTCTTGTATTACCGGTATATGTTATGGGTTTATCTTTATTACTAGTGTTATTAAGGGCACAGGGGTTTAATTTTGTAGGGTCAATTTATTTATATATTCATATATTTATTAGTTTCCCCCCTAGACCTTCATCAAACTTAAAAAGCATCCATTAGATCCCCCTTCAAGATTAATTTGTACATTTTTCGGTAGAAAAATGTCACGGCCGAAGGCCGACTCCTCCACAATTACAGGCTCGCTATCGCTCGCCTGGAATGAAATCGACACCTAAAGAACACGAAAGGTCTTAATATTGACAACGAAATGGGGCGAAAGGTCATAAAATCGACAAACTAATGGGGCAAACGTCTCAAAATCTCAAAACTAATGGGGATAAGCATGAGGAAGAAAGGGGACCAGAAAAAAGGCCCATCTCCTCTTAAACTTCACTGTTATTGTCTTCGTTGTTGTTGTTGTTGTAGTTCCCCAAGCTGCCTGGCCGAACAGCCCCAAGGCTCCGAGCATGGCCAAGGCCATAACCGAGCGCCCCCACAGAACCCTCCCTGCCGACCACAATAACGCCTGGGTGACCGAAGCCACTCCATGGCGGGGAGCTGAGGAGGGTGCGGAAACGCCCGGAAAACCAAAGCCCCACCCAGGGCCCTGTGCCCCTCAGCAATTATGAAGAGAAAGTTGAGGGGCAAGGGAAAAATGTGACGCTTTGGCTTCCAATCTTGGTAGATTGGGAGGTCAATCCACGGGAGAGACGCCGTCACTCGAGATCTAGAAAATATATAAGTAAAAGGAACAGTCAGAGTAAGCTATGGGTATGGCAGAGAACGCTCAGTTCTCACTCTGATAGACCAGCCCATCACCAAATTGTCTTCGTTATTGTCTTTTACTATGGACTTATTTTTGTATTTTCTTTCATTGTCTATTCTTGTATATTCTCATTCTCTATATTCAATTCTATTTTATTTTTCTCATTGTTTATTATATTTTCATTTTCTTATTGTGTATTCTATCTCATTCTCTCATTGTCTATTGTTTTCTATTGTCATATTGTATATTCTATTCTATTCTATTCTCATTTTCATATTGTCGACTCATTTCTACTTTTATCATCTCATTGTCTATTCTTTTTCTATATTGATTCTCTCATTGTCTATTCTTGGTTCCTTTTTTCATTGTTTATTCTATTATAGCCTATTCTCCGTTATCACATTGTCGATTTGTTTCTATTTTTATCCTCTCATTGTCTATTCTATTCTCTTATTCTCTTCTATTTTCCCTTCTACATTGTCGATTCTTTTCTAGTTTCATTATCTCATTGTTTATTCCTTTTCTATACATAGCCTCTCATTGTCTATTCTATTCTCTCATTCTCTTCTATTCTCCCTTTCACATTGTCGATTGTTTTCTAATTTTATCATCTCACTGATTATTATTTATTCTATATTGATTATCTCATTGTCTATGCTTGGTTCCATCTCTCATTGTCTATTCTTCTATATTCTATTCTCTCACTCTCTATACTTTGTCTATATTTATTCTCTCATTGTCTATTTAATTATAATTTCTTCATTGTCTATTCTTGTCTATTTTCCTATCTCATCGTCTATTCTATTCTCATTCATTGTTTATTCTTTCCCATTTCATTCTCTCGTTGTCTATTCTATTATATTATCTCAATCTCCATACTTTGTCTATATTTATTCTCTCATTGTCTATTCTTGGTGCCTTATTTTGTTCCCCTGCACAAGCTCGCACTCTCATATGCCATCTCTAATTCTTTGGCCCAAACAATATATTTTGCAAGCTCGCTCTCGCTCTTGCTCTATATTTGGATAAAGCTCTCTATTGAATTGTCATTGTTGGTCTCTCTCTCTCTCTCTCTCTCTCTCTCTCTCTCTCTCTCTCTCTCTCTCTCTCTCTCTCTCTCTCTCTCTCTCTCTCTCTCTCTCTCTCTCTCTCTCTCTCTCTCTCTCTCTCTCTCTCTCTCTCTCTCTCTCTCTCTCTCTCTCTCTCTCTCTCTCTCTCTCTCTCCCCGTGGTAATAATATGCTTGACCTTGTACTCGCAACAAAAGAAGAATTAATAGAGAATTTGAATGTTGGTGATGAATTCAGTAACAGCGACCATCGTACGATAACTTTCACTTTAAAGTTTACTAGTAACAAATCAAATAGCAGCATTGAGAAAGTCCCTAATTTCAAGAAAGCAAATTTTCATAAACTTAAATCAAAGCTTAAAGAAACTTACTGGAGCATTCTGACTAACAATAACGACATAAATACATCTTGGGAGTGTTTCACAACCACTTACCTTAAGGCAGTGCAAGACAGCATACCATCGAATATACGGCGTCCAGGTCATAATGATAAGTCCAAATGGTGGAATAAAGATATTTCAGACTGTCTGCTTGCTAAAAAATTTGCTAATGATAGATTAAAATCCTCACAAAATGACGAAGAACGGGTGAAATTTGTAGAGCTACGACGCAAAGCCAAAAAGTTAATTAAGCAAAGTAAAAAGACCCTGGAGTTACATGTTGCGAATCAAAGTAAAACAAACCCGAAAGAATTCTATAGTTTATATCAGAAAGAAAAAAGTAGTTACTTCAACTGTTGGACCGTTAGTCGATGAAAATGGAGAATACACCAAAGACGAAGTACAAATGAGTAATGCCCTCAATACCTTCTTTGCATCAGTTTTTACAACCGAAGACCTCAGTGATATCCCTACACCATCGCCGATTCAGATTGATAATTCAGATGTTCTAAGCAATATCACCGTTACAGAGAGAGAAGTATTGAATTATTTAGATAAACTCAAGGTAAATAAAACGCCTGGACCTGATACAATCTCACCTAGAGTTCTAAAGGAAGCTAAGGATGAGCTCTCCAAACCACTGACATTGCTATTCAATGAATCCTTGCAGTCTGGGACTATGCCTGATCAGTGGAAGCTAGCCAACGTAACACCGATATTCAAAAAAGGCAGCAAATCCCTACCCAGTAACTATCGTCCAATTAGCTTAACCTCAATTGTATGTAAAATGCTAGAAACGGTCATAAGAGACAGACTCGTAAATCACTTAGAGGCAAATAACTTACCGTACTTAAAGATACTCAACACGGCTTTCGTAAAAAACGTTCCTGTTTAACAAACCTCTTAGACTTATTCCACGATATCCTCAACCTCTACGATGAGAGTAAAGCTGTAGATATTATATACCTTGATTTTCAAAAGGCCTTTGACAAAGTTCCCCACAAACGTTTACTGCTAAAACTAAAAGCGCATGGAATACAAGACAGTGTGTTGAAATGGATAGAAAATTGGCTCAGTGACAGAAAGCAAAGAGTAGTCATAAACGGTAAGGCATCTAAATGGACCAATGTAAGTAGCGGGGTACCCCAGGGATCGGTACTAGGACCAATTCTCTTTCTAATTTACATCAACGACATAGATGAGGGTCTCACCTGTACAATCTCAAAATTTGCTGACGATACAAAAATTGCAAATAGCGTACTCTCAAAAGAACAAGTTGACGATATGCAACACAATCTAGATAAATTGTCATGTTGGGCCCAAATTTGGCAAATGAGTTTCAATGCGGATAAATGTAAAGTACTACATATCGGATACCTAAATGAGAAAGCAAACTATTCGATGAATGGCACTCAGCTTAAGAATGTAAACAAAGAAACCATCTGGGAGTAACAATATCGAGTAACCTAAAACCGAGTCAACAATGTTCAGAAGTTGTTAAGAAGGCAAACAAAATAATTGGCTTTATAGGCAGGTCATTTGAGCATAAATCCAAAGAAGTTATCCTAACCCTTTACAATTCCTTAGTCCGCCCTCTTCTGGAATACTGCGTTCAATCCTGGTGCCCTTATTACCAAAAAGATATAAACAAGCTAGAACGAGTTCAACGTAGAGTTACCAAAATGGTACCTAGCCTAAAGAACAAACCATACGAAGAGCGTCTTAGAGAATTAAATCTATTTCCTTTAACCCAGCGCAGATTAAGAGGTGACTTAATTCAAGTGTTCAAAATCATCAAAGGCATCGACAATATGAACTGTAGTAAGTACTTCACTATCGACCAATCTAATTACACGCGGGGAAAACGGTTGCAAAATTATTGGTAAATCTTTTAACTCACACGAATCTAAGAATTTCTTCTTCAATCGAGTTGTCAACTTGTGGAATGGGCTTCCCCGAGACGTTATAGACTGCAGCACCGTTGATTCATTTAAACTCCGCTTAGACAAATATCTCGCATCAAACCCGCGACTGACTGCGTTTGTAAATGAATAACTTTATTTTATCCCCCCTCAGTTACTAACCCATCTGTCCCCTACTAACTTCCTAATCCTGCCACGGACATTAGTTCTAGGGCAGTAGTTCCCTTTCCAATGTTCCCTTACCCACTCTAAACCACTGTTTGGACACTTGATCCTCAGTGTTTTGGAGGACAAGCAGCCTAGAAGGGTCACTAGAACTGTTGTTGCTTGATTTCCTTTGTACTCCTTTGTACTTGTACGATATCATGATAATGTTTTCATTTTTCGGTATATTAATTTTCACTCTCCACCCCCCCCCCCCTCTCTCTCTCTCTCTCTCTCTGTTATACGATATTATGATGATGTTTTCGTTTTTCGTTGTATTTACTCTCACACTGCAACATTCTTCACCCCCCTCCCTCTCCTTCCCTCCCTCCCTCCCCCTTCTCTTTCTCTCTGAACAAGTAATTTATTGTCTCTTAATCAATTTCCCTCCCATCCTGTTCTTTGTTCTACTCGGGTCTGGGGAAGTCTTTTAATCCACTTTTTCCTTGGCTTTCTCTAATTCATTGATCAAGGGATTTACTCTCTATCTCCTTCTCTCCCCCCCCCCTCTCTCTCTCTCTCTCTCTCTCTCTCTCTCTCTCTCTCTCTCTCTCTCTCTCTCTCTCTCTCTCTCTCTCTCTCTCATATATATATACAGTATATATGATATTGATGTAGGTCTGAATAACTTTATCTCCAATTTTGCTGACGAAACAAAGATAGGGAATATAGTCTTGAGTGAGGAAGACAGAAATAGCCTACAGTCCGACTTAAGCAATATAGTGGATTGGTCAGAAAAGTGGCAAATGCACTTTAATGATGACAAATGTCAAATTTTGCACGTTGCTTCAAAAAACAAAAAAGTATGATTATCAAATGAAAGGCCAACCAATAATAACAAACTCTAAGGTTAAAGATCTCGGGGTTATAATATCATAAAACCTAAAATCCTCAGAGCAATGTGCGGTTGCGGCAAATAAAGCTAACAAAGCCTTGGGATTTATCAAAATATATTTTACCAATAAAAACGAAAAAATTATTTTGCCGTTATTCAAAAGCATTGTTAGACCCCATCTTGAATATGGCGTTCAGTTTTGGTCCCCGTATCTCAAGAAAGACATTAACACAATTGAATTTGTGCAGCGTAGGGCAAATAAACTAATTCCCTCTCTGAAAAACAAGCCATATTATGAAGGAATAAATAAATTAAATTTGTTCTCGATAAAGAAAAGGAGGTTGCGAGGCCAACTTATCGAGTGTTTTAAGATACTTAAAGGATTTGACAGAGTAGATATCAGTGCACTGTTTACGATTAATAACAATGCTGCAACCCGAGGTAATGGAATGAAATTAATTAGAAAAAAGGTATCCTTAGATGTGACACACAATTTCTTCACATACAATGTGGTTAAAGAGTGGAATAGTTTACCAAGGGAGGTGGTCGACAGTAATTATATTGATACGTCAAAAAAAAGAAGACTGGACGATCATCTAATGAAGATTGGATTAATATGAATTAATCAGTAGGCATGTGTAATTTCCCTTTCAAACTTATTTCTTTCAATACTATATAAAAACTTTCCTTGTGGGAATTTCCTGACCCATAAGGTTACACTTCATCCTATTTTCCGGTACGGCTTTTTAGCCGGAGGGATCGGAGGGTGGGGAGAGAGCCTTCTACTTTACTGTCCTATTCTTCCACTATAAACTGTCCCTGTCTAGTAGTATTAAGGCCGGACCACCTAGTTGGGACCGCAAGGCCTGTGTGGTCTGAGTCTCTGTGTAACTCTCTCTCTTTGCTGTCTGTTGCACAATATTGGGATAATGCTCTCTATTGAGTTTTCGGTTTATTTCTTATCACCCTGTACGCGGCGTCTCTCTCTCTCTCTCTTTTGTTCTCTCTCTCTCTCGCTCTCGCTCTCGCTCTCGCTCTCGCTCTCGCTCTCTCTCTCTCTCTCTCTCTCAATTGACTTCTTATACAATCTTTTCCATTCGCTCAGTTTTTCAAGTTTAATATGGCATAAGTTTAATATGGCATAAGTTTAATATGGCATGTTTAATATGGCATAAGTTTAATATGGCATAAGTTTAATATGGCATAAGTTTAATATGGCATAACTTTTTTTTCCCCCACTTATTTTTTCGATCAAGCATTATTTTTCTCAGTTTTGTTCGGTTTACATTTTCCAGACTTGTTTGGTATTCAATTATTTTGTTCTTTTCGTCATTTAATTGTTGTTCGTTTACTTGTATTTATTATAGTAACTTTATTTACTTTGGCCTTTATTTTTGTTTATAATATATATATATATATATATATATATATATATATATATATATATATATATATATATATATATATATATATACAGTATATATAATAGAAAAACAAACAAAGAAATATATAGAGAAATTTAAGGAAGGACTGTCTAGTGGGGACCCCGAGGTCTGTGTACGTAACTCTCTCTCTCTCTCTCTCTCTCTCTCTCTCTCTCTCTCTCTCTCTCTCTCTCTCTCACATTGCAAAATTATCGGTAAATCTTATAACTCGTACGAATCTAAGAATTTCTTCTTCAATCGAGTTGTAAACTTGTGGAATGGGCTTCCCCGAGACGTTATAGACTGCAGCATCGTTGATTCATTTAAACTTCGCCTAGACAAATATCTTGCATTAAACCCGCAACTGACTGCGTTTGTAAATGAATAACTTTATGTTATCCCCCCCCTCAGTTACTAACCCATCTGTCCCCTACTAACTTCCTAATCCTGCCACGGTCATTAGTTCCAGGGCATTAGTTCCCTTTCCAATGTTCCCTTACCCACTCTAAACCACTGTTTGGACAATTGATCCTCAGTGTTTTGGAGGACAAGCAGCCTAGAAGGGGCTTGATTTCCTTTGTACTCCTTTGTACATTCTCTCTTACTTACTTACTCACTCACTCTATCACTCTTTCTCTCTCTCTTTCTCTATGGTTCTTTGTTCCAGGTGTAGTTTCAGCAATGGGGTTTTTTCGCCATATTTTCAGATTCCCCGCTCTTCCTCCGTGTAATGGAATTGGGGGCCTCTTGCTTTTTACCATTCTCTGACCATTCTTTTCCAGTAAAATTTGTTCACCATTTGTTCAACTTGTGCACCCTCCTCTCTGGCACTGGCAGGGAATTGGCTTGGCTTCCTCTGTTGTGTTCACTAATTTATATAGTTTAATATATTTTGTATTTGTTTTTATGGGGTTCTGTATATCAGTAAAACAAAAAGTGTTCTGTTTAGCTTTTATGCTCTCTCTCTCTCTCTCTCTCTCTCTCTCTCTCTCTCTCAGGCAGATTTCTCCTAAAATTATAGTCTCTCTCTCTCTCTCTCTCTCTCTCTCTCTCTCTGGACAGTTAGATCTAGGCTTAAGTTAAGTAGGGAAGGGTGGGGTGCGTCTGTGTGGATTATCAGGTAGAACTATTTAGGAAAAAGTTGACTGTATTTGATTGTTTCAGTCGAGTCCAAAAAGTCTACGCCTTTTTTTTTTTTTTTTTTTTTTTTTTTTGTATTATGGACAAGGGACAGGAGTTCTCGAAAAGAGGCTCCTGTTCTGACACTATGCTGGCTTAATAATCCAATAGGGTTGGTAGCCTCTGAAATCCTATTTTAACTTTACTGTATTATGGCTATCATTAAACGATTTTTTTCAGATTAGGTAGAATTTGTAGAGGTTACATTTATAGTCTAAATTATTCAAAGATATGACGTCCAATATGCGAACAATTATCTAATGAGAACCATAATGAATTGCAAATTAGCGAATCATTCAGAGGGTTAAGGGGACAATGGCTGTTTGTTTGGTCTATTAATTAATGTATTCATATATTTGTTTAGTTTCCTCCCTAGACCTCCATCAATCTTAGAAAAACACCCCCTAGACCCCCCTTCAAGATAGATTTGTAAATTTTTCGGTAGAAAAATATCCGGCCAAAGGCAGATTTCTCCTAAAATTATAGGCTCGCTATCGCTCGCCAGGAAAAAATCGACACCTAAATGTCACGTAGGGTCCTAATATTGACACAGAAATGAGGTGAAAGATCATCAAATCCCAAAACTAATGGAACCAACGTCTTAAAATCTCAAAACTAGTGAGGCTAAACATACATAAAATACATACATACAATTTTAAGACTGAGTGTTCCACACATACGTGCAGTTTCAGTCTCTTGTCCTAATGGCGGCGTTCCAGGCAACCCTGTTAAGGGCTGCTTCACTTGTCAAGTTCTTGGATTTGAGATCGGCACGTATATTCCGATCCCAGGTCTTCCTCGGTCCATCCCTTGGTGCAGCTCCCTCCACAATCACAGACCTGCATTTTTCACCCAATTTTGTTCATCCATTCTCTCCACATGTCCATACCATCTCAGTCTACATGTATTCATCACCTCGCTAATACTCTTTATACCTAAACGTCTCCTCAGCTCAACATTTGTTATTCTATCCTGTAGCCTGGCTCCACACATCCATTTCACCATTCTCATCTCATTACGTTCCATTCTGTTGACATCCTCTACTTTAATGGCCCATGTTTCTGAGGCATACGTCATTGCACTTCTAACACATGAGGCATACACCTTTCCCTTCAGGGGGAGAGGCATTCTTTTCATGGTCAGGATTGGCAGCAGTTCTCTAAAATTCCCCCAGCCACATCTAATTCTAGCAACAGTGGCAGCCTCGGCCCCACCACCGGCAGAGATGGTATCTCCTAGATAACAAAACTTGTTCACCAGCTCCAGTGACTCATTTCCAAAATTCACAGCCACAGGATCATCACTAAACACAAGCTCGCCTTTGCACACTACGCACTCAAATTTCTCTATTTCTGACTTATCCTTCGGCAGGGGTCCCTTTATTCTACTGCAGCGCTTATTCCCATGGTGCACCCAGCGTCGACAGATGCTACATTGAATCGCGTTAACGCCCACACCCTTTCCACACACTGCACATGGGTATGCACCGTTCTTTTCCACATTGCCTGGTCTCAATCTACAATGCACAACCTTGGTTTTGTTAATATTGACTCTTAAACCCTTGCTCGCCATGCCCTCTCTCCATTCTCTGAATTTGGCCTCAGCATCTTGCATACTGTCAGCTATTAGGACTAAATCGTCTACATAAAACAGTTCCAACGGGAGTCCGCCTCTAAAAACTCTAGACAGTGCCTCCAAGACCTTAATAAAGAGGAGGGAGCTTAACACTGAACCCTGATGGACTCCAACACGGACTGCGAACTCATCACTCAGTACACCCTTTACCCTCACCGCACTTCGCGAATCCTCATGGGGGAGAAGGAGGTCCAGAAAAAAAAAACGGTCTGTCTCCCCTTAAATCAAATCAGGGCAACTCCCCACTCAGGTAAGGTAACGGGTTAAGGGCAAGGCATAGAGAATCTTGGGGTGTTATGATAGTGATTTACCTTGCTATGATACCTTTATATTATATGAAGGGAGGTAAACGTCTTAAAACAGTAGGCTGAATGGGGCCGAATGGATACAAGCCAAAGAGAGAGGGAGATAAAGAGAAAAAAATGCGAGGTGGGCCCCCTTGATCGTAAGGCAAAATTACCAACAATGTGAGGACAAATGATGTATTAGAATCAGGTCAATGAAGTCAAAATCATTGAAATTGTGTAGACAAATTATATACTTGAATCAGGTAGGCCTAAATGAAGTCAGAATCATTGAAATTGTGTGGACAAATTATATACTTGAATCAGGTAGGCCTAAATGAAGTCAAAATCATTGAAATTGTGAGGACAAATTATATACTAGAATCAGGTAGGCCGAAATAGTCAAAATCATTGAAATTGTGTGGACAAATGATATACTTGAATCAGGTAGGCCGAAATGAAGTCAAAATCATTGAAATTGTGAGGACAAATTATATACTTGAATCGGTTAAATGAAGTCAAAATAAGTGAAAATCTGAGGACAAATTATATAGAGAATCGGTCACAGGCAAAACAAATGCTGAAAATATGGCCGTGTGACACCATTTTTAGTCTGTTTATGTAGCCGTCTGTATTATCTGTATCTATCTGTGTCGGTCTGTAGGTCTGTCTGTCTGTCTGCCGATGGAACCTGTGTATCGAAGAGTTAAGATTAATTTATGATGTTTGCCTCTCTCTCTCTCGCTGTGTGTGTGTGTGTATATGTGTGTGTGTGTTACTCGTCTCTCTTTAGTAACCCTTTCAAGCCGATCGCGACATATTAATTTCAATAATGTTTATACAGGTACAAACCCACTGAACCCACATGGACTCAAGAGACATAGCTAAGGGAACTATACATAACATAATTAAGCTTTATATAGGGGTCTTAGAATAGGCAACCAGAGTTCAGGATATAATATTTAGGTTATTCTAAGCACAACATATCCTAGGATGAAATGTCTAATTCACTTTCATAAACCCCTTGGAAACCAAACAGGTAATTTCACAGTTTATTGAGGTTTATTACTAAGCGGGTTTACTGTGATTTTCAACAGTCTGTAAGCTTAAGGGGCGTCACCTACTTTCTTTCTCTCCTTTTCTCTCTTTCTCTGGCTTGTATCCATTCGGCCCCATTCAGCCTACTGTTTTAAGACGTTTATCCCATCCAGGTGTCGATTTCTTCCTGGCGAGCGATAGCGAGCCACCATTGTAGGGAGAAATCTGGCTTTGCCGGAGACATTTTTCTATCGAAAAATGTACAAATTTAGCCTGCTGTCAAAATATTTTAAATATTATGCTGGCTCGCTACCGCTCGCCAGGAAAAAATTACACCTAGGTGGAGATAAACGTGTTAAAACAGTAGGCTGAATGGGGCCGAATGGATACAAGCCAGAGAGAGAGAGAGGGCGAGTGAGAGAGAAACCAAAAAAAAAGAGGTGGGCCCCCTTAACAGTAAACAGGTAAATGTTGATATGTTTTGTACCCGTTTTGACTCCTTGATATCCCTCTGAAGATGTGTAAAATCGTCTCAAGTTATCCAGAATAATATATAATAACAACACTGTACGGAAAGGGGCAAACAGAGCAATAGTTTGGTCCATTAATACCAGTACTCCCCTATTCTGATAATGGACTTGCCTTCTCCCACGCTAGGTAGGTGGAGGGAAGGCGAGTCCATTAGCAGTATGGGGGAGTGCAGGTAATAATGGTCCAACATTTTGCGCTGTTAATAGCATGACTTGGAAATTTATTATAAAATATTTTTGCTTAGAATACCCTAAATAAATTATCCTTTATAGTCTGGTGTGTGTGTGTGTGTGTGTGTGTGTGTGTGTGTGTGTGTGTGTGTGTGTGTGTGTGTAATACTACTACTAATAATAATAATAATTGTCGGTTTATTGTGTGTGTATGTGTGTGTGTGTGTGTGTGTGTGTGTTTTCCTCTTGACTACTCAGCTGTTGGGAATATTTTGTAGGGAAATATTGTGTTAAGGGGACACTGACTGTTTTTCTGGCCTATAAATTCATTCATTCATAACTTCTAGTTTCCTTGCTAGACATCCCTCAAACTTAAAAAAACATCCCCTAGACACCCCTCAAGATATATTTGTAAATTTTTCGGTAGAATAATTCCTCTTACAATTACAGGCTCGCTATCGCTCGCCAGGAAAAAATCGACACCTAATTTTTTTTGTTTTCTATGTGATTGAGGGAGGCAAAAGGCAGAATTGCCTTTAGCGAGTGCCTCCCCCATAGTTGAAAGAGTGACAGGGCACGATAGGTCTTAACATTTATAACGAAATGGGACGAAAGGTCTTAAAATCGCCAAACAAATGGGCCGAACGTATACAAATCTAAAAACTAATGGGACTAAACACGAAGGAGAAAGGGGACCAGAAAACCGACCGTCTCCCCTTAAAAAGTAAAACATAACAGTAATATGACACAGACAGAGTAGTTTCAGTGTATTTTTTAAGGACAGGTAGCTTTTTTTTCCTCTGGACCCCCTTCTCCCTCGTGTTTAGCCCCGTTACCTTTGACATTTTAAGATGTTCGCCCCATTACTTTGGCAATTTTATGATCTAAAACAAGAACAACAAAAATAGGAAAAGTGGGGATTGGGCCTGAGTATATAGATAGATAGATAGATAGATAGATGATCTTTCGCCATATTTGTTTTGCCAATGTTAAGACCTTTCATGCAATTTATGTGTCGATTTTTTGTCTCTTTCTTATTTATATATTATTTATTCATTGTTTGCATTTTTATTTGTTCACCCTTCATCCTTCCTGAGCTGCGTAAGATCGTGTTATTTATATAAATATATATTTGTTTTATATATTTCTACTTTTTTAGTTTTTTGTTTGTTTTGCACTTTCAGTTCTTCGCCCTTTTGAGGCCCACATATCCTTCCTAAGCTGCGCAAAATCATCTCATGCCAGCCAAAATGAACCCATGTAATATAGAAAAGTAAATCCCTACTACATGCCCAATACCTGTACTGTATAATTATACCCTTCTATAGTTACACTCCTTAAGCCGGTATCACAAAAGAGCTTTTATAGTCAACATTCGATGATCAACATTAATTTGTATGACAACATTTCTGGAGTATTTTGCCCTGGTATCGGAAACTAGACTGATGATAGATGAACTTGGGTGACCGAAATATTATAAATGTTGACCACATAAGCTGCCAGAGCAGTGTTGAGGATAAATGTTGAGTCAAAAAGCGCTCGTGTGATACCGGCTTTACACTCCTTATACCAATTTTTTTTCTCACAGTGTAGATCAGCTCCCTTCTAATATATTCTATTCTATTCTATTTACTCAGGCCCAATCTCAACTTTTCCTATTTTTTCCCCATTTTCCTTTTTTTTGGGGGGGGGGGGGGAGGGCGACTCAAGACAGAGCCAGAATAGTGACAGCACAACAAAAAACAATGAACACACAAAAACACAAATACAAATTCACACACATCTAGGTCATCCAGGAGAAGACCCAGACACCAGGGTCACCAAGGTCCCTTCTAATATATTACCACAAAATAATGGGATACACGATATTCAGTACAATTAATTCAACCTTTCAAACGCCAGAATTCCCTTCAAAGTCATTAGTGTTACCGGAAACAAATATATAACTAAATAATAAATATAAATAAATGAATATATAATAATAAAACTAATAATAATAATAATAATAATCTATCAATCTATCTATCTATATACTCAGACCCAATATCCACTTTTCCTTTTTTTCTTTAATAATAATAAAAATAATAATAATCCTAATTTAACCTTCCAAACACCAGAGTTCCCTTCAAAGTTATTGGTGTTACTGCCAAAAATATAGTAAATTAATAAATCAAAATTAAATAGATAAACATAATAATATTAATGTATGTAAAGTATGCATATACACAGGCACATACCCCATGGCTGGGGGTGGCCGACTCGAGACAGACCCCGAACAGGAACAAAACACACACACACACACACACACACACACACACACACACACACACACACACATACACATACACACACACACACACACACACATTTAATAATATCTAATATTAGTAATCATAATGATTCAACCTTTGAAACAGCATAATTCCCTTCAAAGTTATTAGTATTACCGCAAGAAAATTAATACAAAAAATATAAATAAATAAATAAATCAATACTAATAATAATTCAACCATTCAAACACCAGAATTCCCTTCAATATTATTAACGTTACGAGAAAAAAAAATGCTTGTTACAAAATTGCGAGCTAAAAACTATTCCCGAAACCCGCGTGACAGTTATTAAGTATGCATTGCCTTTTATGAATATCCTATCAGAGTGGCCCGTGTTCTCTGTGTGGTGGTTCCAGAGACAAATTAAAACTAGTCAACGAGGTGGTGGTGGTGGGGTGGTGGTGGGGGTGGGGGAGGTGGAGGTGGAGCTGGGGGTGGTGGTGGTGGTGGTGGAGGTGGTGGAGGTGGTGGTGGGGGTGGTGGGGGTGGGGGTGGGGGTGGGGGTGGTGGTGGAGGTACAAAGGAGTACAAAGGAGTACAAAGGAGTACAAAGGAAATCAAGCAACAACAGATCTAGTGACCCTTCTAGGTTGCTTGTCCTCCAAAACACTGAGGATCAAGTGTCCAAACAGTGGTTTAGAGTGGGTAAGGGAACATTGGAAAGGGAATTACTGCCCTGGAACTAATGTCCGTGG
Source organism: Paralithodes platypus (assembly GCA_032716605.1). NCBI lineage: Eukaryota > Metazoa > Arthropoda > Malacostraca > Decapoda > Lithodidae > Paralithodes > Paralithodes platypus. Next base: position 51,001,900 of record CM064520.1, read on the forward strand.
CAGGATTAGGAAGTTAGTAGGGGACAGATGGGTTAGTAACTGAGGGGGGGATAAAAAAAAGTTATTCATTTACAAACGCAGTCAGTCGCGGGTTTGATGCGAGATATTTGTCTAGGCGGAGTTTAAATGAATCAACGGTGATGCAGTCTATAACGTTTCGGGGAAGCCCATTCCACAAGTTGACAACTCGATTGAAGAAGAAATTCTTAGATTCGTGTGAGTTAAAAGATTTACCAATAATTTTGCAACCGTTTCCCCGCGTGTAATTAGATTGGTCGATAGTGAAGTACTTACTACAGTTCATATTGTCGATGCCTTTGATGATTTTGAACACTTGAATTAAGTCACCTCTTAATCTGCGCTGGGTTAAAGGAAATAGATTTAATTCTCTAAGACGCTCTTCGTATGGTTTGTTCTTTAGGCTAGGTATCATTTTGGTAACTCTACGTTGAACTCGTTCTAGCTTGTTTATATCTTTTTGGTAATAAGGGCACCAGGATTGAACGCAGTATTCCAGAAGAGGGCGGACTAAGGAATTGTAAAGGGTTAGGATAACTTCTTTGGATTTATGCTCAAATGACCTGCCTATAAAGCCAATTATTTTGTTTGCCTTCTTAACAACTTCTGAACATTGTTGACTCGGTTTTAGGTTACTCGATATTGTTACTCCCAGATCGGTTTCTCTGTTTACATTCTTAAGCTGAGTGCCATTCATCGAATAGTTTGCTTTCTCATTTAGGTATCCGATATGTAGTACTTTACATTTATCCGCATTGAAACTCATTTGCCAAATTTGGGCCCAACATGACAATTTATCTAGATTGTGTTGCATATCGTCAACTTGTTCTTTTGAGAGTACGCTATTTGCAATTTTTGTATCGTCAGCAAATTTTGAGATTGTACAGGTGAGACCCTCATCTATGTCGTTGATGTAAATTAGAAAGAGAATTGGTCCTAGTACCGATCCCTGGGGTACCCCGCTACTTACATTGGTCCATTTTGATGCCTTACCGTTTATGACTACTCTTTGCTTTCTGTCGCTGAGCCAATTTTCTATCCATTTCAACACACCGTCTTGTATTCCATGCGCTTTTAGTTTTAGCAGTAAACGTTTGTGGGGAACTTTGTCAAAGGCCTTTTGAAAATCAAGGTATATAATATCTACAGCTTTACTCTCATCGTAGAGGTTGAGGATATCGTGGAAGAAGTCTAAGAGGTTTGTTAAACAGGAACGTTTTTTACGAAAGCCGTGTTGAGTATCTTTAAGTATGTTATTTTCCTCTAAGTGATTTACGAGTCTGTCTCGTATGACCGTTTCTAGCATTTTACATACAACTGAGGTTAAGCTAATTGGACGATAGTTACTGGGTAGGGATTTGCTGCCTTTTTTGAATATCGGTGTTACGTTGGCTAGCTTCCACTGATCGGGCATAGTTCCAGACTGCAAGGATTTATTGAATAGTAATGTCAGTGGTTTAGAGAGCTCATCCTTAGCTTCCTTTAGAACTCTAGGCGAGATTGTATCAGGTCCAGGCGTTTTATTTACCTTGAGTTTATCTAAACAATTCAATACTTCTCTCTCTGTAACGGTGATATTGCTTAGAACATCTGAATTATCAATCTGAATCGGCGATGGTGTAGGGATATCACGGAGGTCTTCTGTTGTAAAAACTGATGCAAAGAAGGTATTGAGGGCATTACTCATTTGTTCTTCGTCTTTGGTGTATTCTCCTTTTTCATCGACTAACGGTCCAACAGTTGAAGTAACAACTTTTTTCTTTCTGATATAACTATAGAATTCTTTCGGGTTTGTTTTACTTTGATTCGCAATATGTAACTCTAAGGTCTTTTTACTTTGCTTAATTAACTTTTTGGCTTTGCGTCGTAGCTCTACAAATTTCAGCCGTTCTTCGTCATTTTGTGAGGATTTTAATCTATCATTAGCAAATTTTTTAGCAAGCAGGCAGTTTGAAATATCTTTATTCCACCATTTGGGCTTATTATTATGTCCTGGACGCCGAGTTTTCGATGGTATGCAGTCTTGCACTGCTTTTAGGTAAGTGGCTTCGAATAACTTCCAAGATGTATTTATGTCGTTATTGTGAATTAAAAAGCTCCAGTCAGTTTCTTTAAACATAGCTCTAAGTTTATGGAAGTTTGCTTTCTTGAAATTAGGGACTTTTTCGATGCTACTATTTGGTTCGTTACTAGTAAACTTTAAAGTGAAAGTTATCGTACGATGGTCGCTGTTACTGAATTCATCACCAACATTCAAATTCTCTATTAATTCTTCTTTTGTTGCAAGTACAATGTCAAGAACGTTATTTCCACGGGTCGGCGTTCCAACAAATTGATAAAGCGAACTCTCTTGCAAGTTCGTATACAAGTCATGTCCGGAGTGTGAAGTAAGAGTATCGCCCCACTTGGTCACAGGTAAATTAAAGTCACCAAAAATTACGGTATCTTGTGAGTTACTTACATCTGCAATTTGTTCGTAAATTTCTCGGTCAGTTTGCACTGATTGAGCTGGAGGTCTGTATATTAATGCAAGTATTATTTTGGTACCTTTATTATTCTTTATTAGCACAAAAGATGCGTCGACGTTCACAATTTGAGATTTTGACAAGAGGGTAGGGTTAAGACTTTCTTTGATATAAAGTAAAACGCCACCTCCATTTCGATTTATTCGGCTTTTCTCAAACATTACATAACCGGGAAGTGAATACTCTGCTAAAAAGTCTCTATCTTCTGTATTGAGCCAAGATTCTGTTATGCCAATCACATCATAATTTTTTGTAAACACTAGCTCCTCTAAATCTGAAAATTTATTGCGTATGCTACGAGCATTTGCATAGAAAACCTTTAAATTTGTTATTTTAGAACTCACGGAACGCTCTTTAATAATATTTTTGGTTCTTGTCGGATCTACATTTATGTTCATGGCTGTCCTCGGTCCTCGCTGTCTTCGGTCCTTATCGCTGGTGGTCCTCGGTTGCCTCGTTTTTTTTCTTGGCGTTGGATGATTTATGTCACTGCTGCTTCTTCTCGGATGGCGTTTTTTTGATCCATGGCTGCGGACTGCTTCGTGTAGGAGACGACCCATGCGTGCTGAACCCACAGGGTTTAGATGAGTGCCATCCTTGCGGAACAGAGTAGGCTGGTTGTAGAAGTTGTCCCAGAGGTTGATGAATTCAACTTCTTCCCTCAGACACAAATGTTTTAGTCGGCTATTTGTGCTGAAAGCCTTGTCGTAGAATTTGTCAGGTGCGTCGATCTTGGGGAGAATGCCTGAGATGATGATATTCCTTGACTTGTTTTTGTAGTGCTGGATCATCTTGCGATATTTCTCCATCAACTCTTCGGATCTGGTGCGCATGACGTCATTTGAACCAGCATGGATGACAAAAAGGGTATTTTCATTTGCATCCTTTGTGGTATCTTCGAAGGCTTCCACAATGTCGTCCAGTCCAGCTCCTGGGATGCAAAATCTTTTTCGTTGATTTGGGACTCTGTCGCAGAACTCTTCGACCTGTCCTCGTAGGATGGAATCCCCAACGAGCCTGGTCTCTTCTGGTTCGTCTTCCATCTCTACCAATATCTCAAATCTGTTGGACATTGTGACTGGTAGATGAGACCTTTTCTGCGTTGGCCGTGCACCGTTCCTCACTGGTGTAAATCCGGAAACCTGTGGTGGCGGGACTCTACGTACAGGTCGGGGAGAGGAGTGGTTAGAACGGGGGCGAGGGGTTGGTACTGTTCGTGCTAGCAGGCTTCTTGCACGAGGAGTGGGGGAGACTAAGGTGAACAGGGCGGCTGTCCTGGTTTGATGTCGGCTCAGGTTCGTCAGAAGCATCTGCTGCAGTGTCTACTGCAGGTGTTGGATTGTTGGCAGATGACGTTGGGGCGGTGGTGGATGCTGGAGTTGAAACAATTTGAGTTAGTGATACTCCAACGGTGGAGGTGGAGGTGGTGGTGGTGGGGTGGAGGTGGAGCTGGAGCTGGGGGTGGTGGTGGTGGTGGGGGTGGTGGGGGTGGGGGTGGTGGAGGTGGAGGAGGGGGTGGAGGAGGAGGTGGTGGGGGTGGAGGTGGTGGTGGTGGAGGTAGTGGGGTGGGGGAGGTGGAGGTGGTGGTGGTGCGGTGGAGGTGGGGGTGGTGGGGTGGAGGTGGAGCTGGGGGTGGTGGTGGTGGTGGTGGTGGTGGTGGTGGTGGTGGTGGTGGTGGTGGTGGTGGGTTAGGGTTAGGACAGCCGACGTGAAATGGTGGCCGAATGGATACAAGCCAGGGAAAGAAAGAAAAGGAGAGCAAGATAAAACAGCCGGTGACCCCCTTAACGTTGATCCATTGGGTAACAGCTACTGACTGGAGTGCCTGTGTTAAGGGGAGGCAGTTGGTTTTTCGAGTCCTCCTCCTCCCTCATGTTTAGCCGTATTAGTTATGACATTTCAAGACATTCGCCTAATTAGTTTGGCGATTTTCAGACCTTTTGCCTCATTCCGTTGCCAATATTAAGACCTTTCGTGCCATTTAGGTGTCGATTTTTTTCCTGGCGAGCGATAGCGAGCCTGTTTATGAAGAGGAATCGGCCTTCGGCCGGGACATTTTCCTACCGAAAATGTACAAATTGATATCGAAGGGGGGTCTTATGGGTGTTTTTTAAAGTTTGATAGAGGTTTAGAGAACAAACTAAACCCCTTCCTTAAACCATTGAGCCGAACCAGTAAATTATGCTGCACAATACCGTCTGAGCTGCCTTAAGTACCTTGGTAGATGATATAGGTGGTTAATATATTTAACATAGGACTGGGCTAACACTGTTTAACACTATTTTGGCAGAAAAAAGTGTGGTGTGCTTGTTTAGTGTAGTGAAGTAGATAGCAGGAAGAGGTGTTTGTGAGAGCTAGCTGGATCACTCTGTGTAGGTGAGGCACAAACAGAAACAGTTAGGGAAGCCAGACAAATGAAACAGGAGTTCCAGCAGCTCCTTATCAAATGCCTATTGGCCTCCCCTAGGTATTGCCTTGTTCGATTGGTGCCTGAAATCTCTCCATCTGTTATGTACAAAACAAAACAAACTAATAAATACAAACAGTTCACTTGTATATACTATAAGTGCAAAATGTATTAACCTGTATTAATGACATGAACAATGGGAGGATTTGTATGCAATGTTTTCAAATGATATCAATGGTTGTATCGTTAGTGTATAAGTCCCACACATAAATGATATCAATGGTTGTATCGTTAGTGTATAAGTCCCACACATAAATGATATCAATGGTTGTATCGTTAGTGTGTAAGCCCCACACATAAATGATATCAATGGTTGTATCGTTAGTGTGTAAGCCCCACACATAAATGATATCAATGGTTGTATCGTTAGTGTGTAAGTCCCACACATAAATGATATCCATGGTTGTATCGTTAGTGTGTAAGTCCCACACATAAATGATATCCATGGTTGTATCGTTAGTGTGTAAGTCCCACACATAAATGATATTAATGGTTGTATCGTTAGTGTGTAAGCCCCACACATAAATGATATCAATGGTTGTATCGTTAGTGTGTAAGTCCCACACATAAATGATATCAATGGTTGTATCGTTAGTGTGTAAGTCCCACACATAAATTATATCAATGGTTGTATCGTTAGTGTGTAAGTCCCACACATAAATGATATCAATGGTTGTATCGTTAGTGTGTAAGTCCCACACATAAATGATATCAATGGTTGTATCGTTAGTGTGTAAGCCCCACACATAAATTATATCAATGGTTGTATCGTTAGTGTGTAAGTCCCACACATAAATGATATCAATGGTTGTATCGTTAGTGTGTAAGTCCCACACATAAATGATATCAATGGTTGTATCATGATATCAATGGTTGTATCGTTAGTGTGTAAGCCCCACACATAAATTATATCAATGGTTGTATCGTTAGTGTGTAAGTCCCACACATAAATGATATCAATGGTTGTATCGTTAGTGTGTAAGCCCCACACATAAATGATATCAATGGTTGTATCGTTAGTGTGTAAGCCCCACACATAAATGATATCAATGGTTGTATCGTTAGTGTGTAAGTCCCACACATAAATGATATCAATGGTTGTATCGTTAGTGTGTAAGTCCCACACATAAATTATATCAATGGTTGTATCGTTAGTGTGTAAGCCCCACACATAAATGATATCAATGGTTGTATCGTTAGTGTGTCAGTCCCACACATATGATATCAATGGTTGTATCGTTAGTGTGTAAGTCCCATAAATGATATCAATGGTTGTATCGTTAGTGTGTCAGTCCCACACATATGATATCAATGGTTGTATCGTTAGTGTGTAAGCCCCATAAATGATATCAATGGTTGTATCGTTAGTGTGTAAGTCCCACACATAAATGATATCAATGGTTGTATCGTTAGTGTGTAAGCCCCACACATAAATTATATCAATGGTTGTATCGTTAGTGTGTAAGTCCCACACATAAATTATATCAATGGTTGTATCGTTAGTGTGTAAGCCCCACACATATGATATCAATGGTTGTATCGTTAGTGTATAAGTCCCACACATAAATTATATCAATGGTTGTATCGTTAGTGTGTAAGTCCCACACATAAATGATATCAATGGTTGTATCGTTAGTGTGTAAGCCCCATAAATGATATCAATGGTTGTATCGTTAGTGTGTAAGTCCCACACATAAATGATATCAATGGTTATATCGTTAGTGTGTAAGCCCCACACATATGATATCAATGGTTGTATCGTTAGTGTATAAGTCCCACACATATGATATCAATGGTTGTATCGTTAGTGTATAAGCCCCACACATATGATATCAATGGTTGTATCGTTAGTGTGTCAGTCCCACACATAAATGATATCAATGGTTGTATCGTTAGTGTATAAGTCCCACACATATGATATCAATGGTTGTATCGTTAGTGTGTAAGTCCCACACATAAATGATATCAATGGTTGTATCGTTAGTGTGTAAGTCCCACACATAAATGATATCAATGGTTGTATCGTTAGTGTGTAAGTCCCACACATAAATGATATCAATGGTTGTATCGTTAGTGTGTAAGCCCCACACATAAATTATATCAATGGTTGTATCGTTAGGGTGTAAGTCCCACACATAAATGATATCAATGGTTGTATCGTTAGTGTGTAAGCCCCACACATAAATTATATCAATGGTTGTATCGTTAGTGTGTAAGTCCCACACATAAATGATATCAATGGTTGTATCGTTAGTGTGTAAGTCCCACACATATGATATCAATGGTTGTATCGTTAGTGTGTAAGTCCCACACATAAATGATATCAATGGTTGTATCGTTAGTGTGTAAGCCCCACACATAAATGATATCAATGGTTGTATCGTTAGTGTGTAAGCCCCACACATAAATGATATCAATGGTTGTATCGTTAGTGTGTAAGTCCCACACATAAATGATATCAATGGTTATATCGTTAGTGTGTAAGCCCCACACATATGATATCAATGGTTGTATCGTTAGTGTATAAGTCCCACACATATGATATCAATGGTTGTATCGTTAGTGTATAAGCCCCACACATATGATATCAATGGTTGTATCGTTAGTGTGTCAGTCCCACACATAAATGATATCAATGGTTGTATCGTTAGTGTATAAGTCCCACACATATGATATCAATGGTTGTATCGTTAGTGTGTCAGTCCCACACATAAATGATATCAATGGTTGTATCGTTAGTGTGTCAGTCCCACACATAAAGTCCTTCTGAGTATTTAACCCATACTGCACCGGTGACGTCCTTTGCATTATATTCTGGCAACTATATAATTATGATTGTATTAAGTTTTGGAAGGACCTCTAACCATTAATAGGGTACGCACTCTCAATTAATTCTTCTAAAGCTAAATAATAGCGTCTAATAGTTACCATAATATAATGAATATGACGTCGCCGACTTGTATCCATTAGGCCCCATTCAGCCAACTGTTTTAAGACGTTTATCCCCATCCAGGTGTCGATATCTTCCTAGCGAGCGATAGCGAGCCATCATTGTATGGAGAAATCCGGCTTCGCCGGAGACATTTTTCTATCAAAAAATGTAAAAATTTAGCTTGCTCTCAAAACAAAAATATTTACATGCTGGCTTGCTACCGCTCACCTGGAAAATATTGACACCTAGATGGGGGTAAACGTCTTAAAACAGTAGGCTGAATGAGGCCGAATGGATACAAGCCAAAGAGAGAGCAAGAGAAAGAGAAGAAAAAAAGCAGGTGACCCCCCTTAAGCGAAACCCGAGTCAGTTACACCGTACCAGAGTGGGAAAGCTAATAGTATCAGCTACTAGTAAAGCTAATAGTATCAGCTAATAGTAAAGCTAATAGTAAAGCTAATAGTATCAGCTAATAGTAAAGCTAATAGTATCAGCTAATAGTAAAGCTAATAGTATCAGCTAATAGTAAAGCTAATAGTATCAGCTAATAGTAAAGCTAATAGTATCAGCTAATAGTAAAGCTAATAGTATCAGCTAATAGTAAAGCTAATAGTATCAGCTAATAGTAAAGCTAATAGTATCAGCTAATAGTAAAGCTAATAGTATCAGCTACTAGTAAAGCTAATAGTATCAGCTAATAGTAAAGCTAATAGTATCAGCTAATAGTATCAGCTAATAGTATCAGCTAATAGTAAAGCTAATAGTAAAGCTAATAGTATCAGCTAATAGTAAAGCTAATAGTATCAGCTAATAGTAAAGCTAATAGTATCAGCTAATAGTAAAGCTAATAGTATCAGCTAATAGTATCAGCTAATAGTAAAGCTAATAGTATCAGCTAATAGTAAAGCTAATAGTATCAGCTAATAGTAAAGCTAATAGTAAAGCTAATAGTATCAGCTAATAGTAAAGCTAATAGTATCAGCTAATAGTAAAGCTAATAGTAAAGCTAATAGTATCAGCTAATAGTAAAGCTAATAGTATCAGCTAATAGTATCAGCTAATAGTAAAGCTAATAGTATCAGCTAATAGTAAAGCTAATAGTATCAGCTAATAGTAAAGCTAATAGTATCAGCTAATAGTAAAGCTAATAGTATCAGCTACTAGTAAAGCTAATAGTATCAGCTAATAGTAAAGCTAATAGTATCAGCTAATAGTAAAGCTAATAGTATCAGCTAATAGTAAAGCTAATAGTATCAGCTACTAGTAAAGCTAATAGTATCAGCTAATAGTAAAGCTAATAGTATCAGCTAATAGTAAAGCTAATAGTATCAGCTAATAGTAAAGCTAATAGTATCAGCTAATAGTAAAGCTAATAGTATCAGCTAATAGTAAAGCTAATAGTATCAGCTAATAGTAAAGCTAATAGTATCAGCTACTAGTAAAGCTAATAGTATCAGCTAATAGTAAAGCTAATAGTATCAGCTAATAGGGTCAGCTAATAGTAAAGCTAATAGTATCAGCTAATAGTAAAGCTAATAGTATCAGCTAATAGTAAAGCTAATAGTATCAGCTAATAGTAAAGCTAATAGTATCAGCTAATAATAAAGCTAATAGTATCAGCTACTAGTAAAGCTAATAGTATTAGCTAATAGTAAAGCTAATAGTAAAGCTAATAGTATCAGCTAATAGTAAAGCTAATAGTATCAGCTACTAGTAAAGCTAATAGTAAAGCTAATAGTATCAGCTAATAGTAAAGTTAATAGTATCAGCTAATAGTATCAGCTAATAGTAAAGCTAATAGTATCAGCTAATAGTAAAGCTAATAGTATCAGCTAATAGTAAAGCTAATAGTATCAGCTAATAGTAAAGCTAATAGTATCAGCTACTAGTAAAGCTAATAGTATCAGCTAATAGTAAAGCTAATAGTATCAGCTAATAGTAAAGCTAATAGTATCAGCTAATAGTAAAGCTAATAGTATCAGCTACTAGTAAAGCTAATAGTATCAGCTAATAGTAAAGCTAATAGTATCAGCTAATAGTAAAGCTAATAGTATCAGCTAATAGTAAAGCTAATAGTATCAGCTAATAGTAAAGCTAATAGTATCAGCTAATAGTTAGACGATACACTTCCGCACGTAATACCGGAATTTATTATTAACCCCTTCTGTACCGACGCCGTTCTTTTAACTCTATTCTGGCTACTGTTAGACGATTTTATTCAGTTTAAAAAGGGCCTCCAGCAATTAACAGGCTTCGAAATATCTCCCTTAACCCTTTTTACTACCACAGATCCTTCTTAAACTGCATAACATCGTCTAAATTTAGCCAGACTAAAACCACACAGACGTAGCCGGTATAACAGGGGTTAAATATTTATTAACACTGTAGATATGTTTGTGCAATACAGAACACGTATTTATGGCAACATGTGTACACATTGTACCCCTTCACCACCATTACGTAATGTCCATCGTATTCTGGTTACCATTAGACGATTTATTAGTATATAATCTACCTGTACGACTCCAATGTGTGATCTACATAAACCCTCTAAGTACGGTAACATAGGTCGTTCTTAAACTACACAAAATAATATATTTTTTGCCGAATCAACGGTAAATGGCGTCATGGTGCTGAAGGGGTTAAGAGTATATATATGAATATGATTAAAACAATAGAACGAAGACTGAGTAAAATAAGAGAGACGCCCCTATCACAGCTGTCCCAGTCCTCCCCGCAAAGTAGATCCAGTCTCCCTCCCATAAATACTTCCAGTATAGCCAAAATAGTACCTTTTACTAAGGCTCAGTTATATCTCAATATGAAGGCTTCCATAGCCATGTGCCACAACAGTAATCACCATCTTACCTAGTCCCCATATCTATTGAGAGCTCAAATAAGTCCATAAGACTCGAGATCCCTATTGCCTACAGGGTCCAGAACCGAGCCTATAAACCTAGCTCCCGCCCCCAGCCAAATCAGTTGAAAGTTAGACACCAACCAGTGGTCACTACCCTGAAGTTAACCTCTAGCTCTACCCTTGTGTTGTTCCTGAGTTGAGAGATTCCAGAGCCGGCAGACTCCGTGGCAGAGAAGACAAATAGAAGCATCTGTCCATGTACAAGTCCCGACGTGCACCTTATAACCTTCACACCAATGAGTGGGTATATAAGTGTGTAGCCAGCACCGATCGCCAAAAGATCCGACTTGAGAACTTCCTACATTTGGACCCACTGGACGGCCAAGGAACCAGTCGTTAGCCCCCAACATCACCGGAAGCAAGATAACCAGGACCAGACCAACAAATAATATTCAATATTCACTTTATTAGTACGAACGTGTCATAGTACGAGTTCGACATTCACTTATTAACTTTTCTATGAAGTGGCTATAACTTTGCCCAGTGTAACTCATATGTAACCATTCCATTTGGGACGTACTAAGCGTATCAGTGTTCAATTATTAACAGGCGACATTGACTCTCGTAATTACCTTATTCAGATATTAAAACCCTAGTGATATCTAACGTTCGCCCACTGATTTGTGTTCTTCGTATTTCTGCCATAAGAATATAAATCTTAGATCAGTACCCCCTTGAGGTTACTAGAATTTCCGTGTTCTGAAATATACTCGTGTCTAATTCTAACTGTGAGCTGCTACTTGGGCACGCGACCTGCCAGTAAGAGATCTAATTAGTGAAATTGAATACATAAATACATTGAGGTCTTCCAGTATAATAAACCTTGCTAACTAAACCCTGATCAGAAGAGTATACCTGAACGTTGGAAGTGGGAGACTAGGCTCCATCCAGATCCGCTAATGCTAGCAGTTCCCTTCTATTATTTATTTTGTACGAGTATTACTATTTTTCTATGCCCTTTATTCACCTACTTAAATAAACGTGATCGTGTGTCTTGTTCAGTTTCAGTTTCAGTTTCTATGGAGCTCGTCCTGGAATCTTTACGACTCTGAACCTCACGATTCTATACAGGACTGGCCATTTGTATCGGCACTAGCTCAGAGAAGAGTGTTGAGAGGGGAGAAGGGGTGTTGGAGAGAGAGGAAGCTGTTGGAGTGGCTTTGTTATGTGTGTTTAGTCTGTATACGTCACCGTGTGTTTATTTTGTGTTCTCTATTCCTCATACCTTGTATTGTGCATGCAGCCTTATATACCCAGTCAGATAGAACCCACATCACCCAAGTTAATCCTGTAGAAAAACAGGGCATAACAAAAATGCTTAGTAATATTTTTGTTGTACAGACTTATTACCAATAGTATTGAGATCTGAACTTATGTCTGTATGAATTTATAGTTTCTGAAATATCTGAATTACCGTCTTAAGCTTTATTTTTATAAAAATTGCAAATAACCTACAACAAAAGCTCCCTGGTAAAGTATGGATTTTTCCTCTGTGTATGAGAGGTCCTTCTTAACCTATGCAATAGGATGACGTCAATAGCAATTGAGCAATCCTAGCAATTACCAGAAGATTGTAGGAAATATCTAATGGATTGTCACGCTAAGTAATTCGCTATTCCGTACTTGTTACAGTCATTTTTAAAGGCCCATAAATTGCACAGTCTTTACCAAACCAAAAATGAGCTCCTTTCGTCTTTCCACACACCCATGGTTGTGGAGGTGGTGGTGGTGGTGGTGGTACGGGCGAGTGCTGGGGGTAAACTAGCACATTGTTGAGTGACTAGTTGCTACTTTTAGGTAATTGCCACCATTACAGTGCATAATGCAATACCATTAATATACTATATAGAATTACAGGGATTTACAGTTTATATAATAGTTTTACCAACCAGGGAGTTTTCTGCACTCCGGTACTAATTTGGTGATAACAAGACAGGTACCGGGTATCAATCAAACCCATAAACAACAACATTAAGTTAACTTATGACTATTAAAGGCCCTTCCTAAGCTTAATGCAATACAATAAAGCAACTGGAACAATAAATAAGTGATCATAGTCTAGAAGAGGGTTATTGAGTATTATAATACTCTTGTTAAGAGAGATCCTTTTGAAACTAAATGTCATATGCTGGTGATAACTGGGAACACATAAATGTAGATGAAGTTTGCTAGAGCTTAAGAATTTAGTAAACAGTTAACGATAATTAGGATATGCATAATACTGAAAGGGTTATCCTATTATGCATTGCGTAACTTTGTGCACACATATCAAGTGATTATATCGGTACACGTTTTAAGATTCCCCGTGTTAATTCTCTCTCTCTCTCTCTCCCTCGAATGGTATTGAAAACTCCTTGTCGCTGATGGTAGGGCGCTCAACAGACAAAATTTATCAACAGGTCAGCGTCACTCCAACCACTAACATGACTTAAATCGCCTTATTAAGAGTTCTGTATATCATTACCTCTACCTGCTACATTACCGTTTTTAAACCATAGCAGCATGTATTATTATTCAATAAGAAACCCTTTGGTAAAATAGGTAGCAAATATTCAATGTGCATGCTTATATCATTCACAATACCTATTCATAATTATTAACAACACTAGCTCCCCAAACATACAATACCAGCTCCCCAAACATACAATACCAGCTCCCCAAACATACAATACTAGCTCCCCAAACATACAATACCAGCTCCCCAAACATACAATACCAGCTCCCCAAACATACAATACCAGCTCCCCAAACATACAATACCAGCTCCCCAAACATACAATACCAGCTCCCCAAACATACAATACTAGCTCCCCAAACATACAATACCAGCTCCCCAAACATACAATACCAGCTCCCCAAACATACAATACCAGCTCCCCAAACATACAATACTAGATCCCCAAACATACAATACCAGCTCCCCAAACATACAATACTAGCTCCCCAAACATACAATACTAGCTCCCCAAACATACAATACCAGCTCCCCAAACATACAATACCAGCTCCCCAAACATACAATACTAGCTCCCCAAACATACAATACCAGCTCCCCAAACATACAATACCAGCTCCCCAAACATACAATACTAGCTCCCCAAACATACAATACTAGCTCCCCAAACATACAATACCAGCTCCCCAAACATACAATACCAGCTCCCCCAACATACAATACCAGCTCCCCAAACATACAATACCAGCTCCCCAAACATACAATACCAGCTCCCCAAACATACAATACTAGCTCCCCAAACATACAATACCAGCTCCCCAAACATACAATACCAGCTCCCCAAACATACAATACCAGCTCCCCAAACATACAATACCAGCTCCCCAAACATACAATACAGCTCCCCAAACATACAATACCAGCTCCCCAAACATACAATACCAGCTCCCCAAACATACAATACCAGCTCCCCAAACATACAATACCAGCTCCCCAAACATACAATACCAGCTCCCCAAACATACAATACTAGCTCCCCAAACATACAATACCAGCTCCCCAAACATACAATACCAGCTCCCCAAACATACAATTCCAGCTCCCCAAACATACAATACTAGCTCCCCAAACATACAATACCAGCTCCCCAAACATACAATACCAGCTCCCCAAACATACAATACTAGCTCCCCAAACATACAATACTAGCTCCCCAAACATACAATACCAGCTCCCCAAACATACAATACCAGCTCCCCAAACATACAATACCAGCTCCCCAAACATACAATACCAGCTCCCCAAACATACAATACCAGCTCCCCAAACATACAATACTAGCTCCCCAAACATACAATACCAGCTCCCCAAACATACAATACCAGCTCCCCAAACATACAATACCAGCTCCCCAAACATACAATACTAGCTCCCCAAACATACAATACCAGCTCCCCAAACATACAATACCAGCTCCCCAAACATACAATACCAGCTCCCCAAACATACAATACTAGCTCCCCAAACATACAATACCAGCTCCCCAAACATACAATACCAGCTCCCCAAACATACAATACCAGCTCCCCAAACATACAATACCAGCTCCCCAAACATACAATACCAGCTCCCCAAACATACAATACCAGCTCCCCAAACATACAATACTAGCTCCCCAAACATACAATACCAGCTCCCCAAACATACAATACCAGCTCCCCAAACATACAATACCAGCTCCCCAAACATACAATACCAGCTCCCCAAACATACAATACTAGATCCCCAAACATACAATACCAGCTCCCCAAACATACAATACCAGCTCCCCAAACATACAATACCAGCTCCCCAAACATACAATACCAGCTCCCCAAACATACAATACTAGCTCCCCAAACATACAATACCAGCTCCCCAAACATACAATACTAGCTCCCCAAACATACAATACTAGCTCCCCAAACATACAATACTAGCTCCCCAAACATACAATACAATACCAGCTCCCCAAACATACAATACCAGCTCCCCAAACATACAATACTAGCTCCCCAAACATACAATACCAGCTCCCCAAACATACAATACCAGCTCCCCAAACATACAATACCAGCTCCCCAAACATACAATACTAGCTCCCCAAACATACAATACCAGCTCCCCAAACATACAATACTAGCTCCCCAAACATACAATACTAGCTCCCCAAACATACAATACCAGCTCCCCAAACATACAATACTAGCTCCCCAAACATACAATACTAGCTCCCCAAACATACAATACCAGCTCCCAAACATACAATACCAGCTCCCCAAACATACAATACCAGCTCCCCCAACATACATACTCTCCCAAACATACAATACCAGCTCCCCAAACATACAATACCAGCTCCCCAAACTACAATACCAGCTCCCCAAACATACAATACCAGCTCCCCAAACATACAATACCAGCTCCCCAAACATACCATACAATACCAGCTCCCCAAACATACAATACCAGCTCCCCAAACATACAATACCAGCTCCCCAAACATACAATACCAGCTCCCCAAACATACAATACCAGCTCCCCAAACATACAATACCAGCTCCCCAAACATACAATACCAGCTCCCCAAACATACAATACCAGCTCCCCAAACATACAATACCAGCTCCCCAAACATACAATACCAGCTCCCCAAACATACAATACCAGCTCCCCAAACATACAATACCAGCTCCCCAAACATACAATACCAGCTCCCCAAACATACAATACCATCTCCCCAAACATACAATACCAGCTCCCCAAACATACAATATCAGCTCCCCAAACATACAATACCAGCTCCCCAAACATACAATACCAGCTCCCCAAACATACAATTCCAGCTCCCCAAACATACAATACAGCTCCCCAAACATACAATACCGCTCCCCAAACATACAATACCAGCTCCCCAAACATACAATACTAGCTCCCCAAACATACAATACCAGCTCCCCAAACATACAATACTAGCTCCCCAAACATACAATACCAGCTCCCCAAACATACAATACTAGCTCCCCAAACATACAATACCAGCTCCCCAAACATACAATACCAGCTCCCCAAACATACAATACTAGCTCCCCAAACATACAATAGCTTTCGCCAAATTTAGAATACCTTCTTCCAACCCTAGTTCATCCCTGCTCCACCTTTACACCCCCAGGATTCCAGAGAATGGAAGGGGAAAACATATCTTTGATAAACACCAAAAACTTACACCATGCAGTGTCGGGATGCAACTAGAGCGGTTTTATTATGGTGATGATAATGTCGGTGTTTTATGCTTGTATTATTTGGGTTTCATTTAAAAGAAATCTTCTAAGTCTATATGCATGTTGTGTAGTATGTTACACATAATATATGAAACATAAACACCCAACACATTAAATATTTATTGGCGTCTCGGTTGAAGCCCTACAAAGGATAACTTATTTAGTCGAACTTATACATTTTAACCCTTATACGGCTGATCAGACTACAATTATTTGATTGTGTTAATACAACTACAACATATCCATACTCAACTTCCGAAGGACTTCTAGGAATCAAAAGATTCATAACAATATTAGTTAACTATTTAACTGGCTAGCTAATTTTAATAGTCATTGCAAGACTATACAATCTTTCAATATTCGTTTGGACTAATTCACGCAATCATACCCTAATCAACTTCGCTCCATTGCTCAATATGTGAAGTAAAATCAACTGAGTTGCTTCTACCTCTTCGTTTTCTTAAAAAGTAGCAGCCTTTCTGTTGTTTTTCACATTCCTTTGTGGATATATATTTATATGAAAGAGAGAGAGAGAGAGAGAGAGAGACGCAACATGGATAACATAA
This sequence comes from Paralithodes platypus, assembly GCA_032716605.1. Lineage (NCBI taxonomy): Eukaryota > Metazoa > Arthropoda > Malacostraca > Decapoda > Lithodidae > Paralithodes > Paralithodes platypus. The sequence goes on from CM064520.1 coordinate 51,019,103, forward strand.
AACAAGTGGGTACCGGTATCATAAGTTATCTTATGTTCAATATCACCTTAGGCTTATAGGATTATAAAGAAAAGCTTAACAGAATAATTCCTCGACTAAATCATACTTCCTTATTAGGTCTATCAATAAAAATGTATAAATACCTAATTACCCTCTTACAGCCTATGTCTATAATATATATATATATATATATATATATATGTGTGTGTGTGTGTGTTTTTCAGTTACCGCCAACATATTAATTTAAGTTTCAGAAACACCTATAGTAAAAGGAGAAATAAAAATGAAATTCAATAAAGCTCTTCAATATGATTACCACTTACCGGTATTTGTACAGTAGTTGCAGTTACTTCTATAGTAATGAATTCGGTTTAGGCGTCTATTATTCAGAGATTAAAGGAATATAATCAAGTTCCCAATTTACCTGTTAACAATATATCTAATTAAATAAATTACTAACAGTAAATTTCTACTGGTTCCAAGGAAAAACAAGACGGTGGCGGCATTGTAGGATATATTATATATAAAACTAATGTAGTGACTGTAGAGTATGCTAAGTATTCTAATGAAGGTGATGACATCGAAGTTCCCTAGTGTGTGTGTGTGTTTTGGGGGGCGTCATCTGAAGTTGTTGTGCTACAATATATTACAACAATCCTATCCTCATCCTTTCCACAAAAGCCATGCACAATACCTTACCAGAGAAATGTTCGCCAATGCCCGAACTAATGTTGTTGTTCATATGGCTGATAGCAATCTCTGTTGTTCTCTTTCAGCAAATGTGATCCGGTATGCACTAAATAATGTATTGATAAGCAAGCCCTGCTATGCTATATAGCACAATCCTATAAACATAGTGTGTAATGAAATGGCTCCAGTTATTTAAATGTGGCAACCCTTTACTGGACTATTTGCTTGTTTGCCCTCCCCACACTACCACTACCAGCTCCACCACCACCACAACCATATGGCTGTGTGGAAGGACGGGCAGGGTTCTTTTTGGGGCTTGGTGAAGTCGATTAAATTGCCTTTGCAAAAGACTGGAATGTCTGAAGTGATGTAAGCAATAAAGAGAAAAGGTATTTCGAGTTAGGAAGCGAAACAATTAAATCTATTATTCTCATGAATTATTTACTATACGCCATCGTATGCACTTAACTACTATGCAAACATGTTTCTATAGCAACTAAGAGGTGATAGTAGTCTACAAAGTAGTGTTGAGCAAAAATGTTAAGCGAAAAAGCGCTGGTGTGATACCGGCTTAATTAATAGGCAAGATTCTGGGTTATTTATAAGATCAAGCAAATTATAATGGTTCTGATTTGTGAAAGCTAGGGTTTCAGGTTAGTCTAGCCGGAGTCACACGAGCCCTTTTTCGAGCATTTTTTACGGGCAATTACGGTCTGGAAGCTTGAAAATGTAAACTTCATCAGAATTCATCCGTCTAACATAATCTACCTTCATTCTAGCTACCGATACCAGTGCGACAATGTCCCGAAATAATACGAGGAAATACTTGTTCATGGAAAATTGACGGAAAAAGCGCTCGTGTGACAGCGGCTTCATAAAATCAAGTACAGTATGGCAATGTGAAACTTGCAAAATAAACAAACCAAAACTGGGACGACACAATATAGATGCAAAAGAATTAACCCTTTCAAGCTCCAATACGCATTTCTGTTTTGCTTTCTGGTAATTATTAGACGATTTTATTCAGATTAGGAAGGGTATATGGAAGTCAGAGGGTTGATTGAGAGTCTTTACCCTTTAAATACCCACAGATCCTTCCTAAGCTGCATAAAATCGTCTAAGGGCAGCCAAAATATACTGTTAAAACGAGTCAGAGCTTCAAGGGGTTAATCAAAATCGCTAAGTGGAAATAACGCTTAATAATTATAATGTAAAACTTGCAAAATAAACAAACCTAAACTTATACAAACACAGCAAAAACACAAAACAACTAATCAAAATCGCTAAGTGGAAATAACACTTAATAAAATAAAACGTTGAAATAAAAGAACACAATCCACCACATGGGGTGTACCTCACTACATGAGCAAGTTAATCTGGTTCCATATAAACCCATACATTTTTCGATAGAAAAATGTTAAAAATTAGCTTGTTGTCAAAACAAAAATATATATATGCTGGCTAGCTACCGCTCGCCAGGAAAATACTGACACCTGGATGGGGGTAAACGTCTTAGAACAGTAGGCTGAACGGGGCCGAATGGATACAGGCCAAAGAGAGAGGGAGAGAAAGAGAAAAACATCGAGGTGGGCCCCCTTAAGCCGTTCAGTACCAGGGACGTCCTTTTCATCGTATTCTGGCAACTATTAGACAATTTTATTCAGCTTAGGAACGATCTCTAGCAATAATAAGGCTTCAAACCTTCTCAACCAACCCTTTTAACTACCACAGCTCCTTCCCCAGCTGCATAACATCGTCTAAATATAGCTAGAATAAAAGATTACACACATCGCAGGTACTCAAAGGGTTAACCTTTTCACGCATTTATGACGCAGAAGTTGCCAGATTAGCAATAAGAAATAGAGTTCTCTCGCTCTTATAATTACCTCTCCAAAGTTAGTTTTCTGCCCACAGCTAACTCAAAGACAACTGCAGAGGTTGAAGTAACTAAACTAAAGGTTTCAAATACCCCTGATGGTAACAAAGGCTTTAAAGTATCCCCAATAGGCTCAAAATTGCGTCATATGTCGGAGAGGGTTAATCTAAATCCATAGAATTTGTATGTAAATGTGGCCATGTGCTGTACTTATAACTGTCTTGATGGTGTAGCCTAATGGTTAGAGTGGTTAAGGAGAGATCAGTCGTTTTTCTGGTCCCCTTTCTCCCTCGTGTTAAGCCCCATTTGTTTTGAGATTAAATGACGTTCGGCCTATTAGTTTGCCGATTTTAACACCTTTCGCCCCATTTCTTTGTCAATTTTATGACCTTTCGTGCCATTTAGGTTTCGATCTTTTCCTGACGAGCGATAGCGAGCCTGAAATTTTAAGAGGAACCGGCCTTCGGCCGGGACATTTTTCTATCGAAAAGTGTACAAATTTATTTTGAAAGGGAGTCTATTTTTTGTTTGTTAAGCTTGATGGAGGTATACAGTGAGGAAACTAAGAAATAAAGGAATGAATGACCAAACAAACGGCTCGTCTCCCCTTAAGATCCGTAAGTGGTAACCCAGGTTCAAATCCCGGTAGGATCACATGCTTTCAATAATTTCATTGAACGGTGTTTGGTGTTGGGAGATAAATAAGTATAGTAGGCTAGATTATATAAACGGGAGCCTCTCCGGGTGGTCGGGGGCCGGGGAAGAGCTGGAGCGACCTTGGTGACCATGGTCTCTGGGTGTTCTCCTGGGTGACCTACTAAAAAAAAAATGGATTTCAAAGGCAGCGTCACACTGTTTTTCGCAAATATCTCTCAAATGAATTGTTGTATCAGTATGGTATTTCAGCACAAAGCCTGTTACACCCCGACCTAATTTATGGCCGATATAGCATTTTGCTATATGTGTTACGTTAGCAGTTTACTCGTGAATATTAAGACGAAGCCGGGAGGTCACGTGTACACATTCAAAGGAATGTGTAGTATTCGTCTTGCCCCCCCTCCCCCCCCTGCCCCCCCAACACCCCCCAAACCACTCCTTAGCTACCCCTAAATCTCCCCCTCCTCACCTTCCTTACCCCTCACCGTCTCCCCCTCCTCACTCTCGTCTCCCTGCATCTCCCATCAATATATTATACGGTTCATGTTATGCACTGTACTTGTAGCTACTTATATTATGTCAGTATATATATATATAGATATAATAATTATAGTGTATGCACTAATATTCATGCAGCTTACGATATTATTGAGTACGTAAACAAGGGGTAGTGCAAATTATTATGGAGGCAAGACGTATTCCACACTGTTAATTACTGTATAACCGGATGTTTGTGCACATGTGGTAGAAGGACAAAGAACACGTTCTATTGGTATTACCTGTGGTCTGGACCTATTGTCATAACTTGTTTTTAGTTTGTGCTAAATACTGTGCATTCATCATAAAATATAAACATGGTTAAGTTAAGATATTAATATTTTGTTAACTTGTGTCTTTGATAACCACATCATCACCTATAGACTGCATATACTTCTCTCCATCACTGCATCTCTCATTGTAGCCTTATCAAATAAATATAAAGTACCAAATACACTGCATATATTGTGACGTATCATTAGGACTATTACATACATTACATTACTGTCATGAAGTAGATGCATTATGATCGATAAATATATTGTAGGAATAAAATGAGGCAAACATGACAATACTGTAAACCATTTATTCGCTATCACTGCCCATGAAAACATCGTCAGAAAGTGACGAGGGATGGGGGGGGGGGGGGGGCAATTACAGGAGGCGGAATGTATTCAATAAAGGTACACTTTACATATCATGACACGGTTCAGAACACACGTAATAACATACGATTCCGTTTATTTGGTTTACTACACATGACTGCATGCATTGGCCTCCTAATACACACATACGGCAAAACAGCCATTACCAAGGGGATTATGCATTGCTTTCATGCTCGTTCGCCCCACTTCTCGTTTCCATGCCCAGACATAGCAGTAACTGTATGAATAATAGCAAAGTATGATACTTAAATACATAATTATATAGTATTTAATGTACGTAATCACAATAACCTAAGTATTCACGATAACATAAACCGTATACTACAGCTTTGAAAGAGGGAGGGTGAGTGGGAGTAATGAGGGAGACGGGGAGAGGGTGAACTAGGCACTGGGGTAATGGTCTGGGGGTTGGTAGGGGGGTTGGAGGGGTTAGACAGTACCCCACACTCGTCTGAATGTGTACAAGACCCTAGAGGCGATGACTGGATTAGACTTAATATTCTTCAGTAAACTTCTGACTAAACACTTATGGCAATGTAATATTATCTATAAATTAGGTCGGGGTGTAACAGGCTTTGTGCTGAAATACCATACTGATACAACAATTCATTTGAGAGATATTTGCGAAAAACAGTGTGACGCTGCCTTTGAAATCCATAGTAGTAACTAATTTACTTGGTCACATTACCATCATTTAATTGCCAACAAGGTTCGGAATCGCCGTGCAAAATCTATTCCATACCTACTCGTTTGTTCTTAAAATTAACGTAGAAATTTGAAAGCAAGAATAGTTTCAAAAACTTTAGAAAGACAAGAGATGAGAGCAATTGGACGATAGTTGGAGGGTTGAGAGCGGTCACCCTTCTTTGGGACAGGTTGAATGTGAGCAAACTTCCAGCATGAAGGGAAGACGTTAGAGGATAGACAGAGACGAAAGAGTTTGCCTAGGCAGGGAGTCAGCACGGAAGCACAGTTTTTGAGAACAACAGAAGGAACACCGTCCGGACAGTACGCCTTATTAGTATTAAGCCCAGAGAGGGTAGAAAGTACATCTTTAGAAGAGATAAGGATATTTGGCATAAGTAAGAGAGAGGTGGAGAGGAGGAATAGCACCGGAATCATCCAAGGTGGAGTTTCTAGCAAAAGTTTGAGCGAAGAGTTAGCTTTGTCAGAGGAAGAAGTGATGGTTGTGCCATCAGAATGAGAAAGGGTAGGGAAAGACGAGGAAGAGAAATTGTTGGAGAGGTTTTTGGCTAGATGCCAGAAAGCTTGGGAAGAGCTAGAGTTGGATAGTTCAGTGCATTTATTATTGATGAAAGAGTGTTTGGCAAGTCGAAGAACAGATTTGGCTTGATTCCGGGCAGAAACATATGAAGAATGAGAGTCTTGAGTTTTAAGGCGTCGGTACCATTTGAATGCTTCCTCCTTATTGCGGACAGCAGTAGAACAGGCGTGAGTAAACCAAGATTTTTTAGCATTAGTCTGAGAGAAAGAGAATGGAATGTATGCTTCCATGCCCGATAGGATTACCTCGGTAATGCGATCAGCACTCTCCGAGGGTCTCCGGCCACGGAAGCAGAAATCATTCCATGGGAAATCAAAGAAGTACTGCCGGAGAGCCTCCCAGTCGGCAGCGCCAAAGTGCCACAAGCGCCGCCGGCTAGGAGGATCGGGTGGCCGTACTGGAGAGATAGGGCAGTTGACAGAGATAAGTTTATGGTCGGAGGAGCCCAAAGGAGAGAAAAGAATGACAGTATAAGAAGAAGGGTTAGAAGTTAGAAACAAGTCAAGAATGTTGGGCCGATCTCCGATGCGATCTGGGATACGGGTGGGATGCTGAACTAACTGCTCTAGGTCATTTATCATAGAAAAGACGTAGGCTTGTTCACCAGGTGGATCAGTAGTGTGAGAGGAGAGCCATTGGCGGTGGTGAACGTTGAAATCTCCTAAGATGGAGATTTCTGAGAAAGGAGAAATGGATAAAATGTGTTCCACTGTAGAGTTTAGATAGTCAAAGAATTTGGAAAAGTTGGTAGAGTTAGGGGAAAGATAGACAGCACAGACATATTTAGTAAGAGAATGACAGGAAAGTTTGAGCCATAAAGTAGAGAATTCAGAGTAGTCGAAATCGGGAACACGAAAACAAGTGAGTTTGTTGTGCACATATGCACAACATCCGCCTTTGGCTTTGAAACTAGGATAGAGAAAGTAGGAGGATACAGAAAAGGGGTTGCTGGATGTTGCTACAGACACCTGAGTTTCGGTGAGGAAGAGAAGATCAGGTTTGTAGGAGGAGAAATGGTGTTCAACAGAGTGAATGTTAGAGGAAAGTCCGCGAATGTTGCAGAAATCAATAGAAAGAGTAACAGGCCGCGGTCCAGGTAATTTTGTGTGGTCGTCAGGGGATGGTCGGTCGGGTGTGGGGGCATTTAATACTGTTAACTTATCGGATAGTATTACAATATTCTCGTGTGTGTGTGTGTGTGTCTGTGTGGGTGTGTCTGTGTGAAGAGCAAGCGGAGCAAATTGTCCGAGTAAAACAGTTTATACTGTGCAATAAAGAAAGCTTCGACCAAATCAGGCTACACATTAGTGCTGGGTATATGAGATAGATAGATAAAGATGAAGATAGCATAATTAATAATTAGATATAGCACTGCAAAACTGAATGGTAGTGTAGGTATTTGTGAAAGTTATAGGACGCTACACTAAATGGTTGGAATGCCACAGAAATAGCCGTTAATTCCAAATAAATGCTAACATTACTCGTAATGCAATATGTCAAACATACTATATAATATAATCTCCTAACACCTTCAGTGTCATCACAGGCTGGGGTGGGGTGAGAATGGGGGGTCTGGATTCAGTGTGTATATATGCTATGTTAATCCTCTTGTGTTGTTGTGGTGTGTGTGTGTGTGTGTGTGTTTGTGTTTGTACTAGAGATCCTATAGTAAGTAATTGTCTAACTAGGATCTCTACTGTGGACAAGCGGTGGTTTGTTTAAAGGTACACAATTGACTAAATATGTACGGTAGTTTTGCAGAAATATGAGGTTTGGGGCGACAGTTTAAGTGTACACACATCTTTAAAATACTTTGAAACAGTGTTTTAGGTTACGTTTGGTTAGGTTAGGTTTGATCTAGATAGTTATATATAGGTTTACAAATCGTAAATTATTCTCGTAAGCCTGCATGCCTAACGTTTGTACCGATAAAAACACCACCGTTTGTGTGTGTGTGTGTGTGTGTGTGTGTGTGATACCACTTGGAAGTAAATATAGCTAACTGAAGATTCGAAAAGAGTTAGGCAGCGAGAGAGAGAGAAAGTGTTACAAAGAACAGTTAGTATTTCAAAGACATTGCTGTCCATTCCGAGGAGATACTTGAAGAAATAATAGTGTAGTACGTTACACTAATTGCAGAGTATGCAAAACACTATCTACTCTCTTGTTGAACTGTTTTATTGAATATCAGTCCAGCCAAATGTACCAGCGATGTTACCTCCTAAAAGACAGGCTAACCCAGTTCCTCGTAAGAGAGAGAGAGAGAGAGAGAGAGAGAGAGAGAGAGAGAGAGAGAGAGAGAGAGAGAGAGAGAGAGAGAGCGCATTCTCCTTTAGTTCCCACTGTCTTTTCTCAGACAATATCAGTTTGCCCTGCATAACAAATATTGAATGTGTGTATGTGTGAAAGATAAAGAGAGAAAGAGTGAGTGTGTGAGAGAGCGTAAGTGAGATTTGTCTGTCTAATAATGTTGTTTATGCATGTAAAGTCGAGACCATGGCTACCTAAACAACTCTATTATTATGATCTAACTGTCACAAATATCATGTGGATCAAAAAGTGTATTATGTGTCCCCTTCAATATGGTCAAAAAAATTCATCAATTAATTATAATCCCACTCATTCGATATGTCTATAGTTTTGAAATAATTGTGAATGTAATGATTTCCGTGCAACGCATTCCGAAGTAAAACAAATATCCTTCGCACATATATTCATACACACAACGCAAATATAATGTATTCAAATAAGCCAATATCATCCATGCATGTACAGTATATGTGATTGTATTAACATAATGATAAGGATATTACCATACCAAACTTTGGTGTGAAAATATGATCATAATAAGCTACAGAGTTAGAATTGTACATGGTATAATCTACACTCGGATGCCATAGTCTCTAGCCCACTCATCATAAATGTTCGTGGACTTCACCTATAGTTGGGGAAGTATATCTCTGGAGGCGGATTCATGAGTATAACTTTCTATATATCAACTAAAAAACTATATCTACTATATAAAGGGCACTTTCTGTGGGTGTCTGTTCATGTCTGGTTGTTCACAAACTACTCCCTCAGTTTTCAAGATGGAGAGCCCATATTTGGCATGCATACTAAGGGTGTGCCAGAAGAGATTTTAAGAAGGGGGGGGGGGGGGGGCTGGACCCCCCCCCCCATCCAACTCCCTCAGATTTTATGATGAAGAGCTCATACCCTATCAACTCCGGTGTTCCACAGGGAATCTTTCTAATTTTCATAAATTATCTTCTCAACTGTACCTCCAGTCCTATCCCTTCATATGCAGATGACTCTACCTTACACTATTAATTTAGTTTTCCAGAACGCCCCAGCAAACAATCCCTCAAAGACAAAAGTAATGAAGCCATACAACACTTATATTCACACTTATATTCTCATCTAACTACTATTTCCAATTGGGGCAGATAAAACCTTGTTGCCTTTAATGCTTCCAAAACCCAATTTCTCCATCTATCTACCCTTACGGAACTCCCAGCGGACTATCCCTTATTATTCTTCAAAATACAAATTCAATCTTTCATCTTCTCTCAATATTCTTGGTGTCTCTTTTTTTTCTGCTCTCTCTTGGAAGGACCATATTACCAGTCTTGCTAAGGCAGCCTCCCAGAAGCTGGGTGTGCTCAACTGCCTCAAGGGGTTCTTTACCCCTGTACAGCTTCTTGCTCTGTACAGGGACACAGTGCGTCCTTGTATTGAGTATGTTCACATGTGTGGGGAGGATCCTCTCATACCGCACTCCGAGACAAAGTAGAAAGGAAGGCCTTTTGTATCATTGATTCGCGCCCACTCACCAACTCTCTGCAAACTCTCTCTCTTCGCCGCAATGTTGCATCTCTCTCGCTATTCTATCACTACAATAATAATCAGTACTCCTCAGAGCTCTCCCAGTGTATACCACCTTCTCTAAGTAGGCTACGTGGTACCCGTCTTGCAACACAATCCCACCCCTACTCTGCGCAACTCTCCAACCCAAGAGTGAAATGTTACTCTGTCTTTCTTCTATTCAACAGCTGATATGTGGAACTCTCTCCCGGAATCAGTCTTTCCCTCCTCATATGACTTAAATTGCTTCAAACTCCCGTGTGTTCAGGCATTTTGGTTCGAACGTTCCTTGATTTTTGCCCTGTCACTTTTTTCAACTATGGGGGAGGCACACGCTACAGGCAGTTCTGCCTTTTGTTTCCCTCACTCACATAGAAAAAATAATATATAGGCCTATATAGTGTATACTTATATATAAATTATATTTTGTTCTATGTGGATGCATGATACAAAGAGCAAAGTTGCATGCAACAAGTGTCTCACCCCAAAGTTATGCGAGTGATTTTTGTTTTCGGAAAAAAAAGAGTGGTGGGCTTAAGTATGTGTCAAATATTTCCTTCATGTTACTGTCGATAAAGGTACACTGTACAAATTATATATAATACATTAGAGGGAGCTATTATAAAGCTATTTGATGCCCGACATTCATTAAGTTCATTATTGAATATTGTAAAACATAAGTATGTTATACATTATACATTATATACATTACGAGTAAGTAGATGCTTTTGTTTATCAAATTTACAGGGGTACATTGTATTCTTAGTTATTAGGAGAACTAATGTACAGCCTAGGGAAGTAATAATTGCAACGGTCATGAGGCATTGGTACATCAATTCAAAACTTTGTCGATAATCTTCATGAAAAATCGTGTTTAGCAATGATGGTTAAAATGTGTCACACACTCACACCACACGAGATTGGCAGAACAAAACTGTGGTGTGAGTGTTTATGTAGTGAACTAAAGAATCACCAATATAAACCCGAAGCCAAAAGACTGACAAACTTGGACTCATTAGGTAACTTTGGTGTCACACTTTTCACTAACCTCATAATTAACTCACTGTGCTGCCATAACCTCAGTCTTTACTATGTTATATGTGTTCACTGACTCACAATTCATACAGGTGTGTTTTCTTCTTTTCATGAGCCCTCTTCAATTGTCTGGATAAATGTCTCGTCACTGATTTAACAGCTGTCTGGCACTCTCTATTTATACATGTGCATTTTTTGTGACTGCATACTCACTATGCATTGGTGTACACTTCATGTCTTGATTGTTGTTAATCATGTGGATAAATATTGATCCGAAAATCTGCAATTGACTGCGACTATGCCGGAGTAATTTGTCCAGTAGCCAGTCTGTGTAAGTGTTGACAAGTGAAGGTGCAAGAACACAACCTGTCTTTATTGTTATTTTACAGGGAAGAATAGTAATGTCCACCACAATCTGTTTCTGAATACAGTCCAGACACCAGATCAACAATCGCCGCGGGTATTTCTCACTCACAAAAGTTCCCATATACTCACACGATGTACTGAATCAAATTAAATTATAAGATTAACATACACTTTAATGGAAATAAAGTACATCTATCTTTCTATCTATCTATCTATCTATCTATATAATGTATTGATGATGTGATGTACCCGTGCTCCTACAACCAGTGTATATTTTCCCAGGGTGATGTTATGCCTGGGTTTCCATGGTGATAACATTACCATCCCTCACACACCCTAACCATCACCGCTGCCTCCATCATCATATAATATACCACAAACATTTCACCTTTATCCCCTACGTAGCCTACCCCTTCTTTATTTATCCCTCTCTTCTTGCTGTTCCCTGCTTCTCCTTTTACTCACTTCCCCCTTTATGTTTCTTCTTGATTATCTCTCTCACTCACTCACTCTCTTACTCTCTCTCTCTTTCTCTCCTACATTAACACCTTACGAGCGGCCTATGCGGTTTATTTATGTGTACCGCACAGCGGGGTGTTTTTAGCCAAAATAGGGCTGTTTACGTGATCATTTTCATGCCTAAATAAGACCCAGAACGTAAAACAAGTACCTATCCCTGAAAGGGCATAAACAGAGCTTTCGAATGACACCATAACGATCCTTGTATGATGGATAGTTTTCTTGCAATAACCGTGCAACGCGAGTGCAAAAAACAGGTAATTCGGTACTTTCAGTACATAATTGAGTATGTAGCGAGTGAGAGAGGGAGGAGGGAGCTGAGATTTGTGTCAGTAGGTTCGCCGCGGTGGTCTGGAGCAGTCATACGCTCGCTAGTCTCCTGCCACCACTTGTCTCTCTCTCTCTCAGCCACATTACGTGCTGAAATTGCCACTCGAGTTATGTCGAGCGCCGCCACATAGTCCAGCTTTATTTAACTCGACTTATGTTGCTCGCCGCTAATTATGGGTTAATATGCTATATTTCATCCCTTTCTCGCTTTTCCCACCTAGTTACTTCTTTTCTTCTATACCTCCTCTTAAGACTACTCCATGGCATTCCGTTGTCTACTTCTCTCTCCCCAACCCAGCCAGTCTGTCCATCATCCTGATAGTCGTTTTTTTATTAACCCTTTCCCTGCGGGTGATGTTCTGGAACATCCTGGCAATTTGCAGCAATTTCCAGGCTTTAAAAGCCTGTAAAAACCTAAAAATCGAGTGTCAGTGGGCGGGAGCGTGAGGGCCCACCTCCGACCCTCAGAGCAGCCAGCGGCCCACTGAGGTAGACTGTGTCTCGCGCGGGGCTCTCACTGCCTCTCACAACAGTGTTGCCGAGCGAGCGAGTGCTAATAAATAGCGGGTTTCCCGCGTTTCTATGGCACCGCTGCGGGTGAACCAGGCCATCTACGAGGCCTGTTCTGGTCTCATTTTGAAGCTATTTTCACCTAGTTTTCGGCAGAATACAGTTCATTTAATGCAGATGCTTGATTCATCATTCAGGAGTGCCTGAATATGCCCTAAATAGCCCAAAACACCCCACAGCCAAAGTTTGGGCATTCTGTATTTATTGAATAACACCATTTCTCATCTGAATACCTCTCCAAATACACACACATACAGAGCAACCTAGTTGTATTTTTTGTTCTATGTGAGTGAGGGAGACAAAATACAGAACTGCTGTGATGAGTGCCTCCTCCAGAGTTGAAAAAGTTACATGGCCAAAATCAAGGGACGTTCGAGCCAAACAAAAATTCTATGCCTGGACACACGGAGGTTGAAGCAATTTAAGTCATGGGATGAGGGAAAAAATAATTCAGGGAGAGAATTCCAGAGCTCAGCTATTGAATAGAAGAAAGATTGGGAGTATCGTTTGAGTTGGAGAGTTGCACAGAATAGGGGTGGGATTGTATTTGCAAGATGAATATTACGTACCCTACGTAGAGGAGGTGGTTTTCACTGAGAGAGCTCGGAGGAACACTGATTATTGTAGTAGCGATAGAAAAGCAGATACAACATTGCGGCGAAGAGAGAGATATTGCAGAGAGTCGGTGAGTGGACAGGAGTTAATGATGCGAAAGGATTTCCTTTCTACTTTGTGTAGAAGTGCTGTGTGAGAGGATCCTCCCCACACATGTGAACAATACTCAATACAAGGATGCACTGTGCCCCTGTACAGAGCAAGAAGCTGTGCAGGGGTACCGACCATAAATTTATCTCTGTCACCTGTCCTATCTCTCCAGTACGGCCACCCGATCCTCCTAGCCAGCGGCGCTTGTGGCACTTTGGCGCTGCCGACTGGGAGGCTCTTCGGCAGTACTTCTTTGATTTCCCATGGAATGATTTCTGCTTCCGTGGCCGAGGACCCTCGGACGCATTACCGAGGTAATCCTATCGGGCATGGAAGCATACATTCCATTCTCTTTCTCTCAGACTAATGCTAAAAAATCTTGGTTTACTCACACATGTTCTACTGCTGTCCGCAATAAGGAGGAAGCATTCAAACGGTACCATGCCTTAAAACTCAAGACTCTCATTCTTCATATGTTTCTGCCCGGAATCAAGCCAAATCTGTTCTTCGACTTGCCAAACACTCTTTCATCAATAATAAATGCACTGAACTATCCAACTCTAGCTCTTCCCAAGCTTTCTGGCATCTAGCCAAAAACCTCTCCAACAATTTCTCTTCCTCGTCTTTCCCTCCCCTTTCCCACTCTGATGGCACAACCATCACTTCTTCCTCTGACAAAGCTAAACTCTTCGCTCAAACTTTTGCTAGAAACTCCACCTTGGATGATTCCGGTGCTATTCCTCCCTCTCCGCCCTCCTCTCTCTTACTTATGCCTACTATCCTAATCTCTTCAAAAGATGTACTTTCTACCCTCTCTGGGCTTAACACTAATAAGGCGTACGGTCCGGACGGTGTTCCTCCTGTTGTTCTCAAAACTGTGCTTCCGTGCTGACTCCCTGCCTAGGCAAACTCTTTCGTCTCTGTCTATCCTCTAACGTCTTCCCTTCATGCTGGAAGTTTGCTCACATTCAACGTGTCCCAAAGAAGGGTGACCGCTCTCAACCCTCCAACTATCGTCCAATTGCTCTCATTTCTTGTCTTTCTAAAGTTTTTGAAACTATTCTTGCTTCCAAATTTCTTAAGCATTTCTCTTCTCATAATCTGCTCTCAGATCGCCAGTATGGCTTCCTTAAGGGTCGCTCTACTGGTGATCTTCTTTCATATCTTACTAACTCTTGGTCATCCTCCTTTCGGGACTTCGGTGAGACTTTTTCTATTGCACTAGACATATCGAAAGCCTTCGATAGAGTCTGGCATAAATCTTTAATTTCTAAACTACCCTCCTTCGGTTTCTATCCCTCCATCTGTGCCTTTGTCTCTAATTTCCTTTCCGGCTGTTCCATAGCCGCAGTTGTGGACGGCCATTGTTCACTTCCTCACCCTATAAACTCCAGTGTTCCTCAGGGCTCTGTCCTATCTCCTATTCTCTTTCTAATTTTTATAAATGATCTCCTTAACTGTACCTTAATTCCCATCCATTCATACGCAGACGACTCAACCTTACACTACTCCATTAATTTTTCAGAACGCCCCAGCCAGCAATCCCTCAACGACAAACGTAATGAAGCCATACAACTCTTAAATTTTGATCTAAATACTATTTCCAATTGGGGCAGAGAAAACCTTGTTAACTTTAATGCTTCCAAAACCCAATTTCTCCATCTATCTACCCGTCAGGATCTCCCAGCGGACTATCCCTTATTCTTCAACAATACAAAAATGAACCCTTCATCTTCTCTCAATATTCTTGGTGTCTCTTTTTCTTCTGCTCTCATTTGGAAGGACCATATTACCAGTCTTGCTAAGGCAGCCTCCCAGAAGCTGGGTGTGCTCAACCGCCTTAGGGGGTTCTTTTCCCCTGCCCAGCTTCTTGCTCTGTACAGGGGCACAGTGCACCCTTGTATTGAGTATTGTTCACATGTGTGGGGAGGTTCCTCTCACACCGCTCTCCTAGACAAGGTTGAAAGGAAGGCCTTTCGTATCATTAACTCCTGTCCACTCACCAACTCTCTGCATCTCTCTCTCTCCGCCGCAATGTTGCATCTCTCTCGCTATTCTATTGCTACTATAATAATTAGTGTTCCTCAGAGCTATCCCAGTGCATTCCACCTCCTTTACATAGGGCATGTGGTATCCGTCTTGCAACTCAATCCCACCCCTACTCTGTGCAACTCTCCAACCCAAGAGTGAAACGTTACTCTCAAACTTTCTTCTACTCAACAGCTGAGCTCTGGAACTCTCTCCCAGAATCAGTTTTTCCTGCTTCCTATGACTTAAATTTCTTCAAACTCCGTGTGTCCAGGCATTTTGGCTCGAACGTCCCTTGATTTTGGCCCTGTCACTCTTTCAACTATGGGGGAGGCACTCGCTATAGGCAGTTATGCCTTTTGCCTCCCTCAATCACATAGAAAAAAAAAAAAAAAAATTGAGGCGGTTTAGCACACCCAGCTTCTAGGAGGCCGTCTTAGCAAGAGAGAGCAGAAAAAAAAGAGACACCGAGAATATTGAGAGAAGATGAAGGGTTTATTTTTATAGACTTGGTACTTATTGAATGCCAGAATAATGTATACTGGGTTAGTTTAGGTTAGATGAAAGAAAGTTGACTAATTATGATGTTGGCATTTTGTACGGACTAACGCATCTAGGTTACAAGAACCACACACCATTATCAGTCTAACCTTAGTGTGAACTCAGAAACACACAAACACACACACACACGCACAGATTCGCAAAAGGTAAGTAAATATATAAGTACAAAAGACCTCCTGTGTTTGTTCAAAATTATTCTCCATTTACCCAGTGCTTGTTCAAGTTAAAGTACACACACATTAAGTACCAGGTAACAAGGTATAATTTGGTGAACTTTGCAGATTCCACTAATTTGGTCTTGAAGTTAGGACCGGGTCGTTGGTTAGGTAATGTAAAAGTGTGAGGATATTAACCCTTTCTGTATGATGAGTTGTGTGTCTTTTGTTCTGGCTATTACTAAGCATTATTATAATGGCAGTTTAGGAAGGACCTGTCACTCCTAATTTGAACTGTATTGTCTAACGTTAACCAAAATCAAATATAATGAAGATGGGTAGTTGGTATTGAAGGAGTTTAGCCGGATTTGCAAGAGACGTTCTGGCCACTTTAATCAGTACCTTTACTCAGACAACGTCTCTGGGTTCTTTGGCATTGATATTATGACATATAAACTGAAGGAAGGATACTTAACCCACTCTGTACCGGTGACGTCCTTTTTATTATAGTCGGGCAAATATTGTACGATATTATTCGGCTTAGGAAGGGGGTATACCCTCAATGATTCATTTTAGCTACCATATACCCTTCCCAAGCTTCATAAAACCGTCTAAATTTAGCTGAAATCAAATAAGAAATAGGTCGCCGGTACAGAAGGGGTTGAGGTGGCACAATGCACACGGTGCCGTCTATAAATGGAATTCAGAAGCTGCCAGACCCGAGTTGCCCTAAAAACAGTGGTTGGAAAAGTGTTTCTGTGAATCCACTGTTATGCTGAGTAAATATTTTATGTAGTTTATTATTATATTATATACGAATGTGAAATTGTTGCTAGTTGTCTCAAAACACACCATACACTCACTCTCTCTCTCTCTCTCCGAGTACAGTAGGCTGAGTAGAGTAACGAAGGTCATGTTTACCTCTGTTTATAAACTAATTAATTTGCCTCCCACGGAAATTTACTATCCACTTTGATATTTAAGCCCTTCTCCAACCCTCACTTTGTCTTCCGTGAGCTAGGACGTTAAAGATTATTGGAGAGAGAGAGCGAGAGAGAGAGATCATTACATATCCTATATCCCATATCGTATTATCAAGCACGCATGCTTATACATACACAAAACTATTAACATATATATATATATATATATATATATATATATATATATATATATATATATATATTGTCACGGACCTATAGGCTCTGACTGTACGGGTTCACTTCCACCCTTCAAACGCATCAACCAGTCTGAGATCGGGGTCGGGGCTTCAAGCAACCAAACCAACAGAGGCCCGAAACTTCGCATCCCAATATCCTTCTTACTTCTATCCCTCTCATTTTGATCGAGCAGAGTTTCGAAGTCTCACTCAATAAATATGTAATTCAAATTAAAGTTCAATGCTATCTCTGCTCATGAACACCAGGGGGTGGAAGTTTCTTTTCTGGTCACATTAAATATACCGTAGTCAATGACGGGACGGGAATAATGAGTGGAGTCAGTGTTATCTTAGACTTTCTCGGTGCAACGTTCTCGGGAATATCGCTTCCAGAAAGCGTTGTTTTAAAACTCCAGGAACTACCCCCCTTCGGTTTGACTACGGGAGATATCGTGACTATAACTTATATTTTCATTTTCATTTTTGTTTTTTTTCATTTTGTATAAATTAAATATTTTGCATTAATATTAATTACCATTGTATTTGTTTTATTTTGTTTTATAACTTTAAATTATAATTATATAATACATAATGGTTTTGTTATATTACTTAAATTTGATTTTATTATATTAACAAAAATTGTGTATTCTTTTCTTATCCATATATATTTATACCCTAATGATTAAATGAAGTGAGGAAGATTAACCCTATATAAGATTCAGAAGACTACTTTGAAATCTGATTAAAATACGAGAACAACTCTTAAATTAAAATATCATCTTAGTAATAAATATTAAAATACGAGAACTACTCTTAAAGAGACTTTACCTTAATACAAGTACTAAATTAATAAAAGTACTTATCCATACTGAACACCCTTAAACTAAAGTTCAGTCTTTGTGTTCAACCTAAAGGTCACCCTCTAGACTCCTTCGGGGCCAAATCTTTAACTAAGCTAGTTCCACTAGTCTCTCCAAACTTTGGGTTGTAACATATTCTACACTAACATATTTACCGCAGTTACTGTGCATAATGGGGGTAATGTTTGTGCACGTTTTAAAAGAGGGGTGGGACGTTTTTCTGGACCCCTTTCTTTCTCATAATTAGCATATTTGTTATGAAATTTTAAGACGTTCGTTCCATTAGTTTGACGATATTAAAACCTTTCGCTTCTTATGGGTGGATGGGACTCGTTAGCCTTGGTCGGCAACTCATCTAGGGGAGACAACCTTATACAAATCCGGGTGGATGGGACTCGTCAGCCTTGGTTGGCAACCTGTCTAGGGGAGTAAACCTGATACAAATCCGTACTGCTTACCTAAGGGTAAGGCAGGTTAGTGGATGGACTAGCCGAACACCACTGTAGAAAAATAGTGCTAACAAGATACACAGAGGGCCTCGGAGTCGGACAGATCCTAAATTGAGTGGTCAATCCTGGAAGTCCTTCACTAAACTGGCTCGGGTTGTCCCTCTCACAGGGAATAGGTCCGCTTGGGGGCATTCTGTGTATGGCCACCCTCGTAAGGGGAGTAAGGCGTCTGGCAATAGATAGATAGATAGCTTCTTATTTTTTTATTTTTTTTCAATATTAAGACTTTTGGTGTCACTTGGGTGTTGATTTTTTTCCTGACGAGCGATAGAAGCCTGTAATTGTAAGAGGAGCCGGCCTTCGGCCGGGCCATTTTTCGACCGAAAAATGTACACATTTATCTTGAAGGTGAATTAGATCTTTTACTGTACTTTTCATGAGGAATAAAAGTTTCCATTCCAATTTTTACAAAATCTTGTATGTGGCTCAAGGTGGAGTGTGCATCATTAGAAAAGAAAGAGGTCCAGGGAATATCAATAAAGAAACCTTGAAGACTCTCCCAGTCTGCCCTATCGTAATGCCATTTAGTCACCAAAACAGGTTCAGAGTGGGAAGGTGTGGTAGGTGATAGACAGGTGGCCTGTATCAGACATTGATCAGAAGATCCAAGCGGGGACCTCACTGTAACATCATAATTTTCTGAATTGGTTGTTAAAATAAGTCCAGTAGGTGGGAATTATGATTAGGATTATCTGGTACACGGGTGGGTTGGTTGACTAGTTGAGTGAGATTAAATGAGTCTGCAAATAGCTCACATTCAAGACTAGCATCATCAGTCCTGGCTGAATGAGTGAGCCATTCAACATTATGGACATTAAAATCACCCAACACAGTGATTTCAGAAGAAGCATTTAAGTTGAGGACACTGAGTTGTGAGGACAGAGAATCAAAAAGACTTTGCTCTGGAGGAGTATTTGGGGAACGGTAGATGCAACATATGTATTTAAATTTACCAGCAGAAATTAATTTGTATATAGAATAATCAAAATAGGGACAATTAAAACTAGTAACCTCCTCCAGGGCAATTTCAGATTTTGCGAAGCAACATACACCTCCTTTAGGTCTGAAATTTTGGAGTAGTTGATAACCTGGAAAATTAAATCTAGACGTGTCAGATGTGGATGTTACTTGAGTCTCTGTCAAAAAAAGGAGAGTAGGGGATTCTGCTTGAAGAAATTGGTGTACAGAATTGATGTTAGAGTGAAGTCCCCTTATATTGCTAAAGAAAAAGCTGCACCGACGAGCAGCTTTGGGACGTTGCAATGCTCTTGACACAGTCGCATGATGACGACCGGGAGGGCCCTGTGTCAATGACCCAACCCTGCCGGGGGTGGATATCCGAGGGACCACCAGGTTTGCTCTTAACAATTGTACTGCCATGTTTATTGGGTAAGGTGTATGGTGTTACATGTATGATATGTAGTGGGAAGAGTAGTGTTTTATGGATAGAGGATAGCAATGTAGGGCAATGTCGTGAAGTTGGATGTGTATGTTATATAAAGAGGGTTTTCCTGATACCCCTGATGTGTGAGGCAGAAAGATATGTATCCAGCTACCAAGGCCTGGGAGAGAAAATGGAATTCAGGCTATTCCCTGAGTCTCCCGAAACCTTGGCGGTAGTACTTCCCTGGGCGGGGCTGCCTACCCCTACTACCTACAAATAGTGTTTTTTTTTTTTTTTTTTTTTTTTTTTTTTTTTTTCTATATTCCAACTACTCCCTCTCGGGCATAGGCTGAGAGCCTGTACATTCCACCGCTCAACACGGTGGAGCCCGTGAGGTCTTGTTCCAGCCTGGGGAGTGAGACATGTGAAGCATCTATCATGGCTCAAAGCAGCTCCATCTCTGAAGCGGCTGGTTGCTTCGCTCAAGTGCTTCACCGTCTCACCCTCCAGACTCAGACCCTCACTCTCAGAACGCCACCTATTGAGCAGTGAACTCACTAGGCATTGTCCCCCTGTAACATATTTTGAATATGGGAATATTCATACAGTGTTATTTAATCAGGGAACAATGAGGGTATTTTTTTGGCATTTCGGTGGGCTTTGTGGGTAATGCACGTGATTACTAGGTACAGCACAATTCAATCCCCAATAATATCTTCCCATTGACATATCGGGATTTGACCGTCCATTGGATTACCAATCCAGTGGCATGACCACTCCACCACACCTCCCCTATGTATGTATTCACAACAGTACAAACACACATTCGCAACTCCTTATCACACACACACACAACATACACACACACACACACACACACACACACACACACACACACACACACACCCATACACACAACAGTACAAACACACATTCCCAACTCATCATCACAGTGTTGAAATAACTTTGCAAAGTTGACATAATTAATATAAACACCATATGAGGAGGAGCACTTTACTGAAAACGTTTCGCGTGACCTGAATAAGCTATCTGTGAAACGTTGTCAATAAAGTGCTCCTCCTCATATGGTGTTTATATTCCTTACCACAGCCAAAACGTGAAACCCAAGCGTAAATCCGTCACAAGGTGCACTCGGAAACCATAAACTCTTATTCTTAAAACAAAAAAATATCCCTTAGCAGTGCCTGGTACCGAAAAATAAAGTGGTAATGAGCGTTGTTTACAGATATTAGACGAATTAGCATGTCCATTTCTAAGGATAACGACATTTTCCAAGTTATTTCGTCCATTAACGTCGCTGCGAAGGGATGAACTGGTTTAAGAATACCACCCATAGCCCACTCACGCAAATTCGTGGAATTCACCTATTTCTAATCATGGAAGCATGTTTCTGGAAGCGAATGTATAAATATTAGTTTCTATAAATCAACTACAAAACTATATATACTATTTATTAAAAGGCAATTTATATAAACAAACAAACCATCAAGATAGCTATAATAAAAACAAACAAAGGAGTCCACGAATTCCTCTGAGTGGGCTAGAGATTATGGTATCCCAGTGTACCCCTGTAAATATACATAATGCCCTCGCCTTCTCTCCCCGGTGTTAGTCTCATCACTCTCCCCTCAACCTCTCTTCCCTCTCCCCTCCCTCCCTCCTCCCTGCCTCCACATACACACGGTTCGCCCCCACACGTCTTACCCATTTTCACCTTTACCTAACTCAGGCATGTGATTGTACCCCTGTAAGTAAAGCTAGTGCCCTCCCCCTCCCCTCTTCTCTCTCCCCTCCCTGCCCCCTCCTCTCCAACTCTCCTGCCTCCACACACCCACGATTCCCCCTTTCCCCCCAGACACTTCTCACGATTCGCCCCCACCACATTTCTCACCCAATGTCACACCCTTACCTAACTCATGGTTGCGGGTGAAATTTTATGAATTCCTCCTCTCCCTCTCTCACTCTACCCCTTCCCCCTCCTCCCCTCTTCCTTTCCCTCCCTTTCCCGCCACTCACAATCGACCCCCCCCCCTCCTGCATCCACACACACACACACGCCACCCCCTGCTCCCTCCCACCCACCCACACACACTTCTCACCCAATCTCTCACCCGTACCTTAATCAGGGTCGCGTGTGTCTTTTATAAACTAGAAATGAGAACACAATCTTAATCTCCGTGATCAGTATTAATAGTAAATACCTTAATTCAACACAAGAGTTAATTATTCCATGAGTAAGCTGCTCCCATGAATTTTAGTCCGAATTTAGCATATGTGAGGTTGTCGACTCAGTAAAGACAGAGTTAAGGCGCACACTATGCTTTGTGGTTAATGGAAAAACATGTCCTTGGTTTCCTAATTACATTCCTTATAACAAAAACAGACACACACACAACACCACACGCACGCACACACCCAAACACACGGTCACAGCGCGCGTTAGTACTCTGTATTGGGGCGCGCTATGGTGTCGGGGGTTCAATCCCAGGCGCCGGCAGGGGAAGTTCTCAAAAACTTTCCCTGGCCGTGAAGGCAAGATCTGGGCGGATCGTCTCGGGGGACCCACAAAGTCTCCTGCCCACGTCCTACTCCCTTGGGAGTATGTAGGCGCTCTCGTTAGCTGCCAGGATCAGTCTGTTGATCCATTAGGATAAGATCTAGGTTAAGTCTGTGTATTTTCAGCCCCATTGGCTGCCGGCTTGAAATAAACCGATTATTATTATTATTATTATTACATTGAAATTAATAGATATATGAAAAATATAGAGAAAGTCAAAACACACACACACACACACACACACAAGAGACAGACAGACGTATATACATACACAATTACACATACATCCATACATATACACACAAACACACACACACACAAACACACACACACACACTCACACTAACCACAAGTATAATATTAAAAGTCAAATTAGAGATATGAGAGTACAAATCAAACTACATAATACATAATACATAATACTCACTAGCATATATATATATATATATATATATATATATATATAATAAGAAGAAGAAACAATAAAAAACTGACCCCCCCCTCCCCCGCCAAAAAAAAAACACACACAAAAAAACACACACACACACACACACACACACACACACATTAAAGAAGATAATAATAATAATACAAATAATACACAAATATTCACATAAGTAACTAAATAAATATAAGTAATATTAATAATATAAAAATAAAAATAAATCCGTGAATCTACCATACTATCTCGCGGTGGATCCATCTTTTTAGGAGTCCCCGGGCGATTACAGAAAAGGGAGGTTCAATTTTCCAAGTCCATACTAATAAAAAATCTTCCTCTATTCAAGACTCTCCTCCCTTCCTCATTCCCTACTCCTGCCCTCCCTCCCTCTCTCCCTTCTTTCATCCCTTCCTCCCTCCCTGTCTCCCTCCCTCCCTCTCGTTCAAGTTTCCAAGCTCCTACTAACAAAATATTTCTCCATTCAAGACCCCATTTCCTCTCTCTCCCCTTCCTACTTCCCTCCCTCCCCCTCCCTCCTTCCCTCCCTCCTCTCATTCACTACTTAATACCTCCATCCCTACTGCCTCCCTTCCTCCCGTTCAATTTACCAAGTTCTTACAACAAAATATATCCCTCAATAAATCTCCTTCCTCTCTCCCTCCCTTCCTGCATTATCTACTCCATCCCTCTCTCTCGTTCTATTTGCCAAGTTCCAATTCACAACACCATCTCCCTCCATTCAAGACCCCCCTCCCTTCCTTTCCTCCCTCTCTCCCTCCTTCCCCACCTCCCTCCCTCCATACCTCCCTACCTCCATCTCTACCTTCCTGTTTTCCTCCATCCCTACCTCCCTGTCTCCCTCTTCCCTCTCTCTGGTTCAATTTTCCAAGTTCCAATTCCCAACAACATCTTCCTCACTCTCTCTTTCACTCCCCTCCTTTCTTTCCTCCCTTCTTCCCTTCCCTCCTCCCTCCCTCCCTTTTCCTCCCGTTCAATTTTCCAAGTTCCAATTCCCAACAACATCTCCCTCCATTCAAGACTCCCCCCCCTACCCCCTTGTCTCTCTCTCTCTCATTCCTCCTTTTTCTTCCTGCATCCCTCCCTCCCTCCACACCCTATCCCTCCCGCACTCGAAAATAGGACAACTAGGGTTAGACAATGTACAACAAAATTTTTTTTGGTATATTGATAGGGATAAAACCTTATATTACATGCTGAGTTGGTTTTATCATTATACCTATATTGGGGTACTTTAAGTTCCCTTTTTGATGATTTAAATTTAAGTGTACTCAAAGATACCTCCTTTTAAAAGATCCCTCCGACAGCACTTCCCTCTCCCCATCTCTTCCCCACTCCATCCCTCATCCTCCCTATTTTTTTTGCTTCCACGCTGCTCCTGCCGATCCACAAGTCTGCCGACTCTGCCAGCAACGAGAGGATTTGACAGCAAAATTGGATGAAGCCCTCAACAAGATCAACGCCCTCACCAGGAAGCTGGAATCACTCCAAGGGTTTGTAACACTCAACGTTGGAGTATCACTAACTCAAATTGTTTCAACTCCAGCATCCACCACCGCCCCAACGTCATCTGCCAACAATCCAACACCTGCAGTAGACACTGCAGCAGATGCTTGATGAACCTGAGCCGACATCAAACCAGGACAGCCGCCCTGTTCACCTTAGTCTCTACCCCACTCCTCGTGCAAGAAGCCTGCTAGCACGAACAGTACCAACCCCTCGCCCCCGTTCTAACCACTCCTCTCCTCGACCTGTACGTAGAGTCCCGCCACCACAGGTTTCCGGATTTACACCAGTGAGGAACGGTGCACGGCCAACGCAGAAAAGATCTCCTCCCCCAGTCACAATGTCCAACAGATTTGAGATATTGGTAGAGATGGAAGACGAACCAGAAGAGACCAGGCTCGTTGGGGATTCCATCCTACGAGGACAGGTCGAAGAGTTCTGCGACAGAGTCCAAATCAACGAAAAAGATTTTGCATCCCAGGAGCTGGACTGGACGACATTGTGGAAGCCTTCGAAGATACCACAAAGGATGCAAATGAAAATACCCTTTTTGTCATCCATGCTGGTTCAAATGACGTCATGCGCACCAGATCCGAAGAGTTGATGGAGAAATATCGCAAGATGATCCAGCACTACAAAAACAAGTCCAGGAATATCATCATCTCAGGCATTCTCCCCAAGATCGACGCACCTGACAAATTCTACGACAAGGCTTTCAGCACAAATAGCCGACTAAAACATTTGTGTCTGAGGGAAGAAGTTGAATTCATCAACCTCTGGGACAACTTCTACAACCAGCATACTCTGTTTCCGCAAGGATGGCACTCATCTAAACCCTGTGGGTTCAGCACGCATGGGTCGTCTCCTACACGAAGCAGTCCGCAGCCATGGATCAAAAAACGCCATCCGAGAAGAAGCAGCAGCAGTGACATAAATCATCCAACGCCAAGAAAAAAACAGAGGCAACCGAGGACCACCAGCGATAAGGACCGAAGACAGCGAGGACCGAGGACAGCCATGAACATAAATGTAGATCCGACAAGAACCAAAAATATTATTAAAGAGCGTTCCGTGAGTTCTAAAATAACAAATTTAAAGGTTTTCTATGCAAACGCTCGTAGCATACGCAATAAATTTTCAGATTTAGACGGAGCTAGTGTTTACAGAAAATTACTGATGTGGATGGCCATAAACAGGAAATCTTGGCTCAATACAGAAGATAGAGACTTTTTGTAGTCAGAGTATTCACTTCCCGTTTATGTAATGTTTGAGAAAAGCCAGAATCAAATCGAAATGGAGGTGGCGTTTTACTTTATATCAAAGAAAGTTCTTAACCCTACCCTCTTGTCAACAACCTCAAAAATTGTGAACGTCGACTCGACGCAATCTTTTGTGCTAATTAAAAGATATAATAAAGGTACCCAAATCACTACTTGCATGTATATACAGACCTCCAGCTCAATCCGTGCAAAACTGACCGAGCAATTTACGAACAACCATTGCAGGGATGTAAGTAACTCACAAGATACTGTAATTGTTTGGTGACTTTAATTTACCTTTGACCAAGTGGGGGCAGATACTCGTACTTCACACTCCGGACATGACTTGTATACGAACTTGCAAGGAGAGTTCGCGAGTTTATCAATTTTGTTGGCTAACGCCGACCCGTGGTACTACCGTTCTTGACATTGTTAACTTGTCAACAAAAGAGAGAATCTAATAGAGAATTTGAATGTGTTGGTGATGAATTCCCCAGTAACAGCGACCATCGTACTATAACCGTTCACTTTAAAGTTTACTAGGTAACGAACCAAATAGTAGCCATCGAAACAAGCTCCCTAATTTCAAGAAGAAAGCAAACATTTCCATAAACGTCGAGCTAGGTTTGAAAGAAACTGATGCTGGAGCTTTTTAATTCACAATAACCGACCAGTAAATACATCTTGGAAGTTATTCCAGAAGCCACTTTAGCCTAAAGAGGCAGGGGTGCAAGACTGCATACCATCGAAAACGTCGGCGTCCAGGCCATAGATAATAAGCCGCAAATGGTGGTATAAAGATAATATTTCAAACTGACTGCTTGCTAAAAAATTTGCTAATGATAGATTAAAATCGCGCACAAATGACGAAGAACGGCTGGAAATTTGTAGAGCTACGACGCAACAGGCCCAAAAACGTTAGAAATTAAGCAAAGTAAAAAGACGCTCTAGAGTTACATATTGCGAATCTACAGTAAAACAAAACCCGAAAGAATTTCTATAGTTATATTTAGAAAGAAAAAAGTCGTTACTTCAACGGTTGGACCGTTAGTCGATTGAAAATGGAGAATACCAACCAAAGACGAAGAAACAAATGAGGTAAAGCCCTCAACTACCTTCTGTGCATCAGTTTTTACAACAGAAGACCTCAGTGATATCCCTAAACCATCGCCGATTCAGAATTGATAATTCAGATGTTATAAGCAATATCACCGTTACACGAGAGAACGAAGGACGTGAATTGTTTAGATAAACTCAAGGGAAATACAACGCCTGGCATCCATGACAACAATCTCGCCTAGAGTTCTAAAGGAACAGGCCACGGATGAGCTCTCTAAACCAAATGACATTACTAGTCAATAAATCCTTGCAGTCTGAAAACTATGCCCGATCAGTGGAAAGGGGACTAGCCAACGACACACCGATATTCAAAAAAGGCAGCAAATCCCTACCCAGTAACTATCGTCCAATTAGCTTAACCTAAGTTGTATGTAAACTGCTAGAAACGGTCATACGCGACAGAATCGACAATCACTTAGATGGAAATAACATCCTTAAAGGATACTCAACACGGCTTTCGTAAAAAAACGTTAGGTTTAACAAACCTCTTAGACTTCTTCCACGATATCCTCACCCTCTACGATGAGAGTAACAGCTGTAGATAATATACCTTGATTTTCAAACGGGCCCCTTTGGACAAAAGTTACCCACAAACGTTTAATCCTAACAACTAACAGCGCCCATGGAATACAAGACGGTGTGTTGAAAGGGATAGAAAAATTGGATCAGCGGACCAGAAAGCCCAAAGAGTTCGTCATTAAATAACGGTAAGGCCTCTAAAATGGACCCCCCCATGTACGAAGTAGCGGGGTACCCCAGGGATCGGTACTCGGACCCAATTATCTTTCTAATTTACATCAACGACCATATGATGAGGGTCTCGCCCTGTACAATATACACAAATTTGCTGACGATAACAAAAATTGCAAAGAGCGTACTCTCCAAAAGAACAGTTTGACGGATATGCAAACACAATCTAGTATAAATTGTAATGTTGGGCCCAAAAGTTGGCAAAAATGAGTTTCAAATGACGGATAAATGTAAAGTAAACATATCGGATACCTAAATGAGAAAGCAAACTAGTGCGATGAATGGCACTCAGCTTAAGAATGTAAACAGAGAAAACCGATCTGGGAGTCCACAATATCGAGTAACCTAAAAAACGAGCGGGGCAACAATGTTCAGAAAGTTGTTAAGAAGGCAAACAAAATAATTGGCTTTATACGGCAGGTCGATTTGAGCATCAATCCAAAGACAGTTATCCTAACCCTTTACAATTCATTAGTCCGCCCCTCTTTCTGGAATACGGCGTTCAATCCTGGTGCCCTTATTACCAAAAAGCATAATAAAAAGCTAGAACGAGTCCCACCGTACGAGTTTACCAAAATGACTACCTAGCCTAAAGAACACCAACCAGACGAAGAGCGGTTTGAGAGAAGAAATCTATTTCCTTTAACCCAGCGCAGATTAAGAGGCGACTTAATTCAAGTGTTCAAAATCACCAATGGCATCGACAAAATTAACTGTAGTAAGTACTTCACTATCGACCCATCTAATTACACACGGGGATACGGTTGCAAAATTATTGGTTAATCTTTTAACTCGCACGAATCTAAGAATTTCTTCTTCAATCGAGTTGTCAACTTGTGGAATGGGCTTCTCCGAAAAGTTATAGACTGCAGCAGCGTTGATTAATTTAAACTTCGCCTAGACAAATATCTTGAATCAAACCCGCGACTGACTGCGTTTGTAAATGAATAACTTTATTTTATCCCCCCCTCAGTTACTAACCCATCTGTCCCCTACTAACTTCCTAATCCTGCCAAGGCCGGTAGTTCCAGGGCAGTAGTTCCTTTCCAATGTTCCCTTAACCACTCCAAACCACTGTTTGGACAATTGATCCTCAGTGATTTGGAGGACAAGCAGCCTAGAAGGGTCACCAGACCTCTTGAGTTTTTTTTGGACCTTTTTCTCCCTCTTGTTTATTAGCCCCATTGCTTTTCAGATTTTAAGAGGTTCGCTCCATTAGTTTGGTGATTTTAATGAACTTTCGCCCAATTTTCTGTCCATTTTAAGAGCTTCTGTGTCAATTATGTGTCGATTTATTTTCCTAGCGAGCGATAGCGAGCCTGTAATTTAAGAGGAACCGGCCTTCACCGGGAATTTTTTTTACCGAAAAAATTACAAATTTATTTTGAAATTGGGTCTAGGGTGTGTAATTTTAAGCTTGATAGTTGTCTAGGGAACACTCGAAAAACCTCCCCTTAAGTGGATGGACTAACCACACACCACTGTAGAACAATAGTGCTAAACAGATACATAGAAGGCCTCGAGTCGAAGTGCAGTCGTGGTTATGCCAAGTAAGTAGGCCAACACTCTGGAACATTAATCCCTATAACTCGCAAATAACTACAGTAATCGTGCTAGTGTATCTACCATTTGGGAAGGGTCAGCCAGGGAATAGGTGTGGAAGTGGTCAGCCCATTTGCTCCAGCCCTATTTGAGTTACAGAGGTTAGGGTTCACGATTTCCGGCTCCCCCTACTCGGAACAGGGTTATAGCATTAGTTATCCTCGGAGGAACAATAAGGATGTATTGACGAAATATATCGAATAAAGTCGGTGTCCCACGAGCGTTTTTTCCCTCAACATTTATGCTCAACACTGGTCTGGCAGCTTATGAGGTCAACATTTACAATATTGCTGTCACCTAAATTCATCTACCATCAGTCTAGTTTCCGATACCAGTGCATAATATTCCGGGAAATGTTTGCCATCAAAAATGTTGATCATCGAATGTTGACTATAAAAGCTCTCGTGTGATATCGAATCACCGGTATTGATTGGTCCACAAATATTATACTACTGGGTTTCAGTGGTCATGAGTCACTGTTTCGCTGGTACAGTATATTAAGGGGAGATTTCCACTTGAGGGATTTTTTTCTGGACCCCTTTCTCCCTCATGTTTTAGCCCCATTGCTTTTGAGATTTTAAGACGTTCGCCCTAGTAGTTTGGACATTTTAAGACATTTTGCCCTATTTCTGTCAATTTTAAGACCTTTCGTGCCTTTAAGGTGTCGATTTTTTTCCTGGCGAGCGATAGCGAGCCTGTAATTTAAGAGCAACCGGCCTCTGGCCGGAAATTTTTCTACCGAAAAATGTACAAATTTATCTTGAAAGGGGTTCTAGATGTAATTTTAAGCTTGATGAAAACGTAGGGAACAAACTAAATACCTCCCCTTAAAGGTGGGTGTGCATGCTACTATTTTCCTACACAATTATACCGGCAGTGTGCACTATAGCTTTTGGTGCAATATTTTCTGCTACAATGGCTTAATTATTTATATAATGCCCAAAATAGGATATGGGTGACCCTCTTCTGGATTCGGGGTTTAAGCGCTTCTGATGACGTATGCCCAGGAACACAACAAGCTCTTCTGACAGGTGGAAATGGAGGATAGTGACAGTAGTTCCGATTCGTTTGCCAATACTGAGGGTGATAACCGTGATTATGGCAAAGAACCTCAAGTGATGAATATTGGTGGTGTCCAGGCTTATATGTATGAACCTGTAGGACGAGATCCACCAGCAGGAGAGGAGGGAGAAGCAGCTGTGATTACCGAATACTGCCCGTCTTGTTTACACTACTCGATCGGAGCCGCGGCGGACGCTAGCGATCATGTCCCCGTCTATTTTTGACTGCATTTGGATACAATAATGAAAGCCCGCCCCTCACCCTCCATGACTTATTGTCCATCATCATATACATTGCCAACAGGGTGCAACTAACAGAAACAAAATCGCCGTCAAAATAGACGGGAACTTAACCGCGGCGTGGGATTTTTTTTTTTTTTTTTTTTTTTTTAGCCTAGTTGCTAGTAGTTGAATTTCAGCCAATAATTTTGTTTAGCCTAGGTTAGGCCTATATCCATTGACACTGACTGTATAATTTGGGCTAGGCTTAAGTTAGCCCAAATTATCCACTCTCCTGACTCCAGAAATTGGCAAGCACGTATGGGTGGGAGGGTGGTTTGGGGGATGGTGGGGGGGAAGTATAGAAGGGTAATTGACTCGTGTTACAAATATGGAGCCGATTGGTGAGGTAGTTTCGCCACCACGGATTTTCATATTTTATGTGATGATCTACGGATAGGCTGGAAGTGGGTGGTGGGAGGAAGTTGGGGTTGTGGTGGGGGGAAGAGAGAAGGGTAGGGGACTTGTCACACAAATATGGAACCAATTGGTGCAGTCGTTTCGCCGCCACAGATTTTCCTTTTTTTCCTTTGTGATGGCCTGATGCGGCGACCCATGGTCGGCGAGTGGATTGGGGGAGGGGGTTGGGGTGGTGGTAGCAAGACGCCAGAAGGGTAAGGTACAGTTGTGGACAGATGAAACAGATACAGCCTTCGTCTGTCCAAGACCTCAATAGAGGGCAGCACAATTAGTGCCCATAAATTATCTGGCAACAGTGATGGTGTGGGGATAGGAGGTGAAGGTATGGGGTGGAAGGAGGGAGGCGAGGGAGGGGGAAGGAGGGTACAGGAGTGAGAGGGGGAACTAGCGGCGAGGTGGTAGCAGGTGGGGGTGGAGGGAAGTGGTTGGCCAAATACTTTACTGTGAAAGAATAATTAATGTTGTGTTTTGATCATTATGTGGGATCATGAATGCGAAATATTGGAGTCGTGAGGTGTGTGTAGCATAATAAACGCGCTACAGGCTGCTAACCTGCTATTGCTCTCTCTCTCTCTCTCCATATACAATATATATGTGACATATAGGCATTCAAATATATGATATCTTAAATCTCTAATGTAGTACTACTTTATTTGTGTTCTCTGGTTAGAGCGCCTACTGAGTGTTGATATCGGGAACGTGGTATTGTTCAAACATTGGAGCGTCAGAAACAACTGAACAACCTGTTGGTTATCTAACAAGGGGAAATATAGTAATTGTTAATATTTGTCAGTTGGTGAGTCAGTCAAACTTCAAATATCATAGTTAGTGTTTCAACATAATGGTGAGTGTATAGGTCATAGTAGTAACGAAAGTATGGAATGCATATATGGTGTATATAATACGGTATCAATGACACGCCAATTAAAGTGTTGTCCAAGTGTACCGGAGGTGTTATCAGTATTGGCATTGCCACGGGTATATAATCGCTTTTCATTATATACGTTCATAAGATTTTAAACAATATAATATTATAAATGAATAAATGAATGAACAAAGGATGGCTAATATATATTTACATAGCAATACACCTGTTCAAGAAAAGCAACCAGTTATATATGTGTCAATACAATCCTCAAAGTTTCGGTATAGAGGCGCAAAAGACCATGTTATAAAATAATATCCCCGCATTAAAAACTAAGTTATAATTATTGGTCAAATCTCTTGGTAGATATACTCAACAATAATGACGCAAGGGTGGTGTAAGCTTAATTAATATCAAATGAAAACACGATTATACAGAACCTTTCCGGTATACCAGGTGTTTTTTGTTACGTTTTGACGGCATCAGTAGAAGTGTAAGCGTTAAATGAGATAGCGTTAGGGCCATTCCTTGCTACGGGTTCTAAGCTGTATACAGTTGGTTAGTGCCTCAGAGATATGAGGATACGCTTCTTCACTTATTATGGCATAGTAGATAAGTTCATTAATATTTGGCGGGACGTCTTGTAGTTGGAGGAGTAATTGAGATAGCCATTACCGATTTTATAGATAAATAGCATTCCAAAACTGAGGAAGATCCAATAATGATCGTGAAATTAAAGTGAAAAAGCTTACACATATTAAGAAAGGGTTGGGAATACATTACAATGAAAATACTGAATAGGATTGTAATAATTATGGTGAGCAAAGGTGCATAGTATATACAACTAGTAAAACGAAAATAATGCCTTGTGCTGCTTTATGATATATAAATGTGTTAAAGGTAGTTAGAGATATTCATAATATCATGACATAGGCAAAAGTAGACTTCGAATGTTTTAGATATAGCTACTAACAATCTAGAGAAAGATGAACCAGGAGAGATACATAAAGCTTGATGAATTAACTGTTAACAGATTACAGAAAACAGGAAGAGATTAAAGGCGAAACAGGTAAACGGGAGCAACGAATTATCAGTCCTCATTAATAATTTAATCCCGTTCTCAAAAAACAGGGATAATTTTCATTTATGTGAATATATGATCTGTGATTTCGTATATTATTTAACAGTAAATTGTGAATAACATAAAGCTTGACAACAAGGTCAGTATATAAAAGAAGATTGAAAAAGGAGGAGTTGCAACATTTCCGTGTTTATTGTTGTCAGAATTGTACGAAAAAACACACTTGGTATGGAATATATACGTATATATTTCATTTATGGGGTTTTCAAACTATTGCACGTAACATCACATTTCTTAATCCAATATTTCTTTAGGTTACCAATAATACAATCTTGACAAATATTGCCAATCAATAATATAAGGTCCATTGATTTCTTAATATTTAGTTACAAACCGACTTTACAATAGCATTATTGGTAACTTTAGATATTATACATCCTTATAAACCTATAAAGAGGGTAATCTTAATCTTACTAAATAATTGACTCACACAAAACCTGTAGAGCGAGACTGATAAAAGCATGGTAATTTTATAGTTAGTTAGATCATTTTGCTATGTGAGTTAGTGAGACAAAAGGCAGAACTGCCTGTGACGAGTGCCTTCCCCATAGTTGAAAGAGTGATGGGGCCAAAATCAAGGAATGTTCGAGCCAAAATGCCTGGAAACATGGAGTTTAAAGTAATTACAGTCATAGGATGGGGGGAAAATGGATTCAGGGTTGAGCGTTCCAGAGCTCAGCTGTTGAATAGGGGAAAGATTGGGAATATCGTTTCACTCTTCGGTTGGAGAGTTGCAAAGAGTAGGGTGGGATTGTGTTGGAAGACGGGTTCTACGTACTCTTCGTAGAAGAGGTGGTATACATTGAAAGAGGGCTAGGAACACTGATTATTGTAATATCGGTAGAATAGCGAGAGAGATGCAACTTTGCGACAAAGAGAGAGAGATCGCAGAGAGTCAGGGAGTGGACATGAGTTAATGAGACGAAAGGTTTTCTTTTCTACTTTGTCAAGAAATGCTGTGTGAGAGGATCTTCCCCACACATGTGAACAATACTCAATACATGGACGTACTGTGCCTCTGTACAGAACAGGAAGCTGTGCCGGGGTAAAGAACCCCCAGAGACGATTGAGCATACCCAGCTTCTGGAAAGCTGTTTTAGCAAGGGTGGTATTTCCAAGTGAGATCAGGAGAAAAGGAGACACCGAGTATACTGAGAGAAAATGAAAGGTTGATTTGTGTATTGTTGAAGTATAAGGGAAAGTCCTGTGGGAGTTCTTGATGGGTAGATAAATGGAGAAATGGGTTTTGGAAGCACCAAAAGCAACAATATATTTTCTGCCCCAAATGGGAATTGTTGATAGGTCAGAAGATAAGTGTTTTATGGCATAGTCACGTCACGTGACTTTTTGAGAGATTGCTTGCTGGGGGGTTCTGAAAAACTAGTTGAATAGTGTAAGGTAGAGTCATCAGCATATGAATTAATAGCTGATAGTTGATAGATTGAGGAAGTGAAAGATGACCGTCCATAACTGCAGCTATGGAACGGCCAGGAAGGGACAGAGATAAAGGCACAAATTGAAGGACAAAAACTAAAGGTGGGTAGTTTAGAAGTTAGAGATTTGTGCCAGACTCTATTAAAGAACTTAGATATGTCTAGCACAATAGAAAAGGTTTCACCGAAATCATGGAAGGAGGATGACCAAAAGTTAGTAAGATATGAAGGAAGATCACAAGTAGAGCGACCCCTAAGGAAGCCATACTGGCGATCTGAAAGTAGATTACATGGGCAGAGAAATGCTTAAGAAATTTCAAAGTAAGAATAGTTGCCAAAACTTTAGAGATGCAAGAAATGAGAGCAATTGGATGATAGTTGGAGGGTTGAGAGCGATCACCCCTTCTTTGGGATAGGTTGAATAAGAGCAAACTTCCAGCAAGAAGGAAAGACATTAGAGGAGAGACAGAGACGAAAGAGTTTGCCTAGGCAGGGAGTCAGCATGGAAGCAATTTTTTATTTTAGTACAACAGGACACAACAGAACACCATCACGCTTTCTTAGTATTAACCCTTAAAGATCGGGGCCCGACTTAAGTCCGAATCGAAAAAATTGGACTATGTGGCGGTGCCCGCCTTAAGTCCGAGTGCAATTTTGGCGCCTCACGCTTTCCTAGTATTAACCCTTAACCTGACAAGCGCGAAATAGACCTAGGGGCTAGGGTAGTTATTTGTGCATTTCTAGCCTTGGATTCTGACAGAATTCGTTATATTTACAATATAGAGCATTATTTGTTTTCGGTATGCTTTTATTTTACATATATGATGTATATATGAACCTTCAAGAGTGCTAAAATAAGTGGGAAAAGCATTTGGGTGGTGAAAAACGAAGATATTGGCCACCCGGTCATAATCTCAGGCGAGAGAGAGCCACAGGCAACCCTCCTCTCTCGCTGTCTGTGAGGTAACTGAGACGAGCGGGGCGGTGTGGGCCGGTGTCTGGGTGTTGCATAACGATCTTTTCTGCAACCCACTTGTGCTACATTATCGCGGGAGAGAAAAATAACCGATAAATGATGATAATAAGAGGAAAAATAGGTGATAATTGAGGAGGGGAGGGAGGGGGGAATAAGGTGGGGAAGGAGGGGAGGGGGGTGGGTGAGATTTACATGGATGAGTACTACTGGAGGGGAATTATCTCACCTAGAGACAAATTCCTTTGTTTTGATAGGCCCTTTTTTTTATGGAAGGCTTTTTTTATGGTCTTGCTTCCGTGAGGCCTATCGCGTTCCCTATAGGAAGCCTTCCGTGAGGCCTATCGCGCTTGCCGGGTTAAAGATCGGGGCCCGACTTAAGTCCGAATCGAAAAAATTGGACTACTGTATGTGGCGGTGCCCGCCTTAAGTCCGAGTGCAATTTTGGCGCAATATTGGCTCTGAGAGAGACGAGTGACTGAAGGAGCATGGGTTACCTCATGACCGCTCGCCACGGCCGCCGTGGACCTACTGAGATTTACTCCACTTACATCCACCCTCACTCCCTCGCTACATACGTAATTATATAAAGAAATTACCGTATTTTAGCGATTTTGCCCTTCGGTTGCACGATCGTTGCAAGACAACCAGTGATCGTAGAAGGATGGTTCGGGTGTCATTGGAAAGCGTAATTTACGCTCTTTCAGAGATACATACTTGTATTACGCTCTGGGTCTTGTTTATGCATGAAAAGTGCACGGAAACAACCCCATTTATGGTAAAAAGCCCCCGCTGGGCGGCACGGTCAAATATACCGCCTAGCCCGCTAAATAAGGGTTAAGCCCAGAGAGGGTAGAGACTCGAGAGCACACATTTAAAAGAGATTAGGATATTAGGTATAAGTAGGAGAGGGAGGAATAACACCGGAATCATCCAAGGTGGAGTTTTTAGCGAAAGTTTGGGTGAAGAGTTTTGCTTTGTCAGAGGAAGAAGTGACGGTAGTGCCATCAGAGTGGAAAAGTGGAGGGAAAGACAATGAAGAACAATTGGCGGAGAGATTTTTGGCTAGATACCAGGAAGCTTGGGAAGAGCTTAGAGTTGGATAGTTCAGAGAGAGGTAACATGACCAAGATTCGAACCCACTCACTCCAGGTATATTTGGAAGAGCTGGGCACCATAACCACTCGGCCATGAGCATATGGCTGAGTGGTTATGGTGCTCAGCTCTTCCAAATATACCTGGAGTGAGTGGGTTCGAATCCTGGCCAAGATACCTCTCTCTCTACCTGTTCGACATTATCAAGAGATATTGGATAGTTCAGTGCATTTAATATAGAATCGATGAAAGAGTGTTTGGTGAGTCGAAGAACAGATTTGGCTTGATTCTGGGCAGAAACATAGGAAGAATAAGATTCTTGAGTTTGAAGGTGTTGGTACCGTTTGAATGCTTCATCCTTATTGTGGACAGAAGTAGAACAAGCGTGAGTAAACCAAGTTCTTATTACATTAGTCTGAGGGAAAGAAAATGGAATGTATGCCTCCATGCCCGAGAGGATTAGCTTGGTAATGCGTTCAGCACTCTCCGAGGGTCCCAGGCAACGGAAACAAGTCATTCCATGGGAAATCAAGGAAGTACTGCCGGAGAACCTCCCAGTCGGCAGTGCCAAAGTGCTACAATTTCCGCCGGGTGGCTAGATTGGCTCAATCGGGTGGCCGTGCTGGAGAGATAGGACAGGTAAGAGAGATAGGTAAGAGGAGCCCAAATGAGGGAAAAGATCGACAGTATAAGAGGAAGGATTAGAAGTTAGAAACAAGTCAAGAATGTTAGGCCGATATCCGAAGCTATCTGGGATACGGGTGTGTTGCTGAACCAACTGCTCTACTGTAGGTCATTTAGGATAGAAAATATATAGATTGTTCACCAGGTTGGTCAGTGGAATGAGAGGAGAGCAATTGGTGGTGGTGAGCGTTAAATTCTCCTAAGATGGTGATTTCTGAGAAAGGAGAGATGGCTAGGATGTATTCCAGTTAAGAGTTTAGATACTCAAAAAATTTGGGAAAGTCAGTAGAGTTAAGGGAAAGATAGACAACACAGAAGTATTTAGTATGAGAATGACAGGATAATTTGAGCCATAAAGTGGAGAATTCAGAGGAGTCAAAATCGGGAACATGAGAGCCAGTGAGTTTGCTGCATCCGCCTATGGCTTTGTAAGTAGGATAGAGAAAGTAGGATGATAGAAAGGGCTGCTGTCAGTTGCATACAATTATGTCTAAAACAATGTGATAGTATTTATTTTACAAAATCAAGGAACTGCACTGCAAATACAAATAGTGTAGTGTGTCAATATAATCACGGTCGACCCAGTTTGCTATAACAGTAAAACTGCAGACTAAAACATACAATGAATATAGCAAAGATAAATGGGTAGATAAAGCTTGCTTCATTTACTATATATATATATATATATATATATATATATATATATATATATATAATGTTTCAAAGTAATCTATATTTTATTAATTTCACCACAACACCAAACACCCCCAATGAAATCAATTAAAGTACATATGTGATCCACCGGGATTCGAACCCGGGTCATCACACACAGATTTCCGCCACCTTAACCATTGCACAACCAGGACGGTCAAAGGTCCATGCACACGCCTACGTCTCATTATCCATTCTCGAACACTGACATTAAATTAGATATACAACCGACAAACGGTTTGTGCTTATGTTCCAATAGCGAGAGAGAGAGAGCAAGTTGCCTATAGCGCGTTTATCATGCTACACACACCTCTACCTAATCTTATCAAGGCTTACGGTATTATGCATAAGAATATTTTATATTACTATCACAATCGAAGGTGAGATGTTAGACAAGTTATTTATTATGCCATTACCAAAGTTTAAATTAATTGTTCTTCATATAATAATTCACACTCCAGCCACAGGTTTCTTTGTAATCCACCACCACCTACCCCTATCCTGCACTACTGCTAGGTTGCCCTCTATAGTTTGTCACCCCCCACTTTGTATCTTGATCTCTTTTTGCATGTCCTGTCTCGTGCTCGTCTTGTATATACCTTTCATGTAACTTTTTCCCCATAGTTTCGTA
This sequence comes from Paralithodes platypus, assembly GCA_032716605.1. Lineage (NCBI taxonomy): Eukaryota > Metazoa > Arthropoda > Malacostraca > Decapoda > Lithodidae > Paralithodes > Paralithodes platypus. Next base: position 51,057,425 of record CM064520.1, read on the forward strand.
TCTTTTTGGAATTTGCCTAGCTTACCTCTGCCGTTTTAATCATGAGCTTTAGTGCCACATAGTGTTCATGGGCTCAGGGTGTTAAACCGGAGCAATTTTGTGTGAAGTCTTTAATGAATATGAGAAGGAGTACAAGCAAATTAACATGGAATAGCATTGCTTTGGCCATTTTATCACTTCCGAAGACATATTATGAACTATAAACCAAACTTTTGTATTTACATAATTATACAATAATAAACACTAACAATAATGGAAGCGGCTCTCGTTTGACACCCTGCACCCTGGTGCTAGTCCTTATAATAATAATAATAATAATAATAATAATAATAATAATAATAATACCCTTTCCCCTCCCCCATCTAAGATTCTTGAGGTAAAAACAAACAGTTTCATATTGGAGGATGTCTCTGTTTCAATTTGCTACAACTTTAGCAGTATTATGTTTCATTAATACCAGCAATCCAATATTGTGTAATCATAATACCAAAGAATATTCAAAACACAAAATTATGTTTTCATAGTAAAGTAATTAGCCAACCACTTCCCTCCACCCCCACCTGCTACCACCTCGCCGCTAGTTCCCCCTTTCACTCCTGTACCCTCCTTCCCCCTCCCTCGCCTCCCTCCTTCCACCCCATACCTTCACCTCCTATCCCCACACCATCACTGTTACCAGATAATTTATGGGCACTAATTGTGCTGCCCTCTATTGAGGTCTTGGACAGACCAAGGCTGTATCTGTTTCATCTGTCCACAACTGTACATGTGGTAGAAATATGAAAGCTATAGGTGCAGTCGTTTCGCTGCTACGATTTTTTTTCGGCGAGTCCGTATATATACGAACATTGTCACTGGGCGTGACAAGACCCCAGTCCGTATAGGCAATCAGCGGGTGCATCTAGCCATACCCATATATCCACTGCACTTTATTGTCAAAGCATTCATCACGAAAATGTCCATTGTATATGAAGCTTGTTTTGGGCTTTGCCTCCCACACTCTGGTTCTTTGTATAAACTTCACCCATTTGTTACAATGGTATGGATCACTTGGAAACTTGTGTAGTGCTATGTTTGGTCCAGGCATGTTGCTACACCCGAAAACAGCACACCTATTCACCATTTTTGCTATACTTGCTGATGTTTACTTCCCAAATGTTTGCCTGGGCGTATGTCACATCCTCACGTGAGTACTAGTTGCAAGGGGTCGCAATTCAATATCTATTTTTGATTTGTTCTCTAATATTGAAGATTAGTTTTGACAAAGGAATAGTCAGGTTGATTACTGGAGATCTAAACATCTCTTTAAATACATTATAAATTAATTTTAATTTCGGATGCCCCACCACCTTTAACATTTTTACTCATACACTTTTTATGACCTCGATTTCTAGCAGTGCATGGTTAGTTCTGTGAATTCCAACCCAGCTGATTCGATACCATATAGTTCGGAAAGTCTGTAGGGGGTATTCAGTTGTCTGTGTGCCTTGAGGGTGGACACTACGTATTTGTTGTGCTCTGGGTTGAAATTATTCTGTAACATATGCTGGTATTTTCAGGTATTTGTATTTTTTGTCTGCATAATTATTTTTGGTCTATTATCATGTGTATTTTCTTTCCTATTTTCAATTTTGTCTTTGCTTTCCTCTCACACACTCACTCTCACTCTCTTACTCTCTCTCGGGTTTGCCTAGTAGTATTGGTCATTTTATATATATATTTTGTTGTTCTGCAATTTCCTTGTCTTTGATTACACCCCCCTCCCCCCCTTCCCACACGGAAAACATACCTATCATCATCATCACTAGAACAAAAGTTATACATATTCTTCAGGTGTATACTGTATATTCATTCTGTCAACTTTTCAAAGTTATTTCCACATTCTCATTTTATACCAAGCCCGAACTATGAAACGTTTAGTATTATAAAACAAAAAACACATCGTAAACACTCTTGTGTTTACCTGTTAATCAAGGGACTGGGGTTCTCGATAAGGGGCTCCATTACTGAAAATGTACTTGACCTACAGTGTGCTGGCTTAATAATCTGGAATGGTTGATAACGTCTGAAGTCCTATTTTAACTAACTAAATAACTGTTAATCGTGTGTGGTATCCGAGTGACCATATCCTACGTGTCCTGGTGATGACCTAGGATGACTAACCAACAGGTCATATGATGGTTCGTGCTTTGACCCTCGCTCACCATGACCAACAGTAGTAATAATAGGTCACTGTAATCACCATGCCCAGTACCTCAAGTCACCGTAACCCGGCCTCTGTTTTGGACCATGAACATACGGAGGTGACTGTACTACGCTATATTATCATGGTCGACTTGCGCCATTATCACTGCCATCATTCGGAGTCTGGTAGATCAATGGTTGGATCCTGGTGCACTGTTAACCCTGGCCTGGGGTACCACACACGATATTGATCTTTCTAAGTCAATTATTTGTTTATTTAATTTTGTTTTTGTATTTATATATTTTTTTTGCCATAGATAGAAGAAATACTTACAGCCATACAACTTATAATATATACCGGTATATATATTATATATATATATATATATATATATATATATATATATATATATATATATATATATATTATATATATATAACATTATGACAAAGACGATTGGATGTACTGTACCACACCGAACCTAAGCATTGAGATACTTAGTGGTTGTCCTTTTTTTTTTAATAGCTTTCCTCTTTTTATTCGGAGTTGTATTAGTTTTATTATTTGAAGTTGCTGTCCTATTTTCGTTATTGAGTTTTTAAACAGATATATATTTGGATTTGTTTGTTATTTGGTATAGCTTATCTTTCATCTCAATATTTGGAGTACATTGGCCTTGATGATGCTATATGCGAACCGTTGTCAACAATGTGCTCCTCCTCATATGGTGTTTATTATATATGTTGTCTGTTTTTATAAGTATACGGTGTTTTTATCAGGTTCCCAATGTTTGTTATGTAGAGTTTTTTCCTTCTTTTGTTGGGGTGTGACTAATGTTTTCCTTTTTCACAGGAGGAGGAGGAGGAGGAGAAGGAGGAGGAGGATACATGACGAAGAAGAGGAAGAGTACAAAGGAGAAACAAACGGAAAAGAAGGAAGAAGATGAAAAGGAAGACACGAATAGCTAAAAACATGATATTAGGAGAAATGCAACGTATAATAAATATATGCTATATAAATAAATGGATAATCAATAGTCTGTTCATTGTGACACCCTGCCTAGTCCCTTGTAAATCAGGAAGGGCTGGAGCAAATGGGATGTAAACGTCCACACCTATTTATTGAGTATAATTATAATTATTGAGTATAATATGGACGAGATGGGTTGGGTGTGCGGGTGATCTGTCAGGTGTGGGCCAGATGTGGGGATCTGCAGATCCCCGTTTTTCTGACCTCTGACCGTTTCGGTGAGGTAAGTCCTAATGGTGTTTTTAAGTTGGGCTTATAATTAGGCCTTATAATTAGGGTTGGGTGTGACAGGGATCTGCCTTGTGTAGGCCAATCGGCTTTCTGCAGACTCCCATTTTCTTATGTTCTTATGTTCTTATAAGCTCCATTGTGCAGGTAGTTGGTCTATGTGAGAGAGAGTTGAGAGATACATAGATAGATTTACACTTAGATATATAGATAGATAAATAGATAGATTGATAGAGAGAGTAATGAGTAGTTTGTGAGATAGATAGATAAATAGATGCGTATATAGATAGATAGACAGAAAGATAGATAGTGAGAGCGAGAGTAATTAGTTTGAGATAGATTGATAGATAGATAAATAGATAGATAGATAATGAGAGAGAGAGAGAGAATAATGAGTAGTTTGTTTGGGATTTCTAGACTCAGCATTAACACTATTTGATCTGACGTATTAGGGCTTTTTATGATAGTTTGTCGTCATATAATTGTGGATTGAGGAATTTGAGGGTATTATAAGGGTAAAGACAGCCTTTTGCCGATTTGCGACTTTCGTTCTATAAGGAAGTTGGAGCCTTATACATCGATATTAAACAGAAATACAATAATAACATAAGTTTTTGACGGATGGAAAGTAAGTTGAATTGGGTTTTATGTATTTATAAATGCACTACGACCGTATTATAGCTGGTAATTCTGGTAAATATCGATGTCTACTACTCTACTCCAACTTCCTTATAGAACGAAACTCGCAAGTGGTCTGATTTCCATATACCTTCCCTAATCTGAATAATGTCGTGTGATAATAGCCAGAAAACGGAAAAGAAATGCGTAATCTGATCTTGAAAGGGTTAACTCACTAACTCTTGATACGGACATTTTGCTCCTAGGTTGAATAAAATCGTCTGCCGGAAACTCAGGAAATGTCGACACTCGGATCTGGCACCACTGCTCTCTCTCCCTGCCCTGTACGGACCAAAACAGACAACCCGTGTTCTCGCCAGTGTTCAACAATTCGCTATTTATGCTCGTAATACAGTGCCAGTTGCTATAGACTTGCGTGTGCGTGTAATTGAATCTTATGTGCCATTGTTGAAGCTACTGTGCAAGCGGAAATAAGAAGAGAAAGGCGAGAACTAGTGGATTTATTGGTGGCGGAGATGCAGCTGTGGTTCAGTTCAGTTGGAATTCGGGAAGTTGGTCTACTAGAAGCTGGCATGCAGGTTTTGTGGTAAGTAGCCTACTGCATATTTTTTTATATCAACTACTGTATTTGGCGAACTCATTACTTTCTTAAGTTGATGTAGGAGTTATGGCCGTGGTTTTATTCAATGTTTACAAAGTAGGGGACATTGTTGTTTTTGTTGTTTAGAAACGGAACAACCTTGTCTTGGCTCGTGAGAGAAAACGGGAGCTATTATAGCCACCCATATTATGGTGAAATAGGCCTAATCGCCAAATGTTTTGTTCGTGTTTTCCTGGTTATTTCTTTGGGTAATTATAGGGAACAGGCTCGCACCCGTATATAAATTATGTATAATAAGGCTGCGAGCCTATTCCCTGTAATGATTATTCTTTGTAGTTATATATTTGGTAATTATAGGGAATTGGCTCACATTTGGTAATCATAGGGAATAGGCTCGCACCTTTATTTAATATAGTTGTTTCACAAGATAGTTTCGGGGCAGTGAGGCTAATTTCAAAATGTTTGTTCCTGACGTTAGGTCTATAGGCGAGTTAGTGTCGCTATTGTTACTGCATAAGTGTGTATGCAGTTGAGGATTTCAGAGTACATTGTAAGTGTGGCTTGTGCAGGTGCTTTGTGGGTGTGCGCAATTGACCACTTGCGAGTTTCGTTCTTTAAGGGGAGATTTTTAGTTTGTTTCCTACTTCTCCAGCAATCTTAAAATTTCACCCCCTTGACCCCCATTCAAGATAAATTTGTACATTTTTCGGTAGAAAAATTTCCCGGCCAAAGGCCGGTTACTCTTAAATTACAGGCTCGCTATCGCTCGCCAGGAAAAAATCAACACCTAAATGGCACGAAAGGTCTTAAAATTGACAATGGGGTGGAAAATTTTAAAATCACCACAAACTAATGGGGCAAACGTCTTAAAATCTCAAAAGCAATGGGGCTAGACATAAGGGAGAAAGGGGTCAAGAAAAAAGTCCCTCAAGTGGAAATCTCCCCTTAACCTGACAAGCGCGATATGACAGTAGGTGCTAGGGTAGTTATTTGTGCATTTCTAGCCCTGGATTCTGACAGAATTACAATATAAAAATAAGGTTGTAGTACATTCCTAAAACATACCAAATAATATGATGTATATATGAACCTTCAAGAGTGCTAATAAGTAAAACATAAACCAAATATTGGCCACCCGGTATAAGTGTACATTGCATAAAACATAAAAACCCACAAACCAAATAAGGTTGTAGTACATCGATAATTAACAGAAACCAAATAAGGTTGTAGTACATTCCTAAAACATAAAACCAAATAAGGTTGTAGTACATTCCTAAAACATAAAACCAAATAAGGTTGTAGTACATTCATAAAACATAAAACCAAATAAGGTTGTAGTACATTCATAAAACATAAAACCAAATAAGGTTGTAGTACATTCATAAAACATAAAACCAAATAAGGTTGTAGTACATTCATAAAACATAAAACCAAATAAGGTTGTAGTACATTCATAAAACATAAAACCAAATAAGGTTGTAGTACATTCATAAAACATAAAACCAAATAAGGTTGTAGTACATTCATAAAACATAAAACCAAATAAGGTTGTAGTACATTCATAAAACATAAAACCAAATAAGGTTGTAGTACATTCATAAAACATAAAACCAAATAAGGTTGTAGTACATTCATAAAACATAAAACCAAATAAGGTTGTAGTACATTCATAAAACATAAAACCAAATAAGGTTGTAGTACATTCATAAAACATAAAACCAAATAAGGTTGTAGTACATTCATAAAACATAAAACCAAATAAGGTTGTAGTACATTCATAAAACATAAAACCAAATAAGGTTGTAGTACATTCATAAAACATAAAACCAAATAAGGTTGTAGTACATTCATAAAACATAAAACCAAATAAGGTTGTAGTACATTCATAAAACATAAAACCAAATAAGGTTGTAGTACATTCATAAAAACATAAAACCAAATAAGGTTGTAGTACATTCATAAAACATAAAACCAAATAAGGTTGTAGTACATTCATAAAACATAAAACCAAATAAGGTTGTAGTACATTCATAAAACATAAAACCAAATAAGGTTGTAGTACATTCATAAAACATAAAACCAAATAAGGTTGTAGTACATTCATAAAACATAAAACCAAATAAGGTTGTAGTACATTCATAAAAACATAAAACCAAATTCCGCATAATTTCTATCCATCAGAAACCTACATAATTAATATATTTGTGTTTATTAAGTATCGATGTTTACAGGCCGAACTTCCTTATACCCTGAAACTCGCAAGTGGTCAATTGTTCCTCAATTTAGCTCTACCTACTGTTTGATAAGTGCTCGTTTCCTGGGGTAATTAGTGTTCTCGCTCTCGCTCTCGCTCTCTCTCTCTCTCTCTCTCTCTCTCTCTCTCTCTCTCTCTCTCTCTCTCTCTCTCTCTCTCTCTCTCTCTCTCTCTCTCTCTCTCTCTCTCTCATAGTTATAGGCACCAAACACCTACATGTTCAAGTCCTAGAGTATGTGCTTAAGGGAAGGCAGACCGTTTTTCTGGACCCCCTTCTCCGTAATGTTAAGCCCCACTAGTTTTGAGATTAGAAGACGTTCGGCCCATTAGTTTGGCGATTTTAACACCTTTCGCCCCATTTCGTTGTCAATTTTAAAACCTTTCTTGCCATTTAGGTGTCGATTATTTCCTGGCGAGCGAAAGCGAGCCTGCAATTTTAAGAGAAACCGGCCTTTGGCCGGGACATTATTCTACCGAAAAATTTACAAATTTATCTTGAAGGGGGGTCTAGGGGCGGTTTTCTAAGGTCTAGGGAGGAAACTAAAAAAATATATGAATACATGAATTTATATACCAAACAAACGGTCAGTCTCCCCTTAATTTGTACTCAAATAGTATTCTAGATTTTCAAACATCAATTAACTGAGAATCCCTTTGATATATTTATAAGAATACCTGATTAAGGAGACGTTATGTAATTTTTAGGTATATCTGTTGATTATTATTATTATTATTATTATTATTTTTTTTTTTTTTTGGGGGGGGGGGGTTAGCTTCCTCGCCTAGGTCTCCATCAAGCTTTGTAAAACACCCCAAGATCCCCATCCAACATAAATAGGCCTATGTCCATTTTTCAGTAGAAAAATGTGAAATATGCGAAATCAACCAACCAAGCAACTTAAGGGGAGGCAGACCGTTTTCCTGGACCCCCTTCTCTGTAATGTTAAGCCCCACTAGTTTTGAGATTATAAGACGTTCGGCCCATTAGTTTGGCGATTTTAACACCTTTCGCCCTATTTCGTTGTCAATTTTAAGACCTTTCGTGCCATTTAGGTGTCGATTATTTCCTGGCGAGCGATAGCGAGCCTGCAATTTTAAGAGAAACCGGCCTTTGGACGGGAAATTTATCTTGAAGCGGGTTTCTAGGGGGTGTTTTTCTAAGCTTGGTGGAGGTCTAGGGAGGAAAATAAATATAATTATGAATACATTAATTAATAGACCAAACAAACGGCCAGTCGTCCCTTAAATGCAAAGTGTGTCAGTTGCGATGTGTGCTGGGTGTGTAATGTCCTCGGTGGGTAATGTAAAGCCGGTATCACACGAGCGCTTTTTCCCTCAATTTTTACGGGCAATCATCACTACTCTCATTCCGTACCGGCGACGTCCTTTCACTTTTATTCTAGCTATATTTATATTATTTCATGCAGTTTAAGAAGGATCTGTGGTAGTAAAATACCCAAGGTAGATAATTCGAAATCTGTGAATCGGTGGAGGCCCTTTTTCGGTAAACTGAATCACGATTTTGTGCAGTTTAAGAAGGATCTGTGGTAGTACAAAGGATTAACCCAAGAACGGCGAGCGTCCTCATATGAGTTTGAACCCTACGAAGGCGAGCGTCCTCATATGAGCCAAGGCCTATAAAAGCCTTTCAAAACATCCCACTGGCACTCAAAACAAGGAAACGTGTGATTAAGTGAGATAATTCCCCTCCATACCTACTATCACTCCTCCACATATGTCAACCCTCCCTTCCCCTCCTCACCCCCCCCCCCCCCCTTCAGTTATCACCTATTTTTCCTCCTATTCCCTTGTTTATCGGTTTATTTTCCGCGGCAATATCTCCCACCCGGTTTCAAGGTCATCTGGGACGCATATAGAGATCGTGGCAAGAGAGAGACTTCACTAGCGAGACATCAGTCTCGCTTCAGGCCTCGAGAGGAGAAAGTGTTTGGCTCGCGTGCCTCTCACCTCATGACTGTACGGTCGGCAATAATTCGTCTTTCACCTCACAAATACTATTCCCACTTGTTTTATTGTTGTTACATGTTAATATCTTCATATTAAACATAAAATAGGTGCATATGAATAAGTAATAACGGTATTTATTGTAAAATTACGAACTTCGTCGAGATTTACCCATAATACCTTCGCCCAGCGGGACGTTTTAAATACCATAGGCTCGCCGCGCTCAGGTTAAATGAAATAGTTCAAAGCCTGTTAAATGCTGGAGGCCCTTTATAAACTGAATAATGGTAATTGTGCAATCATAATTTGTCTATCTTTAATAGTTATAGAGTAATGCATTATGCAATATATATTGTACTAGCAGGGGTACCCGGCGTTGCCCGGGTAATCACCATAATCACCATCACTACTACCACCACTACTACTACCATAATCACCATCATCAATCACTACTACCACAATCATCACAATACTACTACTACCATAATCACCGGCCTCGACCTCCCTGTGCCTCATTAAACGGCGACCTCGATTTCGGCCGCTAAATGACCTCCGATTTTGGATCTGACCTCATCCGTACCCCCATTTTGGGGGGCTGCGAACAACTTTCGTTCCATACACCTTTTCGATCGAAGGCCTCCTTCTGCCCCAAACGGCCATTTTTTTCATTTTTTTTCATTTTTTTCTTCAATTTCGGCCTCGAAACGACCTCCGATCGTGGCCTCGCCCCGTCTATGACCTGACCCAGGTCAATTGACACCCACATGCAAAGTTTCAGCGCCTCAGGTCCAAAACTGCGGCGGCCTATTAAGAACACACACACACACAGACAACCGAAAACATTATATAGATTTGTTTAACCCTTTAGCGGGCGAGTGTTAAATACTCACAGCCGAGATAGAACCTCCGACATTCAGAAGCTTTTAATCCACTACACCACGGCGTGATAAAGGAATTTTAACCTTATTGTATTATATTTGTTTTATTGTTTTGTTCTGAGGTATATAGCTATGAAATTGAGATGTACACATAGCTCATTGGAATAATCACCTAATCTTGGTTGTAAACTCAGAGCCCGTAAAGAAGTTTGATAAAGGTTGAGTAGAGCATGGAGAATACAAGAACCACAAATTAATCATAACAAAATAATACAGAACAACTACCTCAATTATCAAAACAACCCATCGACCGTATCATTAGTAGTGAGAGCGATTTAGAGCTGAAGGAGCAGGCTGTTTATCCTCTTCCAGGGATCTTCTGGGAGTACCTTTAGTGATGGATAGGATGCTAGGGAGGTATGCTCACTATGCTCATAGGGTTGCATCTTCTCAGGGATTCTTTAAATATCACCCCTAATCCTTCGGTATGCTAGAGTAGGTAAACCCATTTTCCGCAGCCTTTCCTCGCAACTCACGTTTTTAAATTCCGGAATAAATTTGGTTGCCCTACGCTGTACATTCTCTACTGCATTAATATCCTTGATCAGAAATGGACACCATACCTGATTTGCATATTCTAAATGCGGCCAACATCTGATCTAGCAATTCTCATCTGCTTACATTTTTCAGAATGAAATTACAGTAACCATTTTTCTGACCATAATTTCATGTTATTTTTGTCCTAGCTCTTGCATTTTATGACAGTAATTTTCATCTTTGATTGTATGGAATATCTTTGTATCATCTGCAAATAAATATATAAACCACTCATCACCTCTGTCCACTCTGATGTGTGTCCATTTACGATGACTCTCTGCCTCCTGTTCTTGAGAAAAACCCTTACTCATACCAGAATTTTTTGTTTGATATTATAGTTCTCTAACTTTGCAAGCAGTCTTTTGTGAGGAACTCTTATCAAATGACTTCATCAAATCAAACTATTTGATATCCACGGAGTCTCCATTTTCCAGCAGGCTATATCCATCCATTGGTCAATAACCTTAATGAGCTGTTAAACAGTAGAACGACCTGATAGAACACCAAACTGCTTAGGGCTAAAAAGCTTGATTTTTTGCACTTGATCCATCGTCCATTATGTTTTATCTGATAAGGGATTCAAATATCTTGCATATGATGCTTATTGTTGTTGTTGTTGTCATAAGTTGCCTGGCCGAACAGCCCCGAGTCCCTCAGGAAGGCCATGGTCACGGTTGGGCTTTCCCACAGAGCTCTCAAGGAGTGTAGATTGTGTTGTTGGCATCAGAGATTGTGTGAAATGCAGTCTTCTAGGATGTGTCCAATGGTATGGGGTACGTACTGTGTTAAATCTCGGGCACGTGTCTTCGACGGAGACATCCAGTCTCTTCTGATAGCTCAGAAGAGCTGGATGGTGCCCACGTCTCAGCCTGGCCAGGTGGACTCTGTCCTCGCGAGGAAGGGAGGATTCAGAAGGATGGATTTCTGGAGGTCGTACCTGCATCTGCGTGTTAATTGTCTATAAGTGATTGGATGGAACGGCGAGAGATATGAGTATGGATGTGCTTCTGGAAGCTGGTTTGGGGTGGGCAGGGAGGGAGAGAAGACAGTATTTGTGTGTGAAACCGGGTGCTGGGTGTTGTTTTGATATTTCTTGGCGTCTGTGGGTATGTTGCCATGTAGTGTAGTGGGTGGTGTTAGTTTGTGGAGGTTGCAGCCAGGAATTGAGTGCCTCTCATGTCCAGATGGTCTTTGACTTTGAGGACTTTGGTTTCTTGATGCTTGTTAAATTGATCGGCCTATAGTTTCCTGGGTCAGCTCTAGCTATATTTCCCTTCTTGTAAATTGCAGTTATATTTGCAATCTTCCAGTCTTCTGGTATCTCACCAGTGTTGAGGGAATATTCAAATAATATTTTCAACGGTGTAGCCATTTGGTCCATTCCTTCCTTGATTATACGAGGATGCAAACCATCAGGTACAGGTGATTTATTTATATATATTTATTGTGCATCTCCAACAAGAATGATACATATTGGTAAGTAGCATACGATAAAATCGACAGCTTCAGATCCGGGCCTAAAAGAAATACGAATCAGAAGTTGTTCCTTTTCGTTCTGACGTGATTTCTGGAGCTTGAAACTGTGCTTCGAATGAGTACCATTAACCCTTAAGTGAAAGCCCCAACACTTTGGGGTACCTTGTTACTGAAGGTGTGAGTGTGGGTGTGCTCGCAGGTATAATAATAATTGTGTGAGGGTGTTATCATAGTAGGCCTACACCTCATATCCTTTGTTTAAGCTACCCATTAAACTGTGGTGTTCTATGGTACAATAAATAAAGAAAACGTTTTAAACCGCTAACTTTAATATAAACACATAAATTTTTGTTTTCAATGTTTAATATATATCACTATTTTATAGTTATTTATAGTTATTAGTTTTGGGGAAAACATAATTGAAGTAAAGTATAGTGAAAATAAAGAAACAACAGCAAATGTAATATTATCCTATACCTAAGAAGCATAAAGGTTACACCACCGGCGTTCAAAAAGACAGTCCTCATTCCTGTGCCTACAAGTGCAGTGATTAGACGCGTTATTCGTTCGCTCGAAGCTTCTTTTCGTAATTAATCATATAACGTAATAGTTAGAAGCTACTTTTCGTAGTTAATCATATAACGTAATAATTAACGATATATACTAGCCTACACAATTAATTGTTGAGCATAATGACCAACAAGGTTATGTATAAGACGGTTCCCTGGCTGCGGGAGCTGAGGGCTACTGTATTGGGTCTAGCTGCACTACACCGAAATGGCCACCTACTCAACGATATCACTTCAGAGGTAGTTTACACAGCGGGTCACAATGCTAAGATAGTCATGTCCATCACACCCCTCGCTGTCAACGATCAGGTCGGCAACACATGCACTCGTTCTGATGCTGATATTAGGTCACTTGGTCGCGCATTCCTCCACACTTGGGAGGTTTTGATGCAAAAGTCTTTGGTTTCCTGCTATCCTACTGGACTCCAGGAATTCTGCCAATGGATGGCCAACAGTGTAGAGTACCAAGGGTGTGGCAGGCCTCATTTGGCTCACGTCCTAGCCTGTCTAGATTTCTTCATTGACCCTCCTGATAAACCATCTTCTCACAAGTGTATACTGCCGAATCAGCTTCCAAGCTGTACCTTTTCTTATAAACTGCTAAAACCACATCTGGTTTCTAAGCGTTTTCTTAGCTCTGGTGGCTCTTGTGAAACATTTCTGTTTCGGCACAAAGGTAAATATCTAGTATGCAAACTGGGTAAGAGAGTAGATCGTACAATGTTGCAGGCTTTCTGGCGTGAGGCTGTATTGCTAGATCATTTGCAGGGTGCTGGAGGCTCCCCAGTCTTGCATGCCAACTGCTGTGACCGCCCTTGTCTCTTCCTGTCTTGTGTGGAGGGCAAGACTCTACAGAGTGCATATAACCGTCTTACTGCTCGAGGGTTGGTAGAAGTGTTCTTGGCACTGGCACGCAGCTTACAGCAGGTACACGAAGCAGGGGTTCTACATAATGATATCAAATCAGACAATGTACTTGTCAAGATTCCTATGGCTGATCATGGCGAGGTTGAATCCGCCTTGATTGACTTTGGCTTGGGGGCACTAGTAGATCAGGTTGAACGTACAAGGAACAATGATGTCACTAGATACATTAATTATATGTGGTACGCACCTGAATTGTTCTATAACAGAGGGGCATCTTTTTCTAGTGACATTTTTTCTCTTGGTATTATGTTTGAAAAACTGGTCGTGAAACAGATGAAGGCTGGACGACTAAGTGCTTGGCCGGAGGGACTTGAGGAACTTGTGGCTGACATGGTAGAGTACCAACAGGAGGACCGACTAACTATTACAGAAGTAATCACTAGGTTGACTACCATACTGCCTTCCCTCCTGTACCTTCAGCGATCACTGGAAGGGTTCACCGACTCTGATGAGGAGTCAGATGAGGATTAGTCAGATGAGGATTAGTCAGAAGAGGATGAGTCAGATGAGGATGAGTCAGATGGGGATGAGTCAGATGAGGATGAGGAATTAGATGAGGGTGAGGATGATTTAGATTCGAAGAAGTAGACACACTTTATAATTCTAATCATATTGTGCCACCACTCGTATAATTCTGTGTTTCTATAAGAAAAAGTGCCACTCTGTAGGTGCATAAACTTTGGTGCGTTTATTTTTGTTCTGACTTTCATTAGACGATCGTATTCAAGTTGGGAAGAGCCTCTGGTCACAACAAAGTTAAAACTCAATTAACCTTTTTGTCACCCATAGGTCCTTCTTAAGTTGAAGAAAACCAACTAATGATAAACAGAATAAATTAAGCTATGATGTCATCTTACTAAAGTGGTTATGATAAGCTAAGAACTTATTTGTACTGGAAAACTGCCTTCACAAAAAGCTGTTAGTCATGTTTGACAGAACACCATCTGATGCAACGCTTCGGGGGTTATTATTATTGTGTTTAAATATTATTGATGGTTTTGATTTATTTTCCATTTTCGGGCAATATATTATAGTATAACCCCTAGACTAATGAGAAAATATAAACCCGCCTCCCTAGACCTCTTTCAAACTCAAAAAGGCCCCTTAGACCCACTTCAATCTAAACATGTAAATTTTTTCGGTAGAAAAATGTCCGGTCAAAGGTTGGTTTCTCACAGATTACAGGCTTACTACACTGTAAACATTGGAATACTTAAAGGTGGGGGCTCATGGGTTGAGGTAAACATGGAAAAATAATTGCCAACCTGCATATAATTATCTTGTAAAATGCAATGTCACTGAAATAATTATTAACAATGGTATAAAGGATTTTGCGGTTCGTCTATACCGGACCTGTGACGTCATAGTGACGTCACACCAGTATCCTTATCCTAGACTGGATGGTAGACTTATACTGGTGTGACGTCACAGGCCCGGTATAGACGATCCACAAAATCCTTTATACCATTGTTAATAATTATTTCAGTGCCATTGCATTTTGCAAGATAATTATGTACAGCTTGGCGATTATCATTCCGTGTTTATCTCAACCCATGAGCCCCCACCTTTAATTGTAACAGAAATGGCACACATAAACAGATATTTCCGCGATCCCATTTCACTATAGTGCGAACCTGTTCTACACTGTTGTTGTTTTTCAATATAGTTTCGCCCCCTTTCGTTCAATTTGCTTGAATTTCGTATTATCAACCTACTCAATTGTATTATATAATTTAACTCTTAGTAATCTTCGGATTCCTGTGATTATTTTATTTATTTTCGAGTTCCCATCCTTAATTATAGCTTTAAATTGTCTATGTCTACTAAGTTGTTAGTGATTTTATATAACATTTGCTGTCTGTGTATTTGTCTTCTTTTTTAAAGTGAGTCTAGCTATCTAATGTCTTGTGACAGATGTAGTGTGTCTGTAATCAAATCTGGTCCATCTTGCAGCTCTGTTTTGCATCGCCTGACCCTCTAGCTTATTTTTGAGCTTCATTGAATTTCTCTCATGACTCCATCCATATATATATTGAACAACCATGGGGACATCACACACCCTTGCTTTAGCCCAACATGTGATTACTCCTCTTCTCTGTGGAGCCTGGGCTATATAGGAGATGTGAAGCTACTTGAATCTGTAGGCCTACAGAGACGTTGGACTAAATGCATCAGGGGTAGGGAGAATTTGACCTATTCTGATAGACTGAAATCCTTAATCTATACTCGGTTCAGGGAAGATTGCTCCGGCATTACCTGATCAAATATTGGCTAATCTTTCCTGGTAATTCCACTCTGTCCCCTGGTGACCTTTTTGCCTGCCCGTCTCACCCTGGTACCAGAGGCCACCAATTCAAAATTGCCCATACAAGATGTCACCTCGAGTTAAGACAAAGATTCTTTAGAAATAGATGTGTGTCTCTCTGGAACTCTCTACCCTCAGCCCTCATGGTGTCTATTACAAACCTGGCCTCATTTAAGACTGCTTTATATAATTATTTGGGTGATATTTTCCAGTACTACACTTGACATTTATAGCACTGAGACCTAATACTAATCATAACTCTTTGTTGACATGTTCAGCGATGCCCTCCCCCTCCCCCTTCTGCCCTTCTTTTTCCTTTCCTAAATAGCTGCATGTGATGCACTTTCCAGAGCCCATCTTCCTTTTGTTATACCCTCTCTACTACCCTTTGTGGGCTGGCGCATCAGCAGTTTATGGCTTCCGTGATCCTCCTTCTCTAGTAGGCTAGGGCCGGGGAAACCCACCAGGTGAGTTAAAGGTGGGTGTGCATGCTATTATTTTCCTCCACAATCATTACCGGCAGTGTGCACTATAGCTTTTGGTGCAATATTTTCTGCTACAATGGCTTAATTATTTATATAATGGCCAAAATAGGATATGGGTGACACTTTTCTGGATTCGGAGTTTAAGCGCTCTGATGACGTATGCCCAGGAACACAACAAGCTCTTCTGACAGGTGGAAATGGAGGATAGTGACAGTAGTTCCGATTCGTTTGCCAATACTGAGGGTGATAACCGTGATTATGGCAAAGAACCTCAAGTGATGAATATTGGTGGTGTCCAGGCTTATATGTATGAACCTGTAGGACGAGTTCCAGCAGCAGGAGAGGAGGGAGAAGCAGATGTGATTACTGCCCGCCTTGTTTACACTACTCGGAGCCGCGGTGGACGCTAGCGATCATGTCCCCGTCTATTTTGACTGCATTTGGATACAATAATGAAAGCCCGCCCCTCACGCCTCCATGACTTATTGTCATCATCATATACATTGCCAACAGGGTGCAAATAACAGAAAAAAATCGCCGTAAAAATAGACGGGAACTTAAACCGCGGCGATCGATTTTTTTTATTTATTTTTTTGTTTAGCCTAGTTGCTAGTAGTTGAATTTCAGCCAATAAATTTCTTTAGCCTAGGTTAGGCCTATATCCATCGACACTGACTGTATAATTTGGGCTAGGCTTAAGTTAGCCCATATTATCCACTCTCCTGACTCCAGAAATTGGCAAGCACGTATGGGTGGGAGGGTGGTTTGGGGGATGATGGGGGGAAGGTAGAAGGGTAATTGACACGTGTTACAAATATGGAGCCGATTGGTGAGGTAGTTTCGCTACCACGGATTTTCATTTTTTTATGTGATGATCTACGGATAGGCTGGAAGTGGGTGGTGGGAGGAAGTTGGGGTTGTGGTGGGGGGAAGACAGAAGGGTAGGGGACTTGTCACACAAATATGGAACCAATTGGTGCAGTCGTTTCGCCGCCACATATTTTCCTTTTTTTCCTTTGTGATGGCCTGATGCGGCGACCCATGGTCGGCGAGTGGATTGGGGGAGGGGGTCGGGGTGGTGGTAGCAAGACGCCAGAAGGGTAAGGTACATGTGGTAGAAATATGAAAGCTATAGGTGCAGTCGTTTCGCTGCTACAATTTTTTTCGGCGAGTCCGTATATATACGGACCTGGCACTGGGCTTGACAAGACCCCAGTCCGTATAGGCAATCAGCGGGTGCATCTAGCCATACCCATACTCCACTGCACTTTATTGTCAAAGCATTCATCACGAAAATGTCCATTGCATATGAAGCTTGTTTTGGGCTTTGCCTCCTACACTCTGGTTCTTTGTATAAACTTCACCCATTTGTTACAATGGTATGGATCACTTGGAAACTTGTGTAGTGCTATGTTTGGTCCAGGGATGTTGCTACACCCGAAAACAGCACACCTATTCACCATTTTTGCTATACTTGCTGATGTTTACTTCCCAAATGTTTGCCTGGGCGTACGTCACATCCTCACGTGAGTACTAGTTGCAAGGAGTCGCAATTCAATATCTATTTTTTATTTGTTCTCTAATATTGAAGATTAGTTTTGACAAAGGAGTAGTCAGGTTGATTACTGGAGATCTAAACATCTCTTTAAATATATTATAAATTAATTTTAAATTTGGACGCCCCACCACCTTTAACTGTGGACGGGAAGGTAGAGGGTTCAACACCGCACTGGCAACAGAGATTCAATGGCGACCAAAGTGCCCCTATCTGTGCTGGAAATTCTCAACAAAGATCAAGTTTTGGGAGTGATAATGGCCTTCCGCAGCATCTGCACCATCACCACGTTATCGAACCAAAAACTGAGGACGTGTGGAGCCCCGTAAAAGGACGTGGAAGAACCTATTTAGCATATTACGGTAAGATATTCATCGTCTCTTCCCATTCTCATTTTTGCTAATGGCGAGGTGTAAGCCCCGGGGTATGGATAATTCTCTGTATTTTATGTATTTATTTATTTAATTATGATGTCCTCTTTTGCCGCATCCATCGTATCTTTTGCCTGGGCTGGTTGAACATTCGTTGTATGTGTTTTACGAATGATATTTTGTGTTGTATAATTATATATGTGTTGGTCTGAAATGAGATGGTTTGGGGGAAGGAGAGAGAGAAGGGGGGTTTGGAGGAAAGGGGAGGGAGAGAGAAAGGGGGAGGGAGTTACCACCCTCCCCCAACTTCCTTACAGCGAGCAAAGGAGAAAGTATAAAGGTGGGAGGGTTTGACAAATTGGAGCCAATCCGCCCTCGTTTTCCTCCCTAAAACGCCTAGACGCATGGATTTCTCTGGCTATATCAGACCTGACAGACCGTCAATTTAATTTTTATTTTTGTTTGTATTTTTTATTTTTGTTATTGGAATCGACAACTAGACTTAATGTACTGTAGGCCTATGCTAATTTGTACATTATTAGGATTTTAGGAGACTTAGTAAATATAGCCTACAACTTTACTTAACTCTTACAGTACCGGCGACGTCTTTTATTTTTATTATTTTTTTTTTTTTTATATTGGAATCGACAACTAGCCTAGACTAAATGTACTGAATGCTAATTTGTACATTATTAGGATTTTAGGAGACTTAGTTAATATACAACTTTACTTAACCCTTACAGTAATGGCGACGTCTTTTTATTTTTATTTCAGCTACATTTATAGACGATTTTATGAACTTAGGAAGGAAAGATGGTAGCTATTTTGTTTATTTCAGCTATATTTAGATGATTTTATGAAGCTTATAGGAAGGATATAATATTATGGTAGCTAATATAATGAATTGAGATAGGCTAGCGTGTAGACCTCTGTAACTGAAAAAGGGCCAGAGCAAATGGGTTGTACGGTATCGAATCCAGGTGGATCACATAATTATATACTTTCATTAATTTAATTGGAGGTGTTTGGTGTTGTGGTGAAATTAATAGAATATAGATTAGCTCGACATACAGTATTACTAGCTGGATTAGGAAACTATTACCGAATCTACCACTAATGTTCCCATGGTTTTTTCTTTATGGTTTTAGGTACGGTACCGTAGTTGAAATTAGTTACAAATTTACAATCTCCGGATTTTTTTTTTTTTTTTCCCCATTACCGGTATCTAACGATCTTAACCCATTCAGTACCAGGGACGTCCTTTCTTATCTTATTGTATGCAGTTTAGAAAGGATCTTTCGTAATTATAAGTGTAAAGGCTGTTACGTCCTGGGATATATAAACACTGGGGTCTTTCTATTGGACTAGGTATGCGGCAACAAGCAACAACGGAAAACGCTAGATCCAACCCTTATCTATAAACCCAGGCAACAAACCACCCTAAACCGTCCAGAGTCCTGCCTGGACAACAAGGTATCCTATGACTCGGTTACAGGGTGCACGCACTATAGACTGCTGATAGTCAAGCAGGCTATATAAAAGATCACACAACTAAGTTGACTTAAAGCTTCAAGGAAAAGATAGATAACGGAATTAAATTGCAGAAACAATTTAATAACAAACTAGAAGAAAGTACATTTAACGTTACGTTAATTAATACAACTAATCACCCGGGGCGGGTGCCCGACCCCGAAAGGGGTTGAAATAGGTGAGCTATCCCCCCGCCAAAGGCGGCTTTCTAAGGCCTTTCCTAGCTGATGCTGAGAGGATTGGGTTCTAGTCATGTGGTGATGGGTTGGTCTATCAGAGTGAGAACTGAGCGATCTCTGCCATACCCATAGCTTACTCTGACTGTTCCTTTAACTTATATATTTTCTAGATCTCAAGTGACGGCGTCTTTTCCGTGGATTGACCTCCCAATCTACCAAGATTGGAAGCCAAAGCGTCACATTTTTCCCTTGCCCCTTAACTTTCTCTTCATAATTGCTGAGGGGCACAGGGCCCTGGGTGGGGCTTTGGTTTCCCGGGCGTTTCCGCACCCTCCTCAGCTCCCCGCCATGGAGTGGCTTAGGTCACCCAGGCTTTATTGTGGTCGGCAGGGAGGGTTCTGTGGGGGCGCTCGGTTATGGCCTTGGAATTGCTCGGGGCCTTGGGGCTGTTCGGCCAGGCAGCTTGGGGAACAACAACAACAACAACAACTAATCACCCCTGCGTGAAAGAAGGTGAAAGCAAACAGTCCTCAAAACATCGTACAGGTAGGCAAGATGCAGGTTTCTAAACTGCATGCGGCTACTGTAGGATCTGATGCTTAGCAAAGAAAGTAAGTTATGGATTTAGAGAACTCTTAACTCATAAGTAGATATTAATTTAGAATAAATACTTGGATCTTCTGATCACTGTCTGATACAGGCCACCTGTCTATCACCTACCACACCTTCCCACTCTGAACCTGTTTTGGTGACTAAATGGCATTACGATAGGGCAGACTGGGAGGGTCTTCAAGGTTTCTTTATTGATATTCCCTGGACCTCTTTCTTTTCTGATGATGCACACTCCACCTTGAGCCACATACAAGATTTTGTAAAAATTGGAATGGAAACTTTTATTCCTCATCAAAAGTACAGTAAAAGATCTAATTCACCTAAATGGTTTGACCATAATTGTGCTAGAGTAACTGAACAAAAAGCAATAGCCTACAATGCATACACAAGATCAAAAACACATGAAGCCTTTAATTACTTTAGAAACATCAGAAATCATGCCAAAACTGTATTAAACCTAACTAAATCAAACTTTCTCCATAAGCAGGCAAATAAACTTCTAAATAATCCAAATGATAACAAAATATTTTGGTCTACTCTTAACTCATTCAAATCCAACTTCACTACTGCTTCATCCATTCCACCATTAAAATCTCCGACTGGCAATCTTGTAAGTGACCCACGAGGTAAAGCTAACCTTCTTGCAGATATTTTCTCCACCAACTCAACCTTAGATGAAATAAATCAAGATGTCCCTGTACTTAATTTTAATTCACCTGAAATTCCCTCACTTAAGATCCACACCAGACATGTCAAAACTATTTTGCAGAATCTCTCAGTAGATAAGGCTCCTGGTCCAGATGAAGTTCCTCCAATAGTACTTAAGAATTGCTCCTTGGTGCTCGCTCCTGTATTGGCAAAAATTTTCCGTCTGTGTACTCATACCTCATGCTTCCCAGTACCCTGGAAAGAAGCAAACATCCATCCAGTTCCTAAAAAAGGTGCCTCTTCAGATCCATCAAACTACAGACCAATAGCTATAACTTCCACTCTTGGCAAAGTTTTTGAAATTATATTAAATAATCACATAATTAAGCATCTGGAGAATAATAAATTAATCAGTGATAGGCAATATGGTTTTAGACGATGTCGATCAACTGCAGACATTCTTTGCCTTCTTACGCATCAAATCAACCAAGCTACAGACCAACATGGTGAAACACATACAATAGCACTGGATATATCAAAGGCATTTGATAGAGTCTGGCATCAATCCTTATTGTCGAAGATGTCACACTACGGCCTTGCATCATTAGTTCCACTAATTTCTTCTTATCTTCATAACAGAAAAATACGTGTAATGGTAGATGGCCTTTATTCTCAATTTCACTCAATAAATGCTGGTGTTCCCCAGGGATCAGTTTTGGCCCCAACTCTGTTCCTCATTCATATCAATGATCTCATATCTACCACTCATAATCCAATACATTCCTACGCAGATGACTCAACACTCCACAGTTCCTTCACATTTACCAATTCTTTCACCCAACCCGATCTTATAAATTCAAAAATAAACACTGCAATTTCTCTGAACCGGGACCTTTCTAGAATTAATGAATGGGGACAAGAGAATCTAGTTTCCTTTAATGCACAGAAAACCAAGTACATTCAATTTTCTAACCGACAGAATCTCACTGACTCCCATATATTTTTTAATGATGTAAATATTCCCACTTCCCCTAGTATTGACATTCTCGGTGTAACATTAACTACTAACTTGAGCTGGACACATTATGTTAGAAGCATTGCTAAGAATGCCTCTAAAAAACTGGGACTCCTGTACAGAGTTCGAGAATTCTTCACTGACGAGCAGTTGGCCGTAATATATAAAAGTCATGTGCGCTCTCAGATGGATTACTGTTCACCTCTGTGGGGTGGAAGTGGAGTGGTTGCATTGAGGCAGTTGGACAAAATTCAAAATAAAGCTATTAGATTAATCAATAACCCTGCAATCACACAGGACCTTCCTACATTAGCCATACGAAGAAACGTTGCATCCCTTGCATTATTCTACAGATATTTTCACAGCAATTGTTCCGAGGAACTTGCTTCAATTGTGCCGCCTCTCCACATCTTTCCCCGTAGAACTAGGGCAGCTGAGAGCGCCCATGAATTTACACTTTCTCCTCCACAATGCAGAACTTCTGCTTATCAGAATTCATTTATCCCCAGAGCTACTACTCTTTGGAATTCACTTCCCTCGAATTGCTTTCCACAAACTTACAATCAACAAATGTTTAAATCCAGTTGTTACAAACATTTTATGAATGGAGGATGCCTTTAGGCACATGGACCTTTTTGTTTTATCTGTGTTTTTCCTTCCTCCGTTCATTGTCTCTTAAAAAAAAAAAAAAAAAAAAAATACTAGTGATAGGCCATACAGTGTATAATGGCATAGGTAAAATTAAATAAAGGCAGCAACTCGCAACATAACCACATACAGGTGTGCTTCTCACTCTTAGTCAGGCAAGCCTGCTCGGACAGTCTCTAAACCACACCCTGACTCACCATGCTCACAAAAAACGGTAAAACTGTGGCACAATAACAAGCATACAGAGATGATAAACCCCTAGCTGTTAATCTGCCAGGTGGCAGAGGTCTAGCCGGAAGGATATAGGTTTCGGATACCCGGGCTGAGCCACCTGCTCTAGCCTAGGGACGTTCCCAAGTCTGTGCGCCAAATTACTCTAATTGAAAGGGTGCTCTCTTGAGAGACTCAGATCCCAAGTATCTGACTCTCTCCTGGCGACCCTAAAACAAATGCAAGACGTGCTAGCGCAGTGCTGAGTGGACTAGGCAAGGGCCCTCACACAACACAACACTAGACACAGAGGGACACAGACAAGAAAATGCCCCCAGACTCCCACGGGTATCCTAGTAAAGTCGTGCGGGTCCACAGGACTCGCACCAGCAGACTTTACTTAAAGGATCGCAAAAAGCCTCCCCTCCGGTCTAGCCCCTGCTCACCTGCCACAAGAACACACTAGCAAGCATGAAACCACCAAATATGAGACAACAAAAAAGCTTCCTAGGTCTCATTAACAATTATATCTCTGCATAAGGCCCAAAATCCTATCTAGTTATCTGAAAGCTCGTCGTTAATACAATAATAGATATAAGGTCTATCAAGGGGATGGGATAATTAAATAGATGGTGAAGTAGTGGAAAGAAGGTATACAAAGTAAGAGAGAAAGTTTCTAAGTGGGGGTTGAGAGGGATAGATATCAAGGGGGTCCGAAGGGCCCACCCTAGGCATGCGAAATACATCCCATGCTTGGCAACACTCAACACTGTTGCCGGGTCAAAATCCTCTACCCCTTGCGTGAGTCGAAACTAAGCCTAACATTGCGATCAAATTGGCAACATCAGGCTCGTCCCAAGCTAGACTCTCCGTGCCCGCGCAAAGCAACGTCCCCCAGCCGGTCTCTCTCTCCCGCTCGTCTCCTCCCACTCTCACTAAACTTACATCTTATATATTATAATGAAACAATCAACTATCGAGAATAAAATATACTAAGATGCGTTGAGGTGGTGGCTTCAGTCTGTCAATTTCCTTAAGCACATAATTTCTACTTATAGTAACCGTACTTAACCTATTTTCTATACTATCGCTATATACCTTACGGACTTCTGGAAACTGTGCCAAATTTTCATTAGTGAAAACGGAAAGAAATTGACTATTTAATGTACTGCACATTTCTAAATAATTTTCTGTCATTTCTCCTATCGAAGTTTTACGAATATATACGTAATCTACCGATCTACAGGTAATTAATAAAATAAATAGGGCTTAATGTCAAATAACTTAATTAAAAAAAAAACATTCGAAAAAGTGAAAAAAAAAACTCATTTCTCAAAATATATTTATGCATATTGTGTCAAAGTTTCAACCCCGTAGCTCAAAAAATGCAAAAGTTACGGCCATGCCGTATTTTGCATGGGAAAATGCGATTTGCAGCCAAACCAGACGGAATTCGAGGCTGATATTAAAATTGCTACAAAAAAACTTTACCAAACGGGCGGCCAACCCACAGTCAGAGCTCAGTTCTCTCTCAACCCTCCCCCTCCCCCTACCTACCCTACCCCAACCTGGCATTACTTAGAGATATTTATTTTTACCCAATATTCCCTTGTCTTTTCTTATTCGAAGTGGCTACGGGACACCACCAGTGGTGTCACGCAGCCCAGCCAGTGAGGCTGGGCTACGGGACGCCCAGCCTCACTGGCTGGGCTGCGTGACACTACCAGTGGTGTCTCGCAGCTAGGCTACAGGACACCACCACAAGTGTTTTCGTATTTATCGCCATATAATTCAGCCAATTAGACTGTTGAATCGAAATTCTTTGGATTATTATTTATATTATCATTAAAAACGTTGGACTTTATTAAATTATATTCCTACATGTTGTATATACAGACCTATTCCACACTCAACTCCCTACGCCACACCACAGGCGCCTGAGTAGATGCTCGTGCGTCTATACAGGTATCTATATGTATATATAATAAAAATTGTATTATATATACATATAGATACCTGTATAGACGCACGAGCATCTACTCAGGCGCCTGTGGCCACACACACTCACACATACCTATTTATACATCTAACTAGGCTTATATATACCGGTAGCCGTTATATGTGTGTATATTCTTCGTCTTACATATCCATCTTATAAGAACATATGGGAGTCTGCAGACAGTCGATTGGCCAACACAAGGCAGATCCCTCTCACACCCAACCCATCTCGTTCATACGTTTATCTAATTTTATTTTGAAACTCTATCGTTCTTGATCCCACAATGGCGCTAGGTATCCTATTCCACATGTCTATTGTCTACATATCTGTTACCATTATGGTATAATCAAACAGAATTAAAGTCATTCATACTTGCATAACGTGCTATAAGACAGCTTGACGACGTTCACAAGCACAAGTGCGTCAATGTGTGGATAGTTACATGTGTTTGTGTAAATTAATATGTTTGTGAGTGTAATAAAAAGTAATGCAAATACAGTATATGTTCGTAAATAAATGTTTGTTTACAAAATTAATGTTATATGGATGTTCAAATGCATGTCTACATGAGTATGTATGTGCGTGTGTAATGGCATGTACGTTTGGGTCATAATTTGGAAGGAACAAAATTATATATTTGTGAAAGAAATTGCAAAGTACACTGTAAAGTGATCAGCTCAGTAGCAGTAGGCTTTCAAGAATAAACTGAATAGCTCAATGAATTAATTGGGTGTGAGCTGGATCTGCCTTGCGTAGGCCAGTTGGGGGGGCGCAGTACAACCTTGCATGCACGAGTAGGAATGTGCATGTACGAGCATAAAGCCTGTACGTTTGTGAGTGGAAATATGTGTTTGTATAATGGATGTACAAAATTAATAATGAATGTACAATATATGTTTGTGTGTGTGAGTGTGTGTGTGTGTGTGTGTGTGTGTGTGTGTGTGTGATAGAGAGAGAATGAGAGAGTCATTCACATGACTTGTCTTTGTGAATGTGTGTTTGTGTTTGTGCTTAGGAATGCGAATATATATTTGTGCGTGTGGTTCTGAAAGAACATTAGAGTGTGGGTGCGATTGTGGGAGGGAATATCAATGTGTGTGTGTGTGTATTCTGATTGGAAATGTGAAGGCGAGTGTGTAATTGTGAATGTATGTTCGAATATATGTGCGTTGTCGAGTGGTAATCTAAAAGTGTGTGTGTGTGTACATATATGAATATAAATCACCGAACTTGTTTGTCAAGGTGAATACATGCAATGCAAGTTAATGACATTGTGGGTAGGAATACGAATATGTGTTCCAGAATGATTTTGTGCGTGAAAATGTTAATGTGCATGAGTTTGTGTGTGTTTATATAGTGAATCAACATAGAAGATAATAGGTAACATTTCTCAATTGATGATGCATATATTGTCTGGTGATTATTGGCATCCAAATGTGATGTTTGGTTAATTTAGGATAGGGATTGTAATTGGTAAATCTATAGCATTATAAAACATTTATATTGCTACCATGTGAGTGCGGCCGAAGAAGGTTGCCAACAAAAACACCCGCTGACCAACCTCAAGCTAATCCAGGTAATCCAGAAAATTAACACCTACTTGTAAATTGTACCCCTCTCTCTCTCTCTCTCTCTCTCTCTCTCTCTCTCTCATATATATATATATATATATATATATATATATATATATATATATATATATATATATATTAACAACCTTGATGTAGGAATAACTAGCAAAATCAGTAAATTTACAGATGACACTAAAATGGAAACACTCCAAATAGATTTAGACATATTACACACATGGGTAGTAAACTGGCAGATCAAGTTCAATGTAGGTAAATGCAGTGTAGTAAAATTGAGTAAATCGATAGGAAATGCAGTATACAATTTCGATAACGTGGATATAACTAACTCAAATAATGAAAAAGACTTGAGAATCATCGTCAACTGTGATTTGAAACCAAGAAATCAATGCATCAGTGTTCGAAATAAGGCAAATAGAGTTCTTGGATGTATATCTAGAAGTGTGTGTAACAGAACAGCAGACATAATCTTGAAATTTTATCTAGCGTTAGTGAGACTACACAATGAATTATGCTGTTCAAAATTGGAGTCCCTATTAGAGAATGAACATAGATTCCTTGGAGAGAGTACAACTAAGAATGACAAAAAATAATCTGTAATAATAGAAATCTTCCATATGAAGACAGGTTGAAGAAGCTAGGCTTACATTCGTTAGAAAGACGCAGAGTTACATATGATATGATATGATAGATATGATAGAGGTGTTCAAGTGGGTAAGTGAGATAGGCTAAATGCAGGGGATATGAAAGATGTACTGAAGCTCAGCGATAGCGAGAAAACTCAAACAAATAGTTTCAAATGGGATACTTTTCGTTTCAAGAAATATAGGCAAATACTGGTTTGGTAAGAGTTGTATATACCTGTGGAACAGGCTACCTAGCGCCATAGTGCGATAAAGAATGATAGAGAGCTTCAAAATACAATTAGATAGACATATGGACAAGATGGGTTGGGAGAAGAGGGATCTGCCTTGTGTGGGCCAATCGGCTTTATGCGGGCTCCCATTTTCTTATTTTTTCTTCTTTTCTGTGTATGAAGGAGACAAAAGGCAGGTTACTAAGCTATAATACCATATACATATCTCTCTTATTGATACCTTTCATCCACTTAAAACACCTCTATCATTATTTCCTCTACATATTCGTCTTTCTAGCAATATGACAGCAATATTAACTAATAAGTCAGTCAGTCACAACTAATAATTATTATAATGTTTATAACACACACACAAACACACACATTATATATATATATACAGTATATGTGTGTGTGTGTGTATTAGAATATACAATGGGTGAAGCATTAGAACAAAAATAGATTATTGGTGAGTGGGAGGAGTATAATCTGTGATTAGAGGACCAGGTGGATCCTCTAATCACATTTAATTGGTACCATTGACTGCCTTGGTCCTTTAATTACAATTTATACTCCTCCCATTCCCCACTACCTCTTTTCTTAGTTGATACAATTTTTATATTTAACTGAATATTTAATAGAGATGAGCTGCTTGAGGAGTATGTGTGGAGTTACTCGTAGAGACAGATTGAGGAATGAAGAGATACGTAGGAGAGTGGGGCAGCAGGAACATTTGTCAGCCAGAGTGGACAGAAGGGTGCTGAGCTGGTATGGTCATGTTGAACGAATGGGAGATGAAAGGCTTACAAAGAGAATATGCGAGTCAGGTACAAGGGGAGATAGAAGGGCAGGAAGACCCCATTGAGATGGAGAGACTGTGTAAGAAAGGCTTTGGATGATAGAGGAATGACTATAGATCAGGCAGGGGAAGTGGTGGTGGACAGGAGTGAATGGAGAATGCTTGTGAATAGTTGAGTGAACACGTGGTCATTTGGAGTAAGGGGTCGGGCGCAAGTTGGACTAGATAATAGTCCATCAGGCGCCTGGCCCGGGGAGACGATTAATATGAAGGGTGTGCCTGGAAGTGTGGTGGGAGGGCTTGTGGCTTTGGCTCCGCTGCATGTCTGCCTGCCGAGATCGGAACCTCTCCGGGTGGTCAGGGGCCGTGGGAGTGCTGGAGCGACCTTGGTAACCCTGGTCTCTGGGTCTTCTCCTGGGTCTTCTCCTGGGTGACCTGGATGTGTGAGAGTTTGTGTTTTTTATCTGTGTTTATTTTTTTTGTTTTATGTTGTTTTTGTGTTTTCCCTGTTCTTGCTCTGTCTTGAGTCGGCTACCCCCAAAATGGGGATTGGGCCTGAGCATATAGATAGATAGATAGATTAAATAGTGGATGCTAACGTGCTATTAAGAATATGTACGTATTGTATGCATGAATGTATGTATATATATATATATATATATATATATATATATATATATATGGGTAGAGGAGGAGGTAATTAGTTAAAAGTTACTTAACTATAACTGTAATGATATTGGAGTTGGACATTATTGAATTTATATATGTACTTTGGCACATGTTGCTTAGAAGAGGATTACAAAGGAGTACAAAGGAGGAGAGGGAGAGAGAGAGAGAGAGAGAGAGAACATAACATAAGAACAACCTAAGATAATGGGAGTCTGCAGAAAGTCAATTGGCCCACA
The DNA here is from genome assembly GCA_032716605.1 of Paralithodes platypus. Taxonomy (NCBI): domain Eukaryota; kingdom Metazoa; phylum Arthropoda; class Malacostraca; order Decapoda; family Lithodidae; genus Paralithodes; species Paralithodes platypus. The sequence goes on from CM064520.1 coordinate 51,086,479, forward strand.
CAAGGCAGATCCCTTTCACACCCAACCCATCTTGATTAGAGCAATGCCCATATTCACCTTATTTACTAATACTATTTCAAACTATCTTGGTAATAAATCCAGCACTTGATGTAGGTCCTAGAACAAACTATTACCATATGAATCCATATATTTAGTCTAAACAAATCCTCTATGGTGTTATCCTAATGCCCTATTTATTATTTATAATGGGGGTTGGGTGTGAGTGGAATCTGCCGGTTGTTGTCCAGTCGGCTCTCTGCAGACCCCCGTTTTCCCATGTTGACCTCTGATCGTTTTGGTGAGGTCAGTCCTCATGGTGTTAGTGAGTTGGGCCTATTATTAGGCCTTATAATTAGTGTTGGGTGTGAGAGGGATCTGCCGTATATGAGCCGATCGGCTTTCTGCAGACTCCCATTTTCTTATGTTCTTATGTTCTTATATGTAAGTCCTAGGACTTAACACATGATAGAAATCGTCCTTACGTATTCAAGTTCAGTGATAGCGAAAGAACTCGAACAAATGGTTTCAAATTAGATATTTTTTCGTTTCAGAAAAGATATAGGCAAATATTGGTTTGGTAACAGAGTTGTAGATAGGTGGAATATGTTATAGTGGAATCAAGAACTATAGAGAGCATTAAGAAAAAAATAGATTGGCATATGGGCGAGATGGGTTGGGTGGGAGGGGAATCTACCGGGACCCTCATCTCTGACCGTTTTGGTGAGGTCGATCCTCATGGTGTTAGTGAGTTGAGCCTATTATTAGGCCTTATAATTAGGGTTGGGTGTGAGAGGGAACTGCCGTATATGGGCCGATCGGCTTTCTGCAGACTCATTTTCTTATGTTCTTAGGTTCTTATATGTAAGTCCTAGGACTTAACACATGATAGAAATCGTCCTTACGTATTCAAGTTCAGTGATAGCGACAGAACTCGAACAAATGGTTTCAAATTAGATATTTTTCCGTTTCAGAAAAGATATAGGCAAATATTGGTTTGGTAACAGAGTTGTAGATAGGTGGAATAAGCTACCAAGTGTTATAGTGGAATCAAGAACTATAGAGAGCATTAAGAAAAACATAGATTGGCATATGGGCGAGATGGGTTGGGTGGGAGGGGAATCTACCGGGTGTGGGCCAATCGGCGCTTGACAGACCCTCATTGTCTGTCCTCTGACCGTTTTGGTGAGGTCGATCCTCATGGTATTAGTGAGCTGAGCCTATAATTAGGCCTTGTAATTAGGGTTGGATGTGAGAGGGAACTGTCTTGTGTGGGCCAATCGGCTCTCTGCAGACTCATTTTTTTTATGTTCTTATATTGAGAAAGATTGAACACATTAGGCCTACATCCATTAAGGAGGTATATATACGGTATATATATATATATATATATATATATATATATATATATATATATCTATATATATATATATATATATATATTCACTTTTGGGGAGAGGAGGTAGTAATAATTAATAGTAGTTGCTAAAATATAACTGTAAGGATATTGGAGTTGGACATTATTGAATTTATATATGTTTGGTACTAGGGTACAGTCTTTCTTCTATTCAACTGCTGAGCTCTGGAACTCTCTCCCAGAATCAGTCTTTCACTCTTCCTATGACTTAAATTGCTTCAAACTTCGTGTGTACGCACTGTGCCCTTGTACAGAGCAAGAAGCTGAGCAGGGGTAAAGAACTCCTTGAGGCAGTTGAGCACATCCAGCTTCTGGGAGGCTGCCTTAGCAAGACTGGTAATATGGTCCTTCTAAGTAAGAGCAGAAGAAGAAGAGAAACCAAGAATATTGAGAGAAGATGAATGATTGATGTTTGTATTGTTGAAGTATAAGCGATAGTCTTCTGGCGGTTCCGGACGGGTAGTAAGATGGAGAAATTAGGTTTCGGGAGCATTAAAAGCAACAAGGTAAGGTGTTCTGCTTTGTAATCTGCAAATTCGAAGTGGTTAAGGTATTCCCCATCTGTATGTATTCCTTTTTTTCATGAACACATTCTAAAGATCACTTGAAAACCGTAGGTGAGATCGTGTCGCCCCGTCTCACTCATTTCCCAATCTTTATCTTCCCTATGTCTGTATGTAACCTGAACATGGCATATATATATATATATATATTATACAACACACACACATTTTCATTTACAAGTGGACAAGGATTCACTATTAAAAGCACCTATCCTGGCATGTATAATTCTACTCACAAACATACAACCACGTGCTCACACACACTTACACAAACACAACTTTATATTCACAATCACAGAAACATTTCGTACTTTCATTCACAAACCCATTCGTAAATATTTCCATCCACACCGTTACCATTCATTTGTACACACACACACACACACACACACACTGAAGAATCTCAATTTCCCAAGCTTGGAAGAGAAGACGTGTGAGGGGTATATAACAACGATTTACAAAGACTTTGTTGTGAGGTAACCTGGTAGGATCAAAGGGCACGTGTTTAAACTAAGAAAAATAGATGGAAATACGATATGAACAAATTTAGCTATAACATCAAGCTTTGTATACGTGGAACACTTGTGGTGGTGTCCCGTAGCCTACCCAGTGTGGCTGGGCTGCGAGACACCAATGGTAGTGTCAAGCAGTCCAGACAGTGAGGCTGGGCTACGGGACACCACCAGTGGGGGCCCGTAGTCCAGCCTCACTGGCTGGGCTGCGAGACACCACTGGTGGTGTCCCGTAGCCACTTCGCACACTGGGTAGGCTACGGGACACCACCACAAGTGTTCCACGTATACAAAGCTTGATGTTATAGCTAAATTTGTTCATATCGTATTTCCATCTATTTTTTCTTAGTTTAAACACGTGCCCTTTGATCCTACCAGGTTACCTCACAACAAAGTCTTTGTAAATCGTTGTTATAATAGGGACTCCAATTTTGAACAGCATAATTCATTGTGTAGTCTCACTAACGCTAGATAAAATTTCAAGATTATGTCTGCTGTTCTGTTACACACACTTCTAGATATACATCCAAGAACTCTATTTGCCTTATTTCGAACACTGATGCATTGATTTCTTGGTTTCAAATCACAGTTGACGATGATTCTCAAGTCTTTTTCATTATTTGAGTTAGTTATATCCACGTTATCGAAATTGTATACTGCATTTCCTATCGATTTACTCAATTTTACTACACTGCATTTACCTACATTGAACTTGATCTGCCAGTTTACTACCCATGTGTGTAATATGTCTAAATCTATTTGGAGTGTTTCCATTTTAGTGTCATCTGTAAATTTACTGATTTTGCTAGTTATTCCTACATCAAGGTTGTTAATATATATATATATATATATATATATATATATATATATATATATATACATGAGAGAGAGAGAGAGAGAGAGGGGTACAATTTACAAGTAGGTGTTAATTTTCTGGATTACCTGGATTAGCTTGAGGTTGGTCAGCGGGTGTTTTTGTTGGCAACCTTCTTCGGCCGCACTCACATGGTAGCAATATAAATGTTTTATAATGCTATAGATTTACCAATTACAATCCCTATCCTAAATTAACCAAACATCACATTTAGATGCCAATAATCACCAGACAATATATGCATCATCAATTGAGAAATGTTACCTATTATCTTCTATGTTGATTCACTATATAAACACACACAAACTCATGCACATTCACATTTTCACGCACAAAATCATTCTGGAACACATATTCGTATTCCTACCCACTCGTACCAATGGTTTCAAATTAGATAAATTTCGTTTCAGAAAAGATATAGGCAAATATTGGTTTGGTAACAGAGTTGTAGATGGGTGGAATGGACTACCAAGTGCTATTGTGGGATCTAAAACTGTAGGGAGCTTTAAGATAAAATTGGATAAGCATATGGACGAGAAGGGTTGGATGTGAAGGGGGATCAGCCGGGTTGGGCCAATCAGCGCTCTGCAGACCCCCATAATCCTGCGTTAATCTCTAACCGTTTTGGTAAGATGATCCTCAGGGTATTAGAGTGTTGAGCCTATAATTGGGCTTTGTAATTGATTTGGGGTTGTGTGGGACAGGGATCTGCCTTGCTTAGGCCAATCGGCTTTCTGCAGACTCCCATTTTCTTATGTTCTTATGTTCTTATGTTCTTATTGTAAGATGATCCTCAGGGTATTAGAGTGTTGAGCCTATAATTGGGCTTTGTAATTGATTTGGGGTTGTGTGGGACAGGGATCTGCCTTGCTTAGGCCAATCGGCTTTCTGCAGACTCCCATTTTCTTATGTTCTTATGTAATGTCATTAACTTGCATTGCATGTATTCACCTTGACAAACAAGTTCGGTGATTTATATTCATATATGTACACACACACACACACTTTTAGATTACCACTCGACAACGCACATATATTCGAACATACATTCACAATTACACACTCGCCTTCACATTTCCAATCAGAATACACACACACACACATTGATATTCCCTCCCACAATCGCACCCACCCTCTAATGTTCTTTCAGAACCACACGCACACATATATATTCGCATTCCTAAGCACAAACACAAACACACATTCACAAAGACAAGTCATGTGAATGACTCTCTCATTCTCTCTCTATCACACACACACACTCACACACACAAACATATTGTACATTCATTATTAATTTTGTACATCCATTATACAAACACATATTTCCACTCACAAACGTACAGGCTTTATGCTCGTACATGCACATTCCTACTCGTGCATGCAAGGTTGCACTGCGCCCCCCCCAACTGGCCTACGCAAGGCAGATCCAGCTCACACCCAATTAATTCATTGAGCTATTCAGTTTATTCTTGAAAGCCTACTGCTAGTGAGCTGATCACTTTACAGTGTACTTTGCAATTTCTTTCACAAATATATAATTTTGTTCCTTCCAAATTATGACCCAAACGTACATGCCATTACACACGCACATACATACTCATGTAGACATGCATTTGAACATCCATATAACATTAATTTTGTAAACAAACATTTATTTACGAACATATACTGTATTTGCATTACTTTTTATTACACTCACAAACATATTAATTTACACAAACACATGTAACTATCCACACATTGACGCACTTGTGCTTGTGAACGTCGTCAAGCTGTCTTATAGCACGTTATGCAAGTATGAATGACTTTAATTCTGTTTGATTATACCATAATGGTAACAGATATGTAGACAATAGACATGTGGAATAGGATACCTAGCGCCATTGTGGGATCAAGAACGATAGAGTTTCAAAATAAAATTAGATAAACGTATGAACGAGATGGGTTGGGTGTGAGAGGGATCTGCCTTGTGTTGGCCAATCGACTGTCTGCAGACTCCCATATGTTCTTATAAGATGGATATGTAAGACGAAGAATATACACACATATAACGGCTACCGGTATATATAAGCCTAGTTAGATGTATAAATAGGTATGTGTGAGTGTGTGTGGCCACAGGCGCCTGAGTAGATGCTCGTGCGTCTATACAGGTATCTATATGTATATATAATACAATTTTTATTATATATACATATAGATACCTGTATAGACGCACGAGCATCTACTCAGGCGCCTGTGGTGTGGCGTAGGGAGTTGAGTGTGGAATAGGTCTGTATATACAACATGTAGGAATATAATTTAATAAAGTCCAACGTTTTTAATGATAATATAAATAATAATCCAAAGAATTTCGATTCAACAGTCTAATTGGCTGAATTATATGGCGATAAATACGAAAACACTTGTGGTGGTGTCCTGTAGCCTACCCAGTGTGGCTGGGCTGCGAGACACCACTGGTAGTGTCACGCAGCCCAGCCAGTGAGGCTGGGCTACGGGACACCACCAGTGGTGTCCCGTAGCCCAGCCTCACTGGCTGGGCTGCGTGACACCACTGGTGGTGTCCCGTAGCCACTTCGTTAAAATAAACTTATTCTGCGTGCTGTTCTAGAACACACACACACACACACACGTTTGACTCCTCCTCCTTCCAACCTCTATATTAACCCCGCCCCCTTTTATTAGAAGCGATTAAAGGGCCATCTATTAAAAGATAAGTGAACTAATACATTGCCTCAGGCCATGACAACAAGTTCTGTCGTAGACTGTACCGGTACACTACTTCTCTCTCCATCTCTATGTATATATATATATATATATATATATATACAGTATACTGTATATACTGTATATATATATATATATATATATATATATATATATATATATATATATATACCGTATATATATATATATATATATATATATATATATATATATATATATATATATATGTATATATATAAAATATATATATATATATATTATATATGTTGGACCAAAGTTTGAGTGTGGCTGTGCACAGTGTACTTCCAAGTTAGTAACTTATATTACAATGTAAATACTTGTCTTCAATTGAGTTAGTTTTTCATATAGGCTACATTCATTGTTAATAAATTTACAGTCACTATCAAATAATCATCAACAGCCTTCATGATCCATTGCAAACCATATCCTTATTCTCAAGGTCAACCACAGCCTCCTTACATCATCACGGAGGCTTGGTTCAACTTGGTAATGTATGTAATTAACCCCTTCTATACCGACGACGTCTTTTGATTTTATTCTGGCTCCTACTAATCGATTGTATTCACTTTAGGAAGGATCTTTAGCAATTATAAGGCTTCGAACTATCTCAATCAACCCTTTTAACTACCACAGATCCTTTCTAAGCTGTATAAAATCGTCTACATAGGCTATTGCTAGAATAAAATATAACATACGACGACGGTACAGAAGGGGTTAATGGAGTATTGTTCACATTTCAGTGTAGGCAATACTTTGGAGTGCTTTTGCATATCAGTGTACTCTTAAATCATTGTATTCATAATGACTATGGCTGATAAATTATGGTGATAGCAAACAAGTTACATGAGTTTCTATAGACTCTACACGAGAGACACGTGTACACCATTGCAGCAAGGGAGAAAAACTGTCAATAAACAGACGACATACTACATAAGTATTTTCCCGCGATAGGGAGGAGCTATGCGCTACCGCCATCTATTGCAGGGTCCAGCCAAATCTGTAAATAATGGCCAACTACTATTAACACGGCTGATATTCCAAGACACCCCTCTTAGGTATTCTTACTCTATGCTTTGAAGCTCCATGTAGAGGTAGAGTTGGTTGGATGAAGCTTCAGGAAGGGTTGAGCAGGCTCGGAGTGTGGTGCTTTGAAGCTCCATGTAGAGGTAGAGTTGGTTGGATGAGGCTTCAGGAAGGGTTGAGCAGGCTCGGATTGTGGTGCTTTGAAGCTCCATGTAGAGGTAGAGTTGGTTGGATGAGGCTTCAGGAAGGGTTGAGCAGGCTCGGAGTTTCGAGGGACGTAACAGTATATATATTATAGGTTTGACTCCTGTAAGGAGATAAAGAAAACCTAATATTTAGTAGTGGCCCCGTAATCATTGACGAACATGCCTATTACATAAGGCATCCTCTTCAAACACTAATCCGCCGTAGTTTGAATCTACCGCGCAGAGCATTTAAAATCTGAGGAGCCTTCATCATGAGCGCACGCGACCTCACTCATGGCTTCAGTCATTATGAATTGGGTTCTCACTACGAAAAAACTTCGTAAAAAAATAAAAACAAAAAGAAAATAAGAATAACTATCCAATAAGCTTTCCATCATATCGTGGATGTACTTGTGTGGATCTTTGACCAGACGCTGATTCAGGCGTCATTCTTCCTTCACTGACATATCAAGTAAACCAAAATCCTTAATACATCAACGAATGGGAAGGGGATGGTCGGGAGGGCCCCAGTCGTCAATGATTACGGGGCCACTACTAAATATTAGGTTTTCTTTATCTCCTTACAGGAGTCAAACCTATAATTTATTAGTGGCCCCTCCATCATTGACGAACATGCCTGATTTCTAAGACTGGAGGGGGACATTCGTAATCATATCATAACTCTAGAAAAGCAGATAATCAAACAACCACATAGTATTCTTACTTTGAAAATATATTTACACATGGCGCAGCCCATATATATACAAAAAAGGGGTTCAAGCAGGTGCGTGCATCAATGAAGCCTGCTTGACAAAAAGGGTAACTCTGGAGATTCTGTGAACAGATCTGTAGTTACAAAGGCACCCCACTCAACGAGTGGTGACAAAAATAACAAGTTATAAGTTTACATGTGCACATATAACCCCATAATATTCGTGGAAATATTTTGCAAAATATCTCCACTGTTTAATACTAAATTGCTTTCACAGCTAAAATTACTATAACAACCCTGTTGTTTGTACTAACATTGTACTAGCACAATTTCTCGCCCTGAATAGAACAGAGAAATTTTCATATCACATTATCCATAATTTGTGTCACAGCTCTTACACTCTGGCGGGGTCTAGGGTGTCCTATGTTACACTGACTGCACCCCCCCCCCCCCCCTTTTTCCTTGAAAGTAAACAAAAGTGACTGAAGGGCCACCTAGACCCTCTGCCTTAAAGCTATACATGGTAAGGAAGGTTTGTCTAGAGCAACTGACAAGTATCTAGTCAAAAACGTATGATTAGAAGCCCACAAATGTGTGGACGTAATATCTTCTACTGAAAAGTTCTTCAGGAAACGTAAAGAGGCTGCCCATTTGCGTAAATCGTGGGCCCTACCCACAACGCCGGGATTACTCTCTTTAATGACTTCGACCAAAAGAGAAGCCAATCTCCGTTTCAGTAAGCGTTTACCCGTACTTGCTACCCACAAAGCACCTTGGGGGTTTAGAGGAGCTACTCTCAAATATTTGGTTAGAGCTTGCACTGGACATAGATTATGGTGCACCTTTCCCCTTTTTAACGCCGGCACAGTGAACTCCGAAAACACGTGTGCACTGTGCTCATTCTTGGCTACAAATCCTGGGGAAGGTGCAATGTGAATACATTGATTAAGTCTACCAAACCTAAGGCAATTAGGTGTGTTGCTCATCGCCGCCAGCTCAGACACTCTGTTCCCGGTGGCCAAAGCCAAAAGGAATACAGCCTTTTTTAAGAGTAATGCAAAATCTCTCCAGTATTTTGGTACAGACGAGAGTGAAGTAAAGACTATGCTTTGTCCAGAGACCAAGTAGGCATGAGCTGACGGGGAGGTGGGCGGAGTTTAAAACATGCTCTCATAAAACCTGTTTCCTCCGCTACCGGTATGGAGAGACCTGTAAGGTCTAAAAAGGGCACTCTAATCGCAGTTAAGTGATTTTTTAACGTACCACAGATAAACGTTTCTGCTCAAACAGATAATTCAAATAATTAAAAACTAACGCCACTGAGGGCACAGTTTGTTCTGTTCTAATGATCCAAGAAGTAAAGGCTTGCCAATGTGATTGATACTGTCGTTTCGTAGACTGAGTATATTGATTTATTAATTTATTGGTCACATCTCTACCATATGGTGCTAGCCACTTGGCCTCTTGAATGTCCATAATGCAAAAGTCAGCGAGGTCGCTAGGTTGCCAATCGTGTCTAAGTGGAAATACTCGACCGGGAGCGACACCGCTCCCCATTTTGGGGGTAGCCGACTCAAGACAGAGCAATAATCGAATCATCGAGGTGCCAGGTTCAAACCGAATGGCATCCTCTGAAAAACAAAATTTTGATGCCTGATCCGTAAGGCCAGAAACCTTTGAAATCTTTTGTTTACCGATACGTGCCAATAAGCGTCTGTCAGGTCTAGGGAACACATCCAACTTCCCGGCGGAAGTGTTAGCCTGATTTGGTGTACTGTTAACATTCGGAATGACTCGTTGTGAATGTGAAGGTTCAGATACGACAGGTCTACGACCGGTCTCATCTGAACACTGTCCCTTTTGGGAACCAAAAATACGTGAATACTGGGTAATTTGGAGGGACCGGGATGATGACATTCTTGGCAATCATTTCCTGGACCAGTGACTCTACCTCTAAAGAAACTAGATTCGCCGTTGTCGGCTGACGTAAGCGAGGTCGCCGGAGCCACTGCCAAGTGATGCCTTTGCGTGCCACCATCCGTGCCCAAGTGTTTAACGGTCATGCTTGGTGACACGTTCGGAACGACCCAGTTAGCAGACAAGGGTTCGCCGGCTGTACTACCCTCGGATCCACCGGCCTTGAGACTGGCACCGGGAGTGAGAGAGACTTTAGTTTTTTGATGGTGGTGGAGTTGGTGGTGGTGGATGCTTCGCCGGCTGGCTGGCGTTGGCAGAAGACGGGCCCTGACCTGGCTTATTATAGCCTGGTCCTCTCTGACCTGAAAACCTACCCTGTCTATGCCTGTACTGACCTTGAGGGGAGGAGGACTTAGGTGGATGAAAGGGCTTAGATCCCCCCGGCTGAGTCTTAGCGACTGGCTTGGGTTTGGGGAAGTTAAAGGCAGGTTTCTTAGAAGGGGTGGGACTATGTTTAAAGGCCTGAGCCATATTAAAAACTGTGTGCCACACTTCAGGGGACATTAAAGAGGGAGTGAGCACTGGTGACATGACCACCTGATTCGCAATGCGATCAGGTAGCTTCCGTACCAAGGACATTCTGAGATCTTGTCTCGCTCGTACCGCCTCAAGCAAGGCTGTGCGTATGTCACCCAATGATTGGATTGACGACTGAAGAAGCGGTCGCCGGGACAGTTCAACCGATCTTCTGGCATCCGCATCTGCGATTGCCTGAGTGGACCGGAGCAATGACTTTGCTACCTGTTGTGACACTATGTATTGGGAGAATAGGCGAAAAGCTTTCCCCCGTAGCCTAAATTCTCGGTCTAGGTGAGTTGGGGTAGGGGTAGTGAAAGGGTCTTTTAGTTCACAAAGATTAATTTTAGGGGCAGCTAAGAAAGCAAACAAAGCTGAAGGGACTCCGCCGGCAGAACACACTGGCATGGAGAACCAAGAATGAGTATCTTGAGGGATCTGGTGGGAAGCTTTGGAAGTAAATGTGGTCGCAAAGTTTTGAGCCTCTGTCTCCCATTCCACCCAAGGTCCTGGACCCAACTGCCCCACCTTCAAGACTGGATTAGCGGCTGCATCTGTGACGGTTTGCAAATCGAGTTCTGGAGTGAGAGCTGACAGTGTCTTAACCTGACAAGCGCGATATAGACCTAGGTGCTAGGGTAGTTATTTGTGCATTTCTAGCCCTGGATTCTGACAGAATTCGTTATATTTACAATATAAACCATTATTTGTTTTCGGTATGCTTTTATTTTACATATATGATGTATATATGAACCTTCAAGAGTGCTAAAATAAGTGGGAAAAGCATTTGGGTGGTGAAAAACGAAGATATTGGCCACCCGGTCATAATCTCAGGCGAGAGAGAGAGACAGGCAGCCCTCCCCTCTCGCTGTCTGGGAGTCAACTGAGACGAGCGGGGCGGTGTGTGCCGGTGTCTGGGTGTTGCATAACGATCTTTTATGCAACCCACTCTACATTATCGCGGGAGAGAAAAATAACCGATAAATGATGATAATAAGAGGAAAAATAGGTGATAATTGAGGAGGGGAGGGAGGGGAGAATAAGGTGGGGAAGGAGGGGAGGGGGGTGGGTGAGATTTACATGGATGAGTACTGGAGGGGAATTATCTCACCTAGAGACAAATTCCTTTGTTTTGATAGGCCCTTTTTTTTTATGGAAGGCTTTTTTTATGGTCCTGCTTCCGTGAGGAATATCGCGTTCCCTATAGGAAGCCTTCCGTGAGGCCTATCGCGCTTGCCGGGTTAATGTCATTAAACCCATCATGCTTAGACCAGTCAGAAAACAATTTTTGAAGCTGAGGCAGAGGGTAAAGCAGGCTTAGCAGTATAAACAAAATAGTCCTGGTGATAATAACTAGGTATAGCCTTGACATTGACATCAAGTACGTTCCCCAAAGTATCCAAGGTCCTTAATTTCTTAGATTTATTGCCTTGGATGACCCATTCTTGCGGCACTGGGAGTTCCCCTGACAAGGTAGGTTGGGCGAGCTCTGGCTTAGTGGGGGTCAAAAGGACCCATGACTCGTCTGGGCCGTAAAGCAAGGGCATAGCTACCTTTCTGAGAGGAGCTTTGTCTAAAGGGGGCGGATTGACATACGTTATAACCCTTACATTCGAAGTGGTCAATGCCGCCGTAGCAGGCCTAGTGACCACCGATAGTGACATAGAGGGAGGGTGAGGGATCTGAGTCAAAGCAATAGAAGTCATCAGAGGCCGTACCGTAGAGCTTGTCGTGGGAGCTCCCAGGTCCACTGTAGGAGTTTCCGGCTGTTGGCCAAAAAATTTAGATAAAGCATTAACTAGTAGCCCATCAATTTCCTGTGCTGTGACAAATTTATTTGATGATGTACTCAATGGTAAATCAATAAGATCTTGTGCGGCGTCTAAGCCTGAACCCGACTCTTGCACTTCCATATCTGATATAATTGAAACCTCGTCTTTATCATCCCGTTCCTCATGAGAGGATTCCGCCGAAGCTGGGGTACCATCTTGTTGCCAAGATAAGTCAGGAATAGAGGATGGGATCGCCGCGTCCCGGTGGACGTCAGCCACTGTGTGAATAGTTTGAGCCAGAAGTGGGTGGTCAGGCACTGGTCGAGAATATCGCCAAACACCTAGGCCTTGGCCTACACTCCCTTGGGAGTCCGAAACACTCTCAACCACTGAGCTCCGTGAACTCTCCAAATCCAGGGTTAAAATGCTAATAGGTAAATTATCTTTAGGTACAGGCCCTACATTGGACCCCTGAGACCGAACACTAGCTCTGTCTGGGGTAGAGGTATGACGAGAAGTACTAGATTCCGGCGAATGTCGGGAGGCCTTTCTATCATGGGAATCCTTTCTCGAAGATTTATGGCTGCGGCGTGACCGTGAACTACTCTTTGATTTGGAGGATTTATCGCCGTGACCACTGGTGGAACTTTCCGTCTTACTCTTCTTACTCGATGGTGAAGAGGCAAGACTGGGTGGCTGGTGTCTAAGTGGTGACCGAGACCTAGATCTCGCCCGAGACGAGGAGGCTGCCGCCGGGGGTGTAGGCTCACATTGACGTTTCGAAGTAGCTGGGGCAGGAGATGACACAGAACCCTGTCCAGTCTCTGCCGGCTTACGGATAGTTACTCGAGAGGAACGTTTAGGGGGAGGGTGCTCAATTAGAAGCCTATCCCAAAGTGGGACGTTATCACATTGAAGTGACTTATGAGCCACAATAGTAGTATAAGCTGCCATTTGTTGCCTAACTTCTCGTAAGGCGACCGCTGCGGTCTTATCATTGTCTTGTAATACTTTTACACTGAGTTGGGAGCAAAAGGAACAGTTGTGCATCACCCACAGACCCCTTGAACGGTCTAGACATTTAACACACTTGACACAAAGAGTGTGCGCAAAAAGAGGGATACCAGCACAGGTTGGAGTAATGCATAAAGCAAAAACTGGGGCAAAGGTAGCCATGACAGAGACTGGTGGGAAAACTACTGCAGGTTCTGTATTGGTCCGCCGGAGCCCAGCCCTGGAAAAAAGAAAATTTCCAGGAATTAATGCTCATAAGGTTAACCCAACATGTTCGCACACAAGTGTTAATAACCCGCCGGGTAACGAGACGTAATGTCAACGATCACAGCTCGTTATGCGGCGGGGTTCTATAAAGATTTCCGAATATCTAGACATGTCTTAAGAAAGTTAAGAATACCCTCTGACATAATATAAAAGACCAGTATGGCGTTTATAAACATAGTCTTTCTGGTGGTGACTGTTTCAAGATTCAATTCTGGAAAACAACCCCCCACAAAGATGCCGGCCCCTGAATTATCTTGCAGATTAACACTGGGCAGGCTGATACGAGATCTGACTTCTAACGAATTGTCATATAGATCGCCGTATGTTGAAGGCGGCGATACACTAACGTATCTCTCAATTATTTGGTTAACTAAATTGAATTGTCAATTCCTTATTTCCTCCTCCCAGGAGCACCCGGGCCGGGTGTGAAAAACTTATGAAAAAGATGTTAACCCTAATTGAGCCTTCGATCGCCGTATGTGTGAACGCGGCGATACATATAGTATCACTAAATGGACCGGTTAACTAAACTGAATTACCAATTCGTTCATCCCACCCTACCAAGGTGCACCCGCCGGGTGAGATCTGATGTTTAAACGTTAACCCCATAAGTTCCTATCCCCACTTCTTTGTAAAAGATCGCCGGGGAGGAAAGCCCACAACAACAGCTAGGTTTTTTCCTTTGGTTTGTAAAACCGGGTAGAAAAACTTCATAACATATGTCCGCATGAACAATGTTAGATGGGTACAGCCATTCCGCCGGGAATCATAGGGAGCCTGAAACAGGCACCACCACAGAGACGCAGTCCTGGAGAGCCACAGACACCTACTCGCCGGGGACACAAGCCTGTTTTTGAAACCACGCGTGGCCAAAACTCGGCTCTCGGCCGGGGTTTTCATGGTGTAACCGAGAAAAACCCGCCGGAAAGTAACCCACCCCGTCCAGAAACCATCTGAACGCACATAGGACCCGAGAGATAGCCAAAACACAACTAACCTAGGGCCCACAAACATAATCCGTGGAATTAGCCAATACACAACTAATCCAGGAAACATAAATAGTCCGTGGAATTAGCCAATACACAACTAAACCAGGATACACATGACACAGTAGTACATATTTATAAATAAATCAATAACACTTGTACATGTGGCAAAGCTACGAGCGGCTGGCTAGGCCTAGGCAGACGGCACAAAAACGTTGAAATATAAACAAAAGCACTGGAAATATCACAACAGGAAACACCGCCAACACACCACTGTAGCAATGACTTCCGGCAAAGGGAAGACTGACTCGGGACCCAGAAAAAACTTCACTAAGTGAAGAAAAATACGCTGGGAACGTCAGCAAAACAAACGCTACCTCATCAGAAAGATAGAAGGCAGCAAAAAGCGCGTAATGAAAGCCGCCTGCATCACAAGCTAACTAACTGTGAAAAAGTTCACACGTCCAAAACAGGACCACGAGGGTACATCCGAAATAGATGCCCCAAACACACGACCAAAAATACACTGCACTGCGGGCAACCAGCCCAGGACACTCCTGCTACGCATATCCTAACCTTACTCGATACATCCCGGAGTAAACAAATGAGAAAAAACTCACTAGGGACGCAGCAAATGCGGAACCAGCGGAGCGTGGGGAGACACGTCCGGGCGGGATGAGCGCAGAGCAGAGAAGGAAGAATGCCGCCTGAATCAGCGTCTGGTCAAAAATCCACACAAGTACATCCACGATATGATGGAAAGCTTATTGGATAGTTATTCTTATTTTCTTTTTGTTTTTATTTTTTACGAAGTTTTTTCGTAGTGAGAACCCAATTCATAATGACTGAAGCCATGAGTGAGGTCGCGTGCGCTCATGATGAAGGCTCCTCAGATTTTAAATGCTCTGCGCGGTAGATTCAAACTACGGCGGATTAGTGTTTGAAGAGGATGCCTTATGTAATAGGCATGTTCGTCAATGATGGAGGGGCCACTAATAAATATATATATATATATATATATATATATATATATATATATATATATATATATATATATATATATATATATATATATATATATATATATATATTATACACTGTATATACAGTATATATATATCCAAACCCGACAAAGCGACAACATTTGAAAAACGCGTTTTTTTGCAGAAGGGACCACTCCTATCCTTCCTCTATCATGTGGTCTGGATTTGGTCGCATTCGGGCACTAACTGTAAGGGTGACATTGTTTTGAGTGCAGGTATCTTTTTCGACCTAATCGGCATTATTCAGAGCGGGCCGAGAAACGTGGTCTTGTCGTAACCAAAGTTAAGAGAGTTAGAAAAAGAGTTAAGAAACTGGGCCAGCAGGTACCCCAGCCTCCGGCCGTCACGCTCCAATTCAACCCACAACACAATCCAACACTATCGGTGGCTCAACATGTAACTGGAGCAGCTAGGAAGAAAGGCATCAGTCGCAACAACATCAACAATGGAGCAGCATTAGCAGCCAGGAATAAGGACAACATCATCAAACAGCAAATACAGGTGGGGCAGGGAGGGGTCACAGGGGGAGACATAGCCACAGACAGTCCCCACCCTAGCAGCACAGCTGATCATCACACCGCCAGACGTACGACGAACAATACAAAGAATCTATGTACAGTGTGCGATATTAGATTCAACAAAAGGAGTCCAACATCACAATGTAGTATTTGTAATGAAACAGCACACGATCGATGTTCTTATGTTAACAGCAGAAAATAAATGGAATGCGATAAATGCAGGGAACTAGCAATTACCCACTCCACCAACTCTACATTACCCACAGCATTACCATTAATACCACAGATATCGGCGACCCAAGTAGCACAACATGCAACAAGAACAACAATAAAAACAGGTAGCACTCGCAAATACATCTACAGGGAAGCAGCATCAACGGACAATGAAAACAACAACAACAACAACAGCAAACAACCACAGCCCGACCGTTGTTTGTTGTTGTTGTAGATTTGTAACCTCAAGGAGGTTACATGGAGTTATGCCATTTTGGGAGCCCACCTGTGTGGTCCTAAGACCGCTTCATGATAGCATGTCATCAAAATTGTCTGCATCAATTTCTTCCTCGTTGCTGTCGTAATAGATGTTCGCATTTTCTCTGACGAATTCTTTAAGCATTCGTATTTCTTCCGCCTCCTGTTTCTTCTTCTCCTCCTCTGCTTTCTTGATGATCTCTGCTCTCTTCTTCTGACTTTCTTCCCATTTATTCTTGCGTTCAGCTTCCCTTTTACGGGATTCTTCTGTCTCAGCAGCTGGTACTGGTTTCGGGGCTGGTGTTTTCTTTGTGGCTGCAGCTGCGGTGGTCCTATTCAGGGTTTTCTCGAGTTGCAGTCTATTCCTGGGAGTCTCCTTTTGATAGATCTTTTCTTTGTTCTGGGGTCGGCTGGTTTTTGGGGCTTCTGTTAGGACCTCACTGGTGAGGGCCTCGACTTCTTCAGGTGATGGTAGGTTGTTGTCCTCAACGTCGAGCATCATACACAGTCTTTTGGTAAAGTTAATGAGGAATTTAGCAAGCTGTGGTTGGGAAAAGGTGAAGTCATCCTCAGCTTCAGGTTCGGGAGGTGGTGGTCTCCTTTCGTCGCTTTTCTGCTTCCTCATTCTTTCCTTTGGTGGCTGTGGTGTTGTCTTTGGGGGCTCCGTCGTCTTCCTTCCTGCAGTTGGGAGCCTCTTCTTCCTTGCTTCCTGCAGTTGGGAGCCTCTTCTTCCTTGCTGGACATCTTGGATTCCATACGTGGTGCCCCTGGCTGCAGTTGGGGCACTTAGCTGTGGTCTCCTCCTTTGCCTTTAGTTTGACAATGCAGTCTCTGGTGTCATGGCGGTTGCTGCACACGCCACACCTGAGTACCCCTTTACAGGCATACTGCAGGTGTCCGAAATGCTGGCACTTGAAGCAACGGATGGGTTCAGCAGCATAAGGGCGCAGCTTGAAGCTGCCCCTTCTGGTCTTGAGTCTGGCAGGTAGTTCTCCACGGATGTTGATGAGCACCTGCCTTGTCTCAGCTCCTCCCCTCACCTTGCAGCGTTCAGCCTTTTCAACTGCAGGATTCTTGAGGATTGGAGCGAGGTCGAACTCAAGAGGGTAATGCATGAGCACCCCCCTTGTCATCTTCAGGGCTGGATCAAGGATCTGCAGAGGGGTGAAATCCTCTGCCTCCTTCTTCAGGATTTCTTCAGACTCGGCATCTTCTGCGGTTAGTACCATTTCCCCTTTCAGATTAGGCCTCACGACAATCTTCAGGGTTGGGTGCTTTTCTTCAAGGTGGTTAACAGCATGGTATGTTGTCTTAAAGGAGTCAGAGGACACAATCTTTGCTTTGAAGGCCCTCTTCTTCTTCTTTGACATCACTTCTTCCCATGGTGCTTCTTCAGGAGTTTGTGAAGCAGTCCGAGTTTGCAGATTTTCGCTGCAAAATTCGCCAGTAGACCTCAATCTCTGCCTTGGGGGGGAGAGATCAGGGCTTCCCCTGTCTCTCTTTCTGCCAATGGATTCTGCCATCATGAGGGCGCTTCTAAGGGCGCCGCGAGTATCCCCTACTCTCTCCCGCACAAACAGCTGATCGACGCGGACCAAACCACACCTCCAGTCGTATGATAAACAGTAAGAAAAAACTATGTATAGTCTGTAATATTGGTTTCAACAATAGGAGTTCACTTTTACAATGCAACAGTTGTAATGAAATTGTTCATAACCGATGTACTTACGTTAACAGTAGAAACAAAGTTGAATGTGTTAAATGTAGGAACTCAGCTGTACAACATCGCGAATCTATTTGTTTTATTTGTGAATCACTCATAACACGACGTCAGAAGATCCAAAACTGTGTAAAGTGTAAACAGGTAGCTCACATGAAGTGCATCTCTAAGAAGACCAACAGTGAAGAACGTGAATTCCTTTGCAATAAATGTGCCTTGCATTCATTACCGAATATTAATGTAAATGATCCAAGTATTAACAACTCAGAATCCAGCCAGGACACATTCAAAATCAAAGATGAATACAGAGTGTTCACCAACAAAGGGCTCCATCTTATCCACATTAACGCCAGATCAATGTACCATAAATTGTCAGAAATAAACTTGTTAGCTAATAAGGCCAAAGCTTCAATAATTGCAATCACAGAAACCTGGCTGGATTCAAGTATAAACGATGGTGAAATAAACATTCAAGGTTTCAACATGGTTAGGAATGATCGCAATAGGCATGGGGGAGGAGTATGTCTGTATGTAAAAAACAACCTCACACACACAACTAGGACCGACCTCCATGTAGAAAATCACGAAGCTCTGTGGATCGACCTACACCTGCCGAGGACAAGACCCATCACAATTGGGGTATGCTATAGGCCACCAGCCGACACACAATTCTTGACCAAATTTGAACGAACTTTGTCATCGCTAGACCCTCGGAATGAATCCATCATACTAGGGGATTTTAACCTGTGTTACAAACAACGAAATGATAGGCTTGTACGAGAATATAGGCATATACTGACAATGCACAATCACAAACAACTCATCACAACCCCCACACGTATCTCTGAGAACACTGCCACAATATTAGACCACATAAACTGTAACAGAGAGGACAAAATATCCCAATCAGGGGTTATACAGACTGGGATAAGTGATCACTTCGTCACATATTGCACACGGAAAACCACAAAAATTACCCTAGAGAATCACAAGATTATCAAAACAAGGTCACTCAGAAACTACAATAAGGAAACATTTCTGGACATTTTATGGAATACAGACTGGTCTCCAGTGTTTGGAAGTACAAACGTTAATGACGCATGGGTTGGCTTCAGAACCATCATCACAAACATCCTAGACGAAATAGCTCCTCTGAAAGACATACGAATTAAAGCAAGGTCAGACCCATGGATCAACAATGACATACTACACCATCTGGAACACAGAGACAATCTGTTAAAAAGGCTAGCGAAACATAGACAGGATCAAGGTCTGAAACATGAGTTCAACAGGGCCAGGAATAAACTAAGTAGGAAAATGAAATCAGCGAAAAATAATTATTTTCACAATAAGGCAGAGGAATATCAGAATAACCCAAAGAAACTATGGAGGCACCTAAAAACAACAGGCTACAGCAACAAGACAAGGGATTCGTCTAACACTAATATTGCTCTCACCATTAATGATCAGGTTTGCCACGATAAACGACAAATTTCAACCTACTTCAACTCCTTCTTTACTTCCATAGCAAACACACTTGCACAGAACCTACCTCAACCTCTCAATAAATACACGACAACAACGGCCACCTTTCGTAATTTCTACAGAGATAAAGACATACACCCGAACACATTTAGATTGCAAAATGTTACACCAAAATACACTTTTGACGAGCTGTCTAACCTAAATGTACATAAGAGCACAGGACCAGACAAAATTCCTGCCAAATTTCTACGAGATGGAGCCATTGGTATAGCAGACCCCCTAACCCACATCATCAACTTGTCAATTAACACCAACACAGTACCTGCTGAACTGAAGGAAGCTATTGTAACCCCTCTATTCAAGAAAGGAAATAAACTAGAAGTTGGCAACTACAGACCAGTTAGCATATTATGTATTGTATCTAAAATCCTTGAAAGAGCGGTATACACCCAAATTGAACACTACCTCAAACAAAATGATCTATTCTATAAGTTTCAATCAGGTTTCAGATGCATGTACTCGACAGACTCCTGTCTCATCCACTTAACGGATCACATTTGTAAAGAAATGTCTAAAGGTAACTACACCGGTATGGTTCTTCTTGATCTACAAAAAGCGTTTGACACAGTAGACCATGATATCCTATGTAATAAACTACAAGCTATGGGCATAGGGTCTGTGAACTGGTTTAAATCTTATCTTAGTGGTAGAACCCAAAGAGTCAAAATTGATGATAATATATCTGATCCTATGCCAATTAACTGTGGGGTCCCGCAGGGAAGCATCCTTGGTCCCTTACTCTTTCTCTGTTATGTGAACGACATGGAACTGAGCGTCTCATGTAAATTATTACTGTATGCAGACGACAGCGTGCTTCTGGTTTCAGGAAAAGACCCAATAAGTATTGCCGCTTCACTTTCCAAAGAACTAGCATCATGTAGTGAATGGCTAGTGGACAATAGACTATCTCTTCACCTGGGCAAGACGGAAGCCATCTTATGTGGAACAAAACGCAAACTGAAAGACATTGTGGGCTTCTCGGTCAACTGTAATGATATTCCTATAACAACAGTGTCACAAGTTAAATATCTCGGACTGAAACTGGACGCGAGCTTGTCAGGTGAAACAATTTTGGAATCTATCCTGAGTAAGTGTAGAGCACGTATAAAATACCTGTATAGACAGGTGGGATGCTTGCCCGCGGCGACCAAAAAGACCCTCTGCCAAGCGCTTGTTCAATGTCATTTTGACTATTCTGTGTCATCCTGGTACTCTGCATCATCTAAATCAGCACAGCACAAACTTCAGGTCACTCAAAATAAAATGGTTAGGTTCATGCTGAACCTAGGACCCAGATCACATGTTGGCCAGGAACAACTTCAGTCACTAGGTATGCTCAATGTTTCTGACAGGGCCAAACAAATCAGGATAACTAATGCCTTCAAAATTTTCTATGACAGAGCTCCAGAGTATCTAAAGAATGATTTTGTTAAAGCAAATGAGAGGAGTGGACATAATACAAGAAACATGATGTTTAATTTTAAGGTCCCGAGAATCCAAGGACAGGGTAAGCAAACATTCTTCTTCACTGCCATCAAAGATTGGAACGACCTACCCCAGTCAGTCCGTGAAAAGAGAACACTGTATTCCTTCAGACGTAGCCTGAAGGAACACCTGAACCGGACAGCTGCGAGAAGGGAGCACCAAGCTTATGTCTACTACTAAATACGACATAAGAGATAGACAAACCAAACTGAAATGATTACTGATTACGGATTACTGATATTTACTATAGGATGTAAGGTATCTTAAAATAACCCCCTAGAAATACTTTTTCTAAAGTATCTATTTCTTTATCCTCCCCTTTTCCCCAGCTAACCTAATCCCACAAGGACCCCAATGGAAATACGCCTAACGGCCTTATTGGGCTATCCTTAGTTGGAATTATGCAAGGCTGGTACATGTCATATTTGTAACAAACTATGTGGTACCAACTCTGTAAATTGCTGACTGAATAAATATTATTATTATTATTATTATTATTATTATTATGTGTGGGGGAGGTGCGGGAGCCAATAAGAACTTAGGGCTTAGGCGCCGCGCGCTCCCATTGGCTGCTGGGGATTCATGCCGGCGAGTTCCCTAACAAAAATATTAGTCTTTGCTGACACGCGGGAAAGCTTACATTGTTGGTGATCGTGGTGTTATTATCGCACTATTTACAGGGATTTACTGCGAATTACGGCATCTATTATATATCAGTGTGTCCAGGAATACTTCGTGACAATGTATGACAGTGACCTCTGGATCTACCTGCCCTGGATTAATGCCTTACTTCTGGATCTACCTACCTCTGGATTACTGCCTTAACTCTGGATCTACCTGCCCTGGATTAATGCCTTACCTCTGGATCTAACTGCCCTGGATTTACTACTATGGCTACTAACCATCCAGTTACCGACATTCTGAGTCATCTTTACCTGCAATGTAAGTACGGTACAATGTTCTACCTGCTATCTAGCCTACCTCATCTTCTAGTATTCTATCTACCTTATCAACCTTCTAAACCTTCTTAAATCTTGGCTCCATTTTC
This sequence comes from Paralithodes platypus, assembly GCA_032716605.1. Taxonomy (NCBI): domain Eukaryota; kingdom Metazoa; phylum Arthropoda; class Malacostraca; order Decapoda; family Lithodidae; genus Paralithodes; species Paralithodes platypus. The sequence goes on from CM064520.1 coordinate 51,108,872, forward strand.
CCCAGTTAAGCGGGCATCACACTGGGCCAAATTCTCGCCATTCTCCGATCTCCAGTCTCCGTTTCCGGTCAGTAGCGCCGGCAAATTCTATCACACACGCCAAGCGTCCTGGCTGCGTGAGTCTCCTACACAACAATAACAATGTCGGACATTAGCCTATATTGGTCCGTTTCACCTATACTGTAATGTATAGTAATATGGATTTACATCTACAATTTATATTTTGAACTTCTCGGAGGTTTTCGAATGTTTTCGATTCATACCAATCGCCGTGGCGTAGGCTATAGAACAGTGGTTATTACTAGCTGCAAGTGGTGTAGTATGTTAGCATTAATTCACCTTGAACATTGTTTGTCTACCAGCATCCCTTCTCACAATCAAAACACTTAATTTTGTAGCAAAATATATATTTCGATCGTTATATTGTGGTGTTTCACTTAAACTGTAGAATAATATGGATTGATATTGACAAACTTTGTGTAATAGGACCCAATCAATACGTTCATGTTTCTATGTTTTGCGTTTGAAGCTTATATAAGTAGCTATGAGGAAGTTTTTTTCCGCAAAATATAGGCTACCGTATAGCCTGACGGAGCCCCTGACGTTACCTCGGCACTAAGCGATCGTTTATATTGTGCTGTTTCGCCAATAATTTAGAGTAATAGGCCTATGGATTTATATCGACAATTATATTTCAATATGACTCAATCTACAAGTTTGCGTTATTATTTTTTATATTTGGAGCATATATGGGAAAATATTTTGAACTTTTCGGAGGTTGTAGAATGCCTGGTATATTCCTGTGTATGCGGGTAGACTTGTATTATCTCAATAATTTGGTAATGTTACTTTATATTTTTACATTTTACATTCATAAATAGTCCACTAATATACTAGGTTAGGTTAGGCTAGGTTAAATATATTGTTCAATGATTCTTAGTAAATAGGCATCTGAAAAACAGTTCCTCCTGCTACACAACCCAATGTTTTCGTTTCATACCAATCGCCGTGGCGTAGGTACAGGAAGTGCCAACGTAATCTTACCACCACATTCACATTCACATTCGAAAAAATCTTACATATTTACATTCGCATGTCCCATCTCGGATTTTGTACCGTTTTCATTTATTTTCAATTTTTTACTTTTATATTCGGTTTTATACATTCACATTCAGTTTGCTACTATCACATTGCCATCCTGCATTCATGTTTATGTAGTGGGACCTGCAGAGGGGCACTCTCGGGCGGCATAACGTGCGGGGGTTGTGCAGAGTTATAAGTAGGCTATATATTGGAAACATCTTACAGCTTCATAGCCTCTGCTATAGCCTATTCTATATAATTTGTTATTTAGCCTACACTCGCATGTCCAATGTGAATGTAGACTTATTGTAGATAAACGAATGTGAATGTGGCCAAACGAATGTGAATGTGGCCAAACGAATGTGAATCTGAATGTAGAGAAACGAATGTGAATGTAGAGGAACCAATGTACAATTCTTACCACCACATTCACATTCACATTCAGATTCAGATTCACATTCATATTCACGTGAATCTGAATGTAGAGAAACGAATGTGAATGTAGAGAAACCAATGTACAATTCTTACCACCACATTCACATTCACATTCACACTCAGATTCACATTCGCGATACCGGGTAATCTTAATTACCACCACATTCACATTCATATTTACACTTGCATGTCCCAGCTCGGTTTTTGTAGCCTACTGTTTTCATTTTTTCTGAATGTAGAGAAACGAATGTGAATGTAGAGAAACCAATGTACAATTCTTACCACCACATTCAGATTCACATTCACATTCATGTGAATCTTAATGTAGAGAAACGAATGTGAATGTAGAGACACCCATGTACAATTCTTACCACCACATTCACATTCAGATTCACATTCACATTCACATTCACGTGAATCTGAATGTAGAGAAACGAATGTGAATGTAGAGAAACCAATGTACAATTCTTACCACCACATTCACATTCACATTCACATTCAGATTCACATTCGCGATAATTTTAATTACCACCACATTCCAATTCATATTTACACTTGCATGTCCCAGCTCGGTTTTTGTAGCCTAATGCTTTCATTTTGTTTTGCTTACTTTAGAGAAACCAATGTAGCCTACAATTCTTACCACCACATTCACATTCAGATTCACATTCAGATTCACATTCACATTCACATTCAAATTCACATTCGCGATAATCTTAATTACCACCACATTCACATTCATATTCATATTCAAACTTGCATGTCCCAGCTCGGATTTTGTAGCCTACTGTTTTCATTTATTTTCGAATGTGAATGTAGAGAAACCAATGTACAATTCTTACCACCACATTCACATTCAGATTCGCGATAATCTTAATTACCACCACATTCACATTCATATTTACACTTGCATGTCCCAGCTCGGATTTTGTAGCCTACTGTTTTCATTTATTTTCGAATGTGAATGTAGAGAAACCAATGTACAATTCTTACCACCACATTCACATTCAGATTCACATTCGCGATAATCTTAATTACCACCACATTCACATTCATATTTGCACTTGCATGTCCCAGCTCGGATTTTGTAGCCTACTGTTTTCATATATTTGAATTTACGTGAATCTGAATGTCGAGAAACGAATGTGAATGTAGAGAAACCAATGTACAATTCTTACCACCACATTCACATTCATAAGAACATAAGAACATAAGAAAATGGGAGTCTGCAGAAAGCCGATTGGCCTAAGCAAGGCAGATCCCTGTCCCACACAACCCCAATTCAATTACAAAGCCCAATTATAGGCTCAACACTCTAATACCCTGAGGATCATCTTACCAAAACGGTTAGAGATTAACGCAGGATTATGGGGGTCTGCAGAGCGCTGATTGGCCCAACCCGGCTGATCCCCCTTCACACCCAACCCTTCTCGTCCATATGCTTATCCAATTTTATCTTAAAGCTCCCTACAGTTTTAGATCCCACTATAGCACTTGGTAGTCCATTCCACCCATCTACAACTCTGTTACCAAACCAATATTTGCCTATATCTTTTCTGAACGAAATTTATCTAATTTGAAACCATTGGTACGAGTTCTTTCGCTATCACTGAGCTTTAGTACATTTGTCATGTCCCCTTTGTTAATCCCACTAACCCACTTGAACACCTCTATCATATCCCCTCTAACTCTGCGTCTCTCTAACGAATGTAAACCTAATTTCTTCAACCTTTCTTCATACGAAAGATTTCTAATATTATGGATCATTTTTGTCATTCTACGCTGTACTCTCTCCAATGAATCTATGTCCATTCTGTAATAAGGACACCAAAATTGGACAGCATAATCCATATGGGGTCTCACTAATGACAAGTAAAGTTTTAAGATAACATCAGCAGTTCTGTTACTCACACTCCTAGAGATAAACCCGAGAATCCTGTTTGCCTTATTACGAACGCTTGTACACTGTTTTCTAGGCTTCAAATCATTGCTAACAAACACACCTAGATCTTTCTCACAGTCTGAATTTTCTAATTCTAAATTAGCTAGTTTATATTTAACATTTGTTTGCATCTTCCCCTTCAGATTCACATTCGCGATTATCTTAATTACCACCACATTCACATTCATATTTACACTTGCATGTCGCAGCTCGGATTTTGTAGCCTACTGTTTTCATTTTTTTTTTTTTTTTTTTTTTACTTTTTATGTCCCAGCTCAGATTTTGTAGCCTACTGTTTTCATATGTTTACATTCACATTCAGATTCACATTCACATTCACGTGAATCTGGATATAGAGAAACCAATGACGTAGCCTACAATTCTTACCACCACATTCACATTCAGATTCACATTCGCGATAATCTTAATTACCACCACATTTATATTTACACTTGCATGTCCCAGCTCGGTTTTTGTAGACTACTGTTTTAATTTGTTTTTGTTTTACTTTAGAGAAATCAATGTACAATTCTTACCACCACATTCACATTCAGATTCACATTCACATTCACATTCAAATTCACATTCTCGATAATCTTAATTACCACCACATTCACATTCATATTCAAACTTGCATGTCTCAGCTCGGATTTTGTAGCCTACTGTTTTCAGTTATTTTCGAATGTGAATGTAGAGAAACCAATGTACAATTCTTACCACCACGTTCACATTCAGATTCACATTCGCGATAATCTTAATTACCACCACATTTACATTCATATTTACACTTGAATGTCCCAGCTCGGATTTTGTAGCCTACTGTTTTCATATATTTTCATTCACGTGAATCTGAATGTCGAGAAACGAATGTGAATGTAGAGAAACCCATATACAATTCTTACCACCACATTCACATTTACATGCATTCACATTCGCATTATCTTAATTACCACCACATTCACATTCATATTTACCTTTGTATGTCGCAGCTCGGATTTTGTAGCCTACTGTTTTATTTTTTTTATTTTTGTTTTACTTTTTATGTCCCAGCTCAGATTTTGTAGCCTACTGTTTTCATATATTTTCATTCACGTGAATCTGAATGTACCCAAGGCATCTCAAAACCTGTGGGTTTTTAGGAGGGTTAAATTCCCTTCAGAGGTTCGTACCCCGCGCCAGGTACCAGGAAAGGTTGATCGTAAAGGTAGCCTGGTACCTGGCGCGGGGTACGAACCTCTGAAGGGAATTTAACCCTCCTAAAACCCACAGGTTTTGAGATGCCTTGGGTGGGGTTCGAACCCTGGTTAGTGACGCACCACCATCACCACCAGGCCCGCGCGCTAACCCACTGTACTACCACGGACGTACTAAAAGTATAGCAACCTTAGTCCGATTTTTAAGAACCAGGTGATAGTCTCGTGGTGTTTTTCACGTGATGAGTTTATTGGACTTACCATCTACGACTATTTTACGGTATACCTGACGTCAACTCGGGTTAGTATTATTGTGGGTGCGGGACATTTTCGAGGGCATTACACCGGTGTAAATTTTTCATTACATTGAGCGTATTTATCAATACCAAATCAATATCAATATCAATATCAAAGGCCTTAACCTTGGGATCCTTGGTCATTCTTGGTATAGGGTTCGCGTGACGGGTGCTCCAGCACGTAGCTACCAGGTCACGTTCCCTTACTGCCACCAATGAAATGCTATGGGTAAGGTAAAAAGGCTACGATACCTTACGACCTTACGAGGCTAGGGACTAGCCTAACTAAAAAGGAATGTGGTGTAATGCCCTCGAAAATGTCCCGCACCCACAATAATACTAACCCGAGTTGACATCAGGTATAGCATAAAATAGTCGTAGATGGTAAGTCCAATAAACTCATCACGTGAAAAACACCACGAGACTATCACCTGGTTCTTAAAAATCGGACTAAGGTTGCTATACTTTTAGTACGTCCGTGGTAGTACAGTGGGTTAGCGCGCGGGCCTGGTGGTGATGGTGGTGCGTCACTAACCAGGGTTCGAACCCCACCCAAGGCATCTCAAAACCTGTGGGTTTTTAGGAGGGTTAAATTCCCTTCAGAGGTTCGTACCCCGCGCCAGGTACCAGGAAAGGTTGATCCTAAAGGTAGCCTGGGGATAAATTCCCTTTCCTATTTAACCTGGAAAAACCTAGCATTTATAGGATCAACCTTTCCTGGTACCTGGCGTGGGGTACGAACCTCTGAAGGGAATTTAACCCTCCTAAAAACCCACAGGTTTTGAGATGCCTTGGGTGGGGTTCGAACCCTGGTTAGTGACGCACCACGAGGCCCGCGCGCTAACCCACTGTACTACCACGGACGTACTAAAAGTATAGCAACCTTAGTCCGATTTTTAAGAACCAGGTGATAGTCTCGTGGTGTTTTTCACGTGATGAGTTTATTGGACTTACCATCTACGACTATTTTACGCTATACCTGACGTCAACTCAGGTTAGTATTATTGTGGGTGCGGGACATTTTCGAGGGCATTACACCCCCTTTCCTGCTACCTGGCGCGGGGTACGAACCTCTGAAGGGAATTTAACCCTCCTAAAAACCCACAGGTTTTGAGATGCCTTGGGTGGGGTTCGAACCCTGGTTAGTGACGCACCATCATCACCACCAGGGCCGCGCACTAACCTACTGTACTACCACGGACGTACTAAAAGTATAGCAACCTTAGTCCGATTTTTAAGAATCAGGTGATAGTCTCGTGGTGTTTTTCACGTGATGAGTTTATTGGACTTACCATCTACGACTATTTTACGCTATACCTGACGTCAACTCGGGTTAGTATTATTGTGGGTGCGGGACATTTTCGAGGGCATTACATTTACACTTGCATGACCCAGCTCAGATTTTGTAGCCTAGGTCTACCGGTACTGTTTTCATTCATTTTCTTTTTTTATACTTTAGAGAAACCAATGTAGGCTACAATTCTTACCACCACATTCACATTCAGATTCACATTCACATTCATATTTACACTTGCACGTCCCAGCTCGGATTTTGTAACCTACCGGTACTGTTTTCATTTATTTATTTTGTTTTTGTTTTTTACTTTGTTATGTCCCAGCTCGGATTTTGTAGCCTACTGTTTTCATATATATACCGGTATATACTGTATATATTTTTTACTTTTATATTCGGTTTTATACAATAACATTCATAAGAACATAAGAAAATGGGAGTCTGCAGAAAGCCGATTGGCCTAAGCAAGGCAGATCCCTGTCCCACACAACCCCAATTACAAAGCCCAATTATAGGCTCAACACTCTAATACCCTGAGGATCATCTTACCAAAACGGTTAGAGATTAACGCAGGATTACGGGGGTCTGCAGAGCGCTGATTGGCCCAACCCTGCTGATCCCCCTTCACACCCAACCCTTCTCGTCCATATGCTTATCCAATTTTATCTTAAAGCTCCCTATCGTTTTTAATCCCACTATAGCACCTGGTAGTCCATTCCACCCATCTACAACTCTGTTACCAAACCAATATTTGCCTATATCTTTTCTGAAACGAAATTTATCTAATTTGAAACCATTGGTACGAGTTCTTTCGCTATCACTGAGCTTTAGTACATTTGTCATGTCCCCTTTGTTAATCCCACTAACCCACTTGAACACCTCTATCATATCTCCTCTAACTCTGCGTCTCTCTAACGAATGTAAGCCTAATTTCTTCAACCTTTCTTTATACGGAAGATTTCTAATATTATGGATCATTTTTGTCATTCTACGTTGTACTCTCTCCAATGAATCTATGTCCATTCTGTAATAAGGACACCAAAATTGAACAGCATAATCCATATGGGGTCTCACTAATGACAAGTAAAGTTTTAAGATAACATCAGCAGTTCTGTTACTCACACTCCTAGAGATGAACCCGAGAATCCTGTTTGCCTTGTTTCGAACGCTTATACACTGTTGTCTAGGCTTCAAATCATTGCTAACAAACACACCTAGATCTTTCTCACAATTCGAGTTTTCTAATTCCACATTAGCTAGTTTATATTTAACATTTGTATGCATCTTCCCTATCTTTAATACCTTGCATTTGTCAATGTTAAACTTCATCTGCCAATTTACTGACCATTCGTGTAAGGTATCTAGATCCCTTTGGAGGCACTCTATATCTCTATCTGAATCAATTGTTCTCCCCATTTTGGTATCGTCTGCAAATTTACTTATCCTACTAGTTATACCTAAATCAAGGTAATTTATGTATATAACAAACAACAGAGGACCTAATACAGATCCCTGGGGGACACCACTTTTGACTGCTCCCCATTCTGACTTCGTACCATTTATGCTGACTCTCTGCTTCCTACCAATTAGCCATGACCTAATCCATCCCAACAACGCCCCACCTATTCCATGCGCCTCAACCTTTCTCATCAATCTCTCATGGGGGACTCTGTCGAAAGCTTTACTGAAATCTAAATATATTATATCATATGACTTGTCATTATCTACTGCTTCATATACCTCTGAGAAAAAACTAAGCAAATTAGTAAGGCAAGAACGTCCCTGAGTGAATCCATGCTGAGAAGAATTTATTAAATTAAATGTATCAAAGTGGTTTCTAATTTTACTAGCAATAATTGACTCTAGTAGCTTTCCTATGATTGATGTAAGACTAATGGGACGGTAATTGGATGCTATTGATTTGTCACCTTTTTTGAAGATCGGAACTACGTTTGCAAGCTTCCAAGCTTCTGGAACTATACCTGTCTCCAATGACTTGTTAAATAAAAATGTTAATGGGTAACTTAACTCATCCCTACATTCTTTTAATACTCTAGCATATACCTCATCAGGACCAGGCGATTTATGAGGTTTCAGTCTGTCAATTTCCTTAAGCACATCATTTCTACTTATAGTAACCGTACTTAACCTATTTTCTATACTATCGCTATATATCTTACGGACTTCTGGAAACTGTGCCAAATTTTCATTAGTGAAAACGGAAAGAAATTGACTATTTAATGTACTGCACATTTCTAAATCATTTTCTGTCATTTCTCCTATCGAAGTTTTAAGGGGACCAATTACATCTCTAACCTTGGATTTATATAGTTGGTAAAAAGCTTTAGGATTATTTTTTGAGTCATTGGCAACCTTGATTTCATAATTTCTTTTTTCTTTCCTAATATCCTTTTTTACCTGTCTTGATAGATTCTGATAGTAAGCAAGTAGGTGAATTTCGCCTTTCCTAATTTTTCTATATATTCCTCTCTTTTGTCCTAGAAGATCTAATAGTCTATTATTCATCCATTTGGGTTGGTTCTGTGTTGATCTAAATTTTCTTTTGGGGATGTATTTATTTTGTGCATTGAATACTGACTTGATAAAATTATCGTATGTATCTACCAAGGTTCACATTCACATTCACTTTGCTGCTATCACATTGCCATATCCATTCATGTTTATGTAGTGGGACCTGCAGGCTGCAGAGGGGCACTCTCGGGCGGCATAACGTGCGGGGTTGTGCAGGGTTATAAGTAGGCTATATATTGGAAGCATCTTACAGATTCATAGCCTCTGCTATAGCCTATTCTAGATTATTATTTACACTCGCATGTCCAATGCGAATGTAAACTTATTGTAGAGAAACGAATGTGAATGTGGCCAAACGAATGTGAATGTGAATGTAGAGAAACGAATGTGAATGTGAATGTAGAGAAACGAATGTGAATGTGAATGTAGAGAAACGAATGTGAATGTGAATGTAGAGAAACGAATGTGAATGTGAATGTAGAGAAACGAATGTGAATGTGAATGTAGAGAAACAAATGTGAATGTAGAGAAACGAATGTTAATGTGAATGTGAATGTAGAAAAACGAATGTGAATGTAGAGAAACGAATGTGAATGTGAATGTAGAGACACGAATGTGAATGTGAATGTGAATGTAGAGAAACGAATGAGAATGTGAATGTAGAGAAACGAATGTGAATGTGAATGTAGAGAAACAAATGTGAATGTGAATGTAGAGAAACAAATGTAAATGTGAATGTAGAGAAACGAATGTGAATGTAGAGAAACGAATGTGAATGTGAATGTAGATAAACGAATGTGAATGTAGAGAAACGAATGTGAACGTGAATGTTAATGTAGAGAAACGAATGTGCATGTGAATGTAGAGAAACGAATGTGAATGTGAATGTAGAGAAACAAATGTGAATGTAGAGAAACAAATGTGAACGTGAATGTAGAGAAACGAATGTGAATGTAGAGAAACGAATGTGAATGTGAATGTAGAGAAACGAATGTGAATGTAGAGAAACTAATGTGAATGTGAATGCAGATAAACGAATGTGAATGTGAATGTAAATAAACGAATGTGAATGTAGAGAAACGAATGTGAATGTGAATGTAGAGAAACGAATATGAATGTGAATGTAGTGAAACGAATATTAATGTAATTGTAGAAAACCGATTGTGGTGAATGGGAATGTAGAAAATCGAATGTGAATGTAGGAAACCGATTGTGAATGTAGCAAACCCAATGAGAATGGAGAAAAACGTATCTGTGAACATCGGCAAAGAAAACCATACAGGAACTGAGATGGGACATCTGAATGTGAATAAATGAAATGGTGGTAACTTCTAGCCGAATGTGAATGTGACGGTAACTTTTTACCGGTATAGGAAGTGGTTATTTAGCTGCAAGTGGTGTAGCTATTTTATCATTAATTCACTTAGTTTATGTCTATCCGCAGCCCTTCTCACGATCAAAACACACAATTATGTAGCAAAATATATATTTCGACGTCATATACTTGAGAAACCAATGAGATTAAATGCGAGCTGTAAAGAGGCTGACAATCTACCGCCGTCAAAAAATGGAGCTTCCCACCCAGTGCGGGAAGCATCCTAGCTCCGTCAAATGGTGAGAGTTGTGCTGGAGACTGGCGGTAGCTCCATTTTTTGCGGTAGAATGGCGAGAATTGGCCCAGTGTGATACCCCCTTTACTGTTAGGCCTACTACTCTACCTAACCTACCTCTACCTAATTTACCTGCTATCTACCGTATCTACCCTATCTACAGTTTCTCTAATGTTTTTGGTCATTATTGTTATAATTATTATGTTGTTATTCATTGTGTACACATTGATAATATGGTACTTACCTGATTACTATGTACTTACCTGACTTACCTGGTGTTTGAAATGGGGAGCGATGTGGGTGGGAATGATGCACAATAACTTTTAGTGATGCACTAACATGATTGAAAAGACGAAATCGCATTCAAAGTGATGGCAAAGTGAGTTTTTGTCCAAATCTCCCCTTATGAAACATGGATAATTTTGGAAAAAAATATTCCTGCACAAAAACCCTATGTTCAAATTTCGATATGTTCAAGACTTCTTTCGCCGCACTATTAGAAATAATTTATTAGGGAAAATAAGGACCAATAGACTCGCCATATTTTTCTTATTAGGCCTATAGTCCTCATGGAGGAATTTAGTTATCGACACTAGAAAAAACCCAATTACACCGAAAAGTAACACGAAAATAATAAGTCCCAACCGTAAACAAAGCATTGCGCACTATGAATCCTTCGACTTGACCTCCTTCTTCTTCTTGTTTTGAAAGATGCGGTGAGTGCGATTCACCCAATAAATGGCGTGAGCGTTACTCACAAAAACGAAATACCGGCAACCTGTTTTTGCCCCCTTACAGATCTACATATATGAGGATGACAATAAATCAAGGGGGGGGGGGGGGAGGGGGGCAACCCCCCCCCCCTCAACCCATCGTGTATCCAATGTACCCCACAATTTTCCTTACCTACTGTAAAAGCGCGATTCACCCAATAAATGGCACCATTTGACACCGTATCTTCAGATTAATGAATAATGGGTAAGTTAATGCAAATCCTCCACTCAAACCATGAAAAGCAACAATGAAACACTATATTCCTTGAAAAAATATAAAGAAAACTTGGTAAATAAGGCGGCTCTAGCTGTCTTGAATGTTACCTTCAGGCACTCCTGAATGATTAATCAAGTGTCTGAATGAAATTAAATGTGTTATGCCGAAAACTAGACTAAAATAGCTTCAAAATAACACTAGAATGAACTTCATAGCTTGGGGGGTTCATGCGCAGCGCTACCCTAATAAAAGTTAATATTTGTTAAGAGTTAATCTGTAAATTGTTCATCTGTACATTTTCAGCCTAAACTGCAATTTTACACAAATAAATTAATATAAACGTCCTGGTGAGATCCAGTGGTTGAAACAGTCTACAGGCGGAGTTCTCCGCTCGTGATATAGCAGGGTGGATAAAAAAAAAACACCATCTGAGGAGGAGCACTTTATTGACAACGTTTCGCAGATAGCTTCTGTAGGTCACAATAACAGGTAACAATTGTTGTCATTAGTACGGAGGGTCACAAGTGGGTTGGGAAAACATCACTGGGTCCCGGTGTTCTGCAGGGGATCATGTTCCCGCAGCTACCGAAAACCAATACGCGCTATCTTCCGGGCTGGTCTTGCTGCCTGGGCCTGTGTGAGGGAAGACAGTTGAGGTGTTGTAGATCAGGGACAGTTGCTATTTATATACCGGTAGGATATTTTAATAATATAGCCTATAGAATTTACATTTAATTTTGATTTATAGATACAACTTGCTTTACATTGACTATACAGTATATATATATATATATATATATATATATATATATATATATATATATATATATATATATATACATTTTACCGGTACAGTTGCCCACATAAGCTCTGTTGTTCGTTGTGCTCTTATATATGAAAATATATGTAAGAATTAATTTTGAATTGGGTTTCTTTTAATTATCAGGTGGATAGTTAGATGAATTAAAGTCAGTGTTACGCGAGCCCCTTTTCGAGCAATTTTTACGGGCAATTGTGGTCTGGAAGCTTCAAAAATTACACTTTGTCAGAATTCAGCCGTCTAGCATAATCTACCTTCAGTGTAATTACCGATACCAATGCGAACAAGTCCCAAAATAATACGAGAAAAACTTGCTCATGGAAAATTGACGGAAAAAGTGCTCGTGTGACAATGGCTTAACCAAGATCCATATACACGGTGTATATGGATCTTGGGCTTAACCACTGCATACGAAATTATCCTCGAGATTCAATCATGCGCATTACGTTTCTACGTATAAGATCACGGAGAGGAACAGAACTGATATGGGCAACTGTACGGTAACGCTAATAAATCATGTCTCAGCTGTCATTACGTTTGACTCGCTCCGTACTGTATTAATGTCTGTCAGATGTTGAATAGGGTGGGTAAATTTAGAAAGCAATCACGTTTAGTTATTGCTGATACCAATTATTGATCCAAATAGACTATACTTGGTGCCGAGACATCACTTACCGGTACTTGACCGACTCTACACACACGACATACGAAACTACACTCGTAATTCAATCACGCGTATTATCATTATATCCACGTATAAGATCACGGAGAGGAACATTGCTTATTTGTCCAACTGTACAGTTGGCCAAATAAAAGATGTCGCGGAACCAAGTATATTTCGATCAATAATTGGTATCATCACTATCTAAGCATTAATTCATTGTTTTGAGTGAGATATATAAACATGTTCCTATCTTTACACACCCTATTCAACATATGACAGACATTAATTCATCATTCGAGTGAGATATATAAACATATTCCTATCTTTACACACCATATTCAACATATGACAGACATTAATTCACCCTATTAAACATATGACAGACATTAATTCATCGTTTCAAGTGAGATAGCCTATACAAACATGTTCCTATCTTTACACACCCTGTTCAACATCTGACAGACATTAATACAACACAAAGCGAGCAAAACGTAATAACAGCAGAGATACGGATTAATTTGACCGCCTGTACAGTCGCGCTAATAAGTCATGTTCCAGCTGTCATTACGTTTGGCTTGTTCTGTGCTGTATTAATGTCTGTCAGATGTTGAATAGGGTGGGTAAGTGTATTTCACTCGTTATGAAGACATGAAGCTTATATATTGCTGATAACAATTATTGATCAAAAACATACTTGGTGCCGAGTCATCACTTATTTGAAGGCCTGTACGTACCAAAAGGTCGTTGGGGGCATTTATCACAGCAAGCACAGCCTCTACGGATGGGTGCACCGTAGCGGCATTCTAGCTTAGGGCATGGGGAGCCACAGTAAGCCTTACTACACTCTCCTCTGTAATGCAATAGTTAGAGTTAGAATGACAATAATAATAGTAGTACAATAGTAGTATTAGTAGTATTATTATCAACTCTGCGTAAGCAGAGTGGTATCGCCCCCTGTATAGTGGTACATGCCGGCCGAAATGTCTGTCTGTCTGTTTGTCTGTCTGTCTGTCCGATAACTCCTCCTAGACCGTTCGACGGATTTTCACCAAACTTCATACGAACATTCGGTGCGTGAATGCAACAGTAATATATATATATATATATATATTTTTTTTTTAATATATGCAATAGTTATGATTTTAGGTCCAAAATATGGTTTTGCCCCCCCACCAGCCTCCTTAGGACACCCATCCCCCACCCTGTACCTGTTCCCAAGCAATGATGATGGCGTTCTGTCTGAGAGTCACACAGAACGCCATCATTCAGGGGGTGAGAAAAACTTGCGACGCATTTGTTAGGTTAAGTTAGTTTAGTTGACATTAGAAGTGATGGTAGTAATAGTGGGGATAATGCTGATAGTAGTGATGTTGGTGATAATAGCAGTGATAATGGTTGTAGATTTAGTGATAATGATGACAGTAGTGATGATTATGGTAGTGATGATGATAACAGTAGTAGATATGATGGTGACAGTACTAGTAGTAGTGATGATGGTCATAATAGTATTCATGATGGTGACATTAGTAATGATGATTGTAAGATGATGGTGACAGTATTAGTGATGTTGGTAAGTAGTAGTGATGATGGTGAAAGTTGTCGTAATGATGAGAGTAGTAGTGATGATGAGAGTAGTAGTGATGATGGTGAGAGTAGTAGTGATAATTATAATAGTAGTAGTGCACCGTTGATTCATTTAAACTCCGCCTAGACAAATATCTCGCATAAACCCGCGACTGACTGCGTTTGTAAATGAATAACTTTATTTTATCCCCCCCTCAGTTACTAACCCATCTGTCCCCTACTATAGGTAGCGCCAACGAACTTGACAATAATCTTGATCCCTGACCTCTCTGTAACTCAAAAGGGCCTAGAGCAAACTGGCTGTAAAGATACACACCTATTTCCTGGTGGACTCTTACCAAATTATAGAAACGTCAGACCGATTGCTTTCATTCATTTCGAGTTATAAGAAGTTAAGGGGTCAAGAGTATTGTCAAGTTCGTTGGCGCTACCTATAACTTCTTAATCCTGCCACGGACATTAGTTCCAGGGCAGTAGTTCCCTTTCCAATGTTCCCTTACCCACTCTAAACCACTGTTTGGACACTTGATCATCAGTGTTTTGGAGGACAAGCAGCCTAGAAGGGTCACTAGAACTGTTGTTGCTTGATTTCCTTTGTACTCCTGTTATCATCATCATCACTACTGTCATCATTATCACTAAATCTACAACCATCATCACTGCTATTATCACCATCAACAATATCCCCACTATTACTACCATCACTTCTAATGTTAACTAAACTAAACCTAACAAATGCGGGCGAGTTTTCTTTCGCCCCCTGATCGATGGCGTTCTGGGTGAGTGTGCACACACACACACAGAACGCCATCATCATTGCTTGGGAATAGGTACAGGGGAGGGGGGGGGGGGTGTCTGTTGGCTTGGGGGGGGGGGTATTTTTAGGACCTAAGATCATAACTATTGCACAAATTATTATTATTATTTTTAATTACCATCGAATTCACGCACCGAAGGTTCGTGTGAAGTTTGGTGAAAATCCGTCAAACGGTCTAGGAGGAGTTCTCGGACGGACAGACAGACAGACAGATAGACATTTCGGTTTGCATGTACCACTATACGGGGGGCGATACCACTCTGCTTACGCAGAGTTGATAAAGTAGACGTGCCGTTTCGCCCAAAATCAAAACGGCATACCCAACTCTGGGATGGGTTACCATCATCACTGACTACTAATACCATCATCAATCACAATCATCACTACTACTGCCACAATCATCACGACTACTGTCAGCATCACCATTACTATGATCATCATCACTACTACAATTATTACAATCATCAATACTACTCTCACCATCATCACTACTACTGTCACCATTGTCACTACCATCTTAATCACTACTATCATCATTGATATTACAACTATCAACCATCATTACCACCATCTTACAATCATCATTACTACTGTCACCATCATCACTACTACTGCCATCACCACCATTACTATGATCATCATCACAACTATTGTCATCATCACCACAACTTTCACCATCATCACTACTACTCACCATCATCACTAATACTCACACCATCATCACAGAAAGCCACACAGGGAATAGGTACAGGGTGGGCGATGGGGGTCCTGAAGGGGGAGGGGGGGTGCAAAACAATTTTTAGGACCAAGATCATAACTATTGCACAAATTCATTTTTTTTTAAATTACCATCGCATTCACGCACCCAAGGTTCTTGTGAAGTTTGGTGAAAATCCGTCAAACGGTCTAGGAGGAGTTTTCGGACGGACAGACAGACAGACGGACAGACATTTCGGTTAGCATGTACCACTAAACAGGGGGCGATACCACTCTGCTTACGCAGAGTTGATTACCATCATCACCACTATTATCACCATTATCACTACAATTACCATCATACCCACTATTAATACCATCACTTCTAATGTCACCATCATCACTACTGTCATCATTATCACTACAACTATCATCATTGCTTGTCACCATCAATACTATTATGACCATCATCACTACTACTAGTACTGTCACAATCATATCTACAATTGTCATCATCATCACTCCTGTCATCATCACTACAACTACAACCATCATCACTACAACTACAACCATCATCACTACTATTATCACCATTATCACTACAATTAGAAGTTTGTGTGAAAATCCGTCGAACGGTCTAGGACTCTAGGAGGAGTTTTAAGAAAGACAGACAGACGTCTCACCATTATCATCACATCTGTGTGATCTCTCTCTCACTCACTCTCTCTCTCTCTCAACTGACCCCACTAAATCCACCTGTGCATGAACCATAACTTACCATTGGAAACTCTTTTCTACCCACCTACCTTCCTTCCAACAATTGTTTCAACACTCCTTCCTCCTTCTCTCTCTCTCCCTCGTTCTTTCCCTCTCCCTCCAACTCTTTCCCCCTTTTTCTCTTTTCTCTCTCCCTTCCCCTCCTCCTCCCAATTCCTCTCACCTCCTTCACTACCTTCCTCTCTTCTCCTTTCTCCCCTCTCTTTTCGTACTCCTGATCTTACCAACTCTGGACCCCTCTGGATCCCACTGTCCATAATTTAGAATTGGAAACTACCTACCTTTCCTTCACAATTGTTCCAAAACTTCTTCATCACCCTTCCCCCTGTTCTACTCTCTACTCACTCACACTCACTCTCTCTCACTACCTTCTTCCTCTCTTCTACCTTCTCCTCTTTTCCCTTCTCTTTCCTGCCCCGTAGGGTCACACACACACACAGGAAATAGGTAAAGGGGGGGGGGGGGGGGGGGGGGGGGAGGTGGGTGGGGGGGGGGGGGTATTTTTGTTGGACCTAAGATCATAACTATTGCACAAATTCAAAAAAATCTTTTTTAATTACCGTCGCATTCATGCACCGAAGGTTCGTGTGAAGTTTGGTGAAAATCCGTCAAAAGGTCTAGGAGGAGTTCTCGGACGGACAGACAGACGGACAGACAGACATTTCGGTTAGCATGTACCACTATACGGGGGGCGATACCACTCTGCTTACGCAGAGTTGATAATAATAATAATAATAATAATAGTACCAATAGCAATAAAACAAAGCAATAGTAATATGGTACCAATAATTATCCCACTAATGTTGCATATGGTAACTATAGTATATTGTATTGCAACACTTACTCTGCAAGGTTAGGTACAGCCACCATGACCACCAACACAACCAACAACACCTTCGCGGCTCCCATGGTCAAATATCAACACAATCTGCAACACACAAAGTCAATAATTATACATCTATCGCAATACAATATGTGACAAAACAGACAACACAACCTACAACACTTTACCGGCTCCCATGGTCAAATATCAACACAATCTGCAACACACAAAGTCAATAATTATACATCTATCGCAATACAATATGTGACAAAACAGACAACACAACCTACAACACTCTACCGGCTCCCATGGTCAAATATCAACACAACCTGCAACACATAAACGCAATAGTTATACATCACAATACAATATGCAACAAACAGCCACCATGATCACAACACAACCCACAACACTCTACCGGCTCCCATTGGTCAACTGTCAACACAACACAATCTGCAATACACAAGTACGGTTATAATACACATTTATCACAAGTGCTATTTCTTATTAGCCCATTGTGTACCGACGACGTCTTTTTAAGGGAGCCCACCTCGCTTTCTTTCTCGTTCTCTCCCTCTCTCTTTGGCTTGTATCTATTCGGCCCCATTCAGCCTACTGTTTTAAGACCTTTACCACCATCCAGGTGTCAATATTTTCCGCTAGCCAGCATATATATATTTTTGTTTTGACAGCAAGCTAAATATGTACATTTTTCGATAGAAAAATGTCTCCGGCGAAGCCGGTTTTCTCCATACAATGCTGGCTCGCTATCCCTTGCCAGGAAAAAATCGACACCTGGATGGGGATAAACGTCTTAAAACAGTTGGCTGAATTGGGCCGAATGGATACAAGCCAGATAATAAGAGACAAGGAGAGAAAAAAAGCAGGTCGCCCCCCTTAACTTTATTCCTGCTATATAGAAAACAAAAAATAGACGATTGTATGCAGTCTAAGAAGTATCTGTGGTAGTAAAGATAGCTAAGTGAGATAGTTCGAAGCCTCTTAATGGCTGGAGACCCTTCTTAGGCTGAATAAAATCGCTGAGTAGTAGCCATAATAAAGTAAAAAAAAAAAACGTCACCAGTACAAAATGGGGTTAAAAGAACGATGGTGTATATTTTTTTAATTATTATATATTTTTTTAATTAGTATATATATTTTTATAGATTAGCCTACCTGAGCAGTGTACACCTGTCTTGAGTTCTGGCTGGTTCCTTCCTCACTGGCAGGATGTCTGACGGAACGGACGCTGACTCTGACTGCCTGTTATATATGCTTACACCCCCCCAACCCCAACTTTCACCCTGACCCGGCTCTCACCCCCACTCCCCACCCTAATCATTACCCCCACCCCCACTCCTGACCTTCTCGCTCACCCCCACCTCCACCCTCTCCCTCACCCCCACCTCCACCCTCACCCCCACCCTCACCTTCACCCCAACCCTCACCCCCACCTACACCCTAACCCTCTCCCTCACCTTCAACCCCATCCTCAACCTCACCCCCACCCTCACCCTCTCCCTCTCCCTCATACCATATCATCTATAACAAATAATATGCCTCCCCCCCCCAACCTATGCCTTCACACAGACAAACACACATATACACCCCACCTCCCCCTTTCAAAATAAATTTGTACAATTTTCGGTAGAAAAATGTCCCGGCTGAAGGCCGGTTCCTCTTAAATTACAAGCTCGCTATCGATCGCCAGAAAAAAATCGACACTTAAAGAGCACGAATCTATATTATTAAATCAGTTCGTGTGTCTGTCTGTCTGTGTGTTCTTAATAGGCGGCCGCAGTTTTGTACCTGGGAAGCTGAAACTTTGCATGTGGGTGTCAATTGACCTGGGTCAGGTCATAGAGGGGGCGAGGCCACGATCGGAGGTCGTTTCGAGGCCGAAATTGAAATCGAAATTGAAATCGAAAAGGTGTATGGAACGAAAGTTGTTCGCAGCCCCCCAAAATGGGGGTACGGATGAGGTCAGATCCAAAATCAGAGGTCATTTAGCGGCCGAAATCGAGGTCGCCGTTTAATGAGGCACAGGGAGGTCAAGGCCGGTGATTATGGTAGTAGTAGTATTGTGATGATTGTGGTAGTAGTGATTGATGATGGTGATTATGGTAGTAAAATTTAAACCCGGGCAACGCCGGGTACCCCTGCTAGTGGTCTTGAAATTGACAGAAATAGGGTGAAAGTTCTTAAAATCGCCAAACTAATGGGGCGAACGTCTTAATAATCAAAAGGGTAACGTATATCTCAACTAATCCTCTTGCTTCTAAAATGTCTTCCTAAACCGAATAAAATCGTCTAATGATAGCAAGAGTCAAAATAACAACACGCACCCTCTAATACTGGGAGGGTAACATTTGAGAACATTTTGTACAGTCTAAAGCGTTAATGCAGGTAGATTTGTCTTTAAGGGGGGATGGGCCGGTTTTCTGGACCACTTTCTCCCTCATGTTTAGCCCCATTAGTTTTCAGATGTTAAGATGTTTGCCCCGTTAGTTAGTCGATTTTAAGACCTTTCGCCCCATTTCTACGTCAATATTTAGACCTTTCGTGCTATTTAGGTGTCGATTTTTTCCATGGCGAGCGATAGTGACCTGTAATCTTGGAAGAACCGTCCTTCGGCCGGGACATTTTTCTACCAAAAAAATTCCAAATTAATCTAGAAGGGGGATCTAATGAATGTTTTTTTGTTTTTTTAATTTGATGGAGGTCTAGGTAGGAAACTAGAAAAAATAATGAATGCATGCAAAAATCGCCCATAAAGGGAACCATCTCCCCTTAAGAGAGAGAGAGAGAGAGAGAGAGAGAGAGAGAGAGCTACATAGAGCTACATAGAGCTACATAGATACACAGACCACACAGACCTCAAGGTCCTTACTAGGCAGTCTGGCCTTACAAACTATATATGTATATATGCACATATATATATATATATATATATATATATATATATATATATATATATATATATATATATATATATATATATATATATATATATATATATATATATATATATATATATATATACATACTGTACAGTGCACACACACAGAGAGAGAGAGAGAGAGAGATTGATTGATTGATTGATTCTTTATTGAGAAAGCATAAATACATGGGAATACATAATTACACGTCTCAAAAGGGCAAAGGTGATAAAACAGTCTTTTACCCTACTCATATTATACATGTACAATATAAACACAAACATGAATACAACATTTAGTAAGTTTTTATCTCTATACTTGTTAGCAAACCAGTTGTCCCTAACTGTTTAAGAAGGACCCTTAGCTAAGCTGGGCTTAGGCTTAGCGCGGGTTTGTTATAATCCTTCTACTTTCCTTATTGTCATAGAATGACCCTCCCACTCCAGTTTAATACATGCCTACATATACACACACATACATACACCCATACACACATAAATACATATACAGTATATACATATATATACACATATACATACATATACATACACACACACAGACACACACACACACATGCATGTACATATACCTACATACATACCTATACACACAATAATTCATACAATAACACAATATACAGTGTATACATACACATTTATTATTATAATAACAATAATGATATAATGAGGCTATCAATTACATAATAATCATAACACTAAATCCTAAACTTTGTTTTATGTATATTTACCTTACGATGTATTGTATTTTTTTGCATTTGGCTATTATTTGAGTAATCATATTATGATTGAACATCCATATAATTTGTTCATCGACCTTATCTATGACATTGTTTCTATATTTCGCTAGGTGTTGGCAGTGCAGTATATAATGATTTAAGGTATGACTTCTTGGTTTTTTACATAGTTGACAACATATTTCGTGTTCTCCTTTAGGAACACCAAGTTCCCACATGTAACAATATCCTAACCTAAGTCGTGTGCACAAGGAGTCCTTCCAAGCACTTCTTAAGTTTCCGTATATGAAGCTAGTTCGCCGTGCAACGTTATTATAGTGATAGAATGTTGCACTATTCGCGTGTTTTTCTTGCATCATAAAAAGTTCCGCACCCTTTTGTTTTTTTCTAATTGTTGATTTAATTTGTCTTAAAGATTGAATGCACTCGTAATCTATTGTGTCTGTGCATTCAATCTTTAAGACAAATTAAATCAAATAGAGAGAGAGAGAGGGAGGGGGGGGGGGTTAGTGGTATAGTAGGAAAACTTTCATACAGTATAGCCTTGTGTTGCTACCAGTCTTACTCTGACTTCTATTAGAGGGCTTTATCCCATTGTTTGTATTTCTAGGACTAAACTCCATTATACTATTGTTATCTATGTATGTATGTATGTATGTACAGTATGTATATATATGTATGTATGTAAGGACGTACTTGAGAGCCAAGCAAAGGAAGACCAGCTATGCGCACAATATCACCAAACTACAAGAAGAGCTCGATGAAGTTGAACGTAAACTCATCCAG
Organism: Paralithodes platypus; assembly: GCA_032716605.1. Lineage (NCBI taxonomy): Eukaryota > Metazoa > Arthropoda > Malacostraca > Decapoda > Lithodidae > Paralithodes > Paralithodes platypus. Next base: position 51,130,907 of record CM064520.1, read on the forward strand.
TCACACCAAGAGCAAAGAACACGCGAAGAACTCCAAGCAGTTGCAAACATACGAGTAAATAGCAAATTCTTCTATGCATACGCAAAAAGGAGACTCAGGAACACCTCAACAATAGGACCACTTGCAAAACCTACGGGCGAACTTGAGAGTGACCCAACCGAAATGGCCAAGATACTCAAACAGCAGTACGAAAGTGTCTTCAGCCCGCCAAATGAAGACAAGAAAATCGAGAATGCAACGACTTTCTTTGGCAACGCTCCAGGGACACCACATCAACTCTCCTCGGTAACAGTATCAACAGAGGACATAATAGCAGCCATCGACAAGATTGGACCAAACTCTGCGGCAGGACCAGACAGCTTTCATGCCCAACTGCTAAAAAACTGCAAACATCAGCTAGCCTTGCCTCTAAAACTGCTGTGGAGCAAGTCCCTCCAAACTGGATATGTACCACAATCCCTAAAAGAAGGTAATGTCACACCAATACACAAAGGGGGTAGTAAAGGCATAGCCAAAAATTACAGACCAGTGGTGCTGACGTCACATCTTATTAAAATCATAGAAAGAACAATACGAGCTAAGATGGTCAGCTTCCTGGAAGATAACGAGGCATTCAACGAGGGGCAACATGGCTTTAGACAAGGCCGCTCCTGCCTTTCACAACTACTATCACACTACGACAAAATCCTACAGGATATTCAAGACGGAGAAAATGTAGACGTCATATATCTAGATTTCGCCAAAGCTTTTGACAAGGTGGACCATGGAATCCTTCTACATAAACTCAAATCACTGGGAATAGGGGGAGACCTTGGAAGATGGCTCCACAGCTTCATCACCAACAGAAAACAAAGAGTCACGGTTCAAGGAAGCCTATCAGAAGCACGTGGGGTCATCAGCGGAGTACCACAAGGATCAGTACTGGGACCTCTCCTATTCCTCATCATGATAGGAGACATCGACAGGGACCTGGAACACTCAACAGCCACATCGTTTGCAGACGACACCAGACTCATGAAGAAAATCACCTCACAACATGATGCTCAGCTACTACAACAAGACTTGGACAAAATCCTGAAGTGGGCAGAAGAAAACAACATGGCCCTAAACGGAGACAAGTTCGAGCTTCTAAGGTACGGGAACAAGAGAGCACTACAAAACGACACCAACTACAAAAGTGGACAGCAAGAAATTACCGCCAAGGACACAGTGAAGGACTTGGGAGTAAATATGAGCAGTGACGCCACTTTTTCCCAGCATATTACCAAAGCCACAACAACAGCAAAACAAATAGCAGGCTGGATCCTGAGAACCTTCCACACAAGAAATGAGAGGTGTATGTTAACACTGTGGAAGTCACTGGTCCTACCACGACTGGAGTACTGCTCTCAGCTCTGGTCTCCCCAAAAAGTAGGAGAAATAACAGAAATTGAAGCCACCCAGAGGACATTCACCAGTAAAATCCATGGGTTTCAACACTTTAACTACTGGGAGACTTAAGGAGCTGCAGCTGTACTCACTTCAAAGACGTAGGGAGAGATACATCATCATCTACGTCTGGAAGATTTTGGAAAAAAAGGTACCAAATCCAAACATCCAAGAGACTCAGCACCAAAGGCGAGGGAGGCTGTGCTATGTGAGGACTACGCCGGGATCAACACAAAAAATCAAATCCCTGATCCATCACAGCTTTACATACAATGGAACCAGACTGTTCAACTGTATACCAGCCCCTCTCAGGAACATGACCGGGGTGTCTCCAGACACCTTCAAGAAACACTTGGACATGTGGCTGGCCAAAATACCGGACCGGCCACCAACACCAGGATACCCCAGCACCAACTCCAACCGACTTCTGGAATGGAGAGTGGAAGAAAGGGAGCTGCCTGGTCGCAGTGGAGCCCCAGCTCAACTGTGTCACTAACGGACGGAATACAACTAAGTGTAACTAAGTGTAAGTGTAAGTGTATGTATGTATGTATGTATGTATGTATGTATGTATGTATGTATGTATGTATTTATCTATCTATCTAATTATCTATCTATATAATTATCTATCTATCTATTTATCTATCTACGTACTGTTTTCATCTTGTATCGTGCATGGTTATGTTCCTTATAAAATTAGCTCAGGTGTAATAGTGCCCTTGGTTAAGGATAGATATAAGGATATTTCATCAATTGATAATTATAGGTCAATTGTATTATCTCCAGTTTTGCTTAAATTGTTTTAATATTGTCTACAACTCAAAATGATAAAATGTGTAAATTTAAATGACAGTTAGCATAGTTTCAGAGAAAACTATTCTACTTCTACCGCATGCATGATATTGAAAGAAACCATTCTGATATATTATTTTGTTCTCTCCACCAACCAACTTTACTCCTAAACTCGATTAATGAAATTAACAAACACATGTGGCAGTCCGGGGATTCGAACCTAGGATGCTCACACCGAAAATCAACACACTTATGCATTGCACCACGAATATTCAAGTTTTGTTGATCTTACAAAAACATTCGATAACGTTAATCATTTTAAGCTTGTAGATAGTCTTTTAAGACAAGGAATATCTAGTTAGTTAGTTAAAATAGGACTTCAGAGACTATAAACCCTATTGGATTATTAAGCCAGCACACTGTAAGTCAAGAATAACGTCAGGACTGGAGCCTCTCTGCGAGAATTCCAGTCACTTGGAATCCCTAATTATGTTGTAAAAATTGTACCGGTATATATTTTTGTATAGACATCAACATGTAGTTGTAAAATATATGGACACTTTATCGAAGGAATGGACAATTATAAATAGTGTAAGGCAAGGAGGGGTATTATCGCCACTTCTATTTTCAATTTATATTAATATTTTAGATGGATTAACATCATGTAAACGGGGCTGTAGACTTGGTTTACAATCTAGTAATGTAATTGCCTATGCGGATTTTATAGTTCTAATGGCTCCCTCTGCTAAGAGTTTGCAATACTTATTATATATTCTAGAATGTGAAATGTGAAAATTAGGTACCGGTACCGGTATATCCATTTGAAATGACGGAGCCAAAAGGACAACCACACACGATACCCACCGTAAGGGAATCCAGGGAGACAAGAAGAAAAGGGTTTAGAAATAGATTCATTTCCCATTCTCCAGAGAACGGGAAATCTGACCACTATACCCATGCTTTAATTACCCGTATAGGTGAGTTACCCCCGAAGGGTAGGTCAAGCCCCTCCAATCAGCACCTCACGCGGCCCCGCCAATCACAGGGCAGGACTCAAATAGCCAAGGCAGAACTCCGGTCAACTCCCCCCCCCCAAGTACTAAGATGAAAAAGTGTTTATGCTATCTAAACATAAAGAGCCCTAGGAGTATTTAAATCGTTGGGGCCCTCCATCCTCAAGAAGCTGCCAGATGAGAAGAAAAGTGAAATGGTGATATAAAGTGCCACGGAAGAAAATAATTCCATAAACAGTCCAAATAGCCAAAACAATTAGTGAACAGGAAATCACGAATTACATCATCAGGCTTGATGATATAAGAAAGAACCAAAGGTCAAACAGACGAGAACCTCAGTGCGATGTCATTAAGCACCATAATGTATTTTTCATGTAATTATTAACCTCAACATAGCCCACTTTTATGTATTTACTATGCCCCTATTCATACGAGGTCACGCAACCTGACAAAGAGAAATAACCCAAATATGTACTGACTGTAACTACAGGAAGTCAGTTATTCCAACATTGCGGTATTCTGTCTCGGTCAACACCCACCCCTCCCCAGTCACCATGAACACCAAAATCAGAGGGACACCACTCTGGGATATCAAGAACTAACACCAGAATATCACTAGACACCGGAGAAGCTGTTGAATTTTTCACCAGGAAAGGCAGACAAGGTTTAGAAGCTCAAGAAGTAACAGGACCAGGAGGTACTGAAACCAGAGGATCTCCTCATGCAACAGAGAAAACACCAAGAAGACTTGAAGAACACACTATGCATACAAAAATATATGCATGCATAGAAACAGCGAAGGCTATTGCTGGCTCAAATAAACGTCATTTGAGCCACATAATACCTTTAATACTGCAGCACAACAACCTACCATCAATGATAGTAAATACTAACTTTGCTACCATCCATAAAAATCCCACAAGAAGCTCTCCAACCACCTAAATACCAAACCAAGAACACTCAACAGAGGAAGGACCCCATAATGGAGGAGAAGGAAGATGAATCAATCGATCTGTCTGAATTTGCTGAACAAGATGAACAAGAAGAAGAGAATGAAGACTATGAGGAGGAGGATGAAGAGGAAGAAGACAAAGAAGAAGAAATAGACCAACAACTACAAGAAGATATAGAAACATCACGAGAGTCTCCCTTACCTCAAAAAATAACTCTCCCACCTCCAGTTTAACACCTCAAATCCAAACGAGAACCGAAGAGGAACTCCGTAAACTTGATGAAGAAGGACCCCGATATCATCTTGATAGAAATATCGGGAGGTTTGTCAAATGGACTCCTCATAAAGACAAGCAGGGATGTGTTGTCTGTACCCCAAGGACTACAATAAAATCAACTACACAACGGAAAAAACAAACAAAATGACAACTAGACACCTGAAAAAGAAATAAATGTAACTTGTTACGTCCTGGGATATATAAACACTGGGCTCTTTCTATTGGACTAGGTATGCGGCAACAAGCAACAACGGAAAACGCTAGATCCAACCCTTATCTATAAACCCAGGCAACAAACCACCCTAAACCGTCAAGAGTCCTGCCTGGACAACGAGGTATCCTATGACTCGATTACAGGGTGCACGCACTATAGACTGCTGATAGTCATGCAGGCTATATAAAAGATCACACAATTAAGTTGACTTAAAGCTTCAAGGAAAAGATAGATGACAGAATTAAATTGCAGAAACAATTTAATAACAAACTAGAAGAAAGTACATTTAACGTTACGTTAATTAATACAACTAAGCGGCTCGCTTGGTGTAGTGACTAGCGTCTCGGACTTCCACCCAGAAGGCCCGGGTTCGCGCCCACGCTCGGCGCATTAAAGATTTTTCACAAGCACTGAGTCGTTACCATCCCTCATGAGCAAAGGGATGGGGTAGTAGTACAGGACCCCAATGGAAATACGCCTAATCGGCCTTATTGAGCTATCCTTAGCTAGCTTAGCATGCGCTAGCTTTAAGAACTATTATTATTATTATTATTACCCCTGCGTGAAAGAAGGTGAAAGCAAACAGTCCTCAAAACATCGTACCGGTAGACAAGATGCGGGTTTCTAAACTGCATGCGGCTACTGTAGGATCTGATGCTTAGCAAAGAAAGTACGTTACGGATTTAGAGAACTCTTAACTCATAAGCAGGAATAAATACTAGTGATAGGCCATACAGTGTATAATGGCATAGGTATAATTAAATAAAGGCAGCAACTCGCAACATAACCACATACAGGTGTGCTTCTCACTCTTAGTCAGGCAAGCCTGCTCGACAGAGTCTCTAAGCCACACCCTGACTCACAATGCTCACAAAAACGGTAAACTGTGGCACAATAACAAGCATACAGAGATGATAAACCCCTAGCTGTTAATCTGCCAGGTGGCAGAGGTCTAGCCGGAAGGATATAGGCTTCGGATACCCGGGCTGAGCCACCTGCTCTAGCCTAGGGACGTTCCCAGGTCTGTGCGCCAAATTACTCTAATTGAAAGGGTGCTCTCTTGAGAGACTCAGATCGCAAGTATCTGACTCTCTCCTGGCGACCCTAAAACAAAAGCAAGACGTGCTAGCGCAGTGCTGAGTGGACTAGGCAAGGGCCCTCACGCAACACAACACTAGACACACAGGGACACAAACAAGAAAATGCCCCCAGACTCCCACGGGTATCCTAGTAAAGTCGTGCGGGTCCACAGGACTCGCACCAGCAGACTTTACTTAAAGGATCACACAAAGCCTCCCCTCCGGTCTAGCCCCTGCTAACCTGACACAAGAACACACTAGCAAGCATGAAACCACCAAATATGAGACAAAAAAAAAAACTTCCTAGGTCTCATTAACAATTACGTCTCTGCATAAGGCCCAAAATCCTATCTAATTATCTGAGAGCTCGTCGTTAATACAATAATAGATATAAGGTCTATCAAGGGGATGGGATAATTAAATAGATTGGTGAAGTAGTGGAAGGAAGGTATACAAAGTAAGAGAGAAAGTTTCTAAGTGGGGTTGAGAGGGATAGATATCAAGGGGGTCCGAAGGGTACGACAGTGAGGTGAGCTCTGAGTCTTGAATCTGTCTGGACCCCCCACTAGGCATGCAAAATACATCCCAGGCTTGGCAACACTCAACACAGTTGCCGGGTCAAAATCGTCTACCCCGTGCGTGAGTCAAAACTAAGCCTAACGTTGCCATTAAATGCATTTGGCAACATCAGGCTCGTCCCAAGCTAGACTCTCCGCGCGAAGCAACGTCCCCCAGCCGGTCTCTCTCTCCCGCTCGTCTCCTCCCACTCTCACTAGACTTACATCTTATATATTATAATGAAACAATCAACTATCGAGAATAAAATATACTAAGATGCGTTGGTTGAGAATAAGGGCAGCTACAAGCTATGAAACAACATAAGAATATCCCAGACATTAGTTACGTTGTCGTAGGATATATACTAAGGAAAAACCTGCCGGCCGCCTGCCGCCAGCCGGTTTCTAAACGGCTGGGCAGCCGACGCGCGCGCATGCCCGCACGTGGCTACTATGCAGAAACGTCACACCTCCCCCAAGATATAAGACCCTTGACTAAGTTCTTCATATCTAACAGAAAGCTTCTCATAGTACCACACACTGTTGCGACACAAGGCACTATATATAAAAAAAAAATAAAGACTGTTGCGCTCCACCGAGCAAGTTCAACTAACTTAGCGACAATAAGCGAAAACATTCAACTTAGATACTTCTACAACATCTTATACAAAATTCTACACGTTATAAAAATAAAGAGTTTTTATAAGTTTTTTTTTTTTTTTTTTTTTTTTCGGCTGAACTACAGTGACAGCCTATTTTCCTCCACACTCAACCCTCAATCCTGTGGCAGTCTAACCAACATCATCCACCCTTGATAGACAATCCGCTATCACGTTATCAGAACCGGCAATATGGCGTATGTCCAGATTATACTCCTGAAGCATGAGTGACCACCTGGTCAGCCTCATATTCCGGTTATGAAACTGATTCAAGAATTTCAGAGGGTGATGATCGGTATAAACCACTACGACTGGTCCGAAAGCAGGAACATATACATCGAAGTGCCTGAGCGCCAGCACTATCGCCAGGAGTTCTTTTTCAATTACAGAGTAATTCCTTTGTGCACTATTGAATTTTTTACTGTAAAAACTCACTGGATGTTCGATACCTTCATCATCTGTCTGTAACAAGACAGCCCCAGCCCCTACGCCACTGGCATCAGTCGCCAGCTGAAAAGGTCTGCTGAAGTCCGGGGCCCTGAGTATGGGGTGGGTACATAACAGGTGTTTCACCAAGGAAAACGCCTCTGCACACTCAGGAGCCCACCGGAACTTCTTGTCCTTAGATAATAAGTCAGTTAAAGGTGCAAGTACAGTCGAATAGCCTTTGATGAAGCGACGATAATAGCCTATCATACCTAGAAACCGCATGATTTGTTTCTTAGTCGTAGGCTGGGGAAACTGATCGATGGCTTTGATCTTTGTCTGTGGAGGGCACACCTGACCCATCCCCACCTCGAACCCCAGGTACAAAACTGTGGCTTTGACAAAATTCGCACTTACCCAGGTTTACCACCAAACCTGCTTCATTCAGTTTATTAAAAAGCTGTCCGATGTGAGCACAGTGACTGTTAAAATCCTTGTCGTATATTATGACATCATCTAGGTACACCGTACAGTTGGGAATGTCGGCTACAATGTCGTTCATTAATTTCTGAAACATTGCAGGGGCAGTTTTCAGCCCGTATGGCATAACATGGCAACGATATGTGGCACCGTCCACCACAAACCCACACACCTCTCGCGCTCGCTCAGACAAGGGCACTTGCCAATAACCCTTAACAAGGTCTATCTTAGTGAGGAACTTGGCTTTTCCTATCTTATCCACACTGTCGTCCACGCGAGGGAGAGGGTAGGCATTTGTGGGGGTTAAACCATTCAACCTGCGGAAATCTATACAAAACCGCACCTTGCCATCTGGTTTGGGCTGCAGTGTGACTGGGGAAGTCCACCTTACTGCACCCTCAGAAATCAGCCCACGTTTCAGCATATAATCCAGCTCTTCCCTAAGTGCTGGTAATTTAATAGGGGGAACACGGTATGGCACTGATTTAAAGGGCGGGTGGTCCCCAACATCGACATCGTGCACCGCTTGAGTAGTGAGGCCAGGATGCTCCGCGAAAACAGCTGGGTTTGAATCAAACAAGTGCTGCACAGCTACACGCTGTTGCTCAGGCAGGTGCAATATCAACTCGTGAGCCACTTGTCTAGAATTCCCCGCCCACTGATCCGCGGAAACATGACAATCCCAATTATCCTCCCCCGCAGCTTGACTGTCCCTTCCTCCTTCTCCACCACAATCACTGCAGATCAACACCGGGACAGTGAGAGGCTCGGAGGGGCGCCTCACATACTCTTTCATCAGATTTAGATGGCAAAGTTGGTTCTTTTTCTTACGATCAGGAGTAGCTACTAAATAGTCGAGATCAGAAACCTTCCTTACAAACGGATACGGACCAGAATACTTGGCAGACAAGGGGTGTCCCACCAGAGGCAGTAGTATCAGTACCTCCTGATCTACTTCAAACTCCCTCAGCTTCACCTTCTGGTCATATCTGTCCTTCATCTGAGCTTGTGAGCTCTTAAGGTTCCGACCTGCTACCTCCAAGCTCTTTAGCATTCTCTCACGGCTTTCAACTACATACTTTAGAAGCGAGCATGGCTTTGTGACTCCCTCCCAGATCTCCTTGACTATGTGGAGGGGCCCCCTGACCCTGTGTCCAAAAACCAACTCGTTCGGGCTAAATCCCAAGCTCTCCCCAGGTACTTCTCTCGCAGCAAATAAAACGTATGGGAGACCTAGATCCCAGTCCTTCCCATTTTCCATGCAATAACACCGCAACATACTCTTGAGAGTCGAGTGCCACCTTTCCAAAACTCCCTGACTCTCGGGATGGTAGGCAGATGACACCACAGACACTATCCCATGTTGCTGCATGGTCTGCTTAAACAGAGCAGAAGTAAAATTGGATCCCTGATCAGACTGGATCTGCTGAGGGTAGCCATAACGAGAGAAATAGACAAGTATGTTTTTGACAACAGTCTTAGCCATCCCGTTGCGCATGGGGTAAGCATCTGGATACCGTGTTGCTACATCCATTACAGTTAGTAAAAATGTATTGCCGGCACTAGTGGGGGGCAATGGGCCAACCATATCGATAACTACTTTGCTGAAGGGCGGCCCAATGACAGGGATGGGTTGTAACGGGGCTCTCGGGATGACCTGATTGGGTTTCCCAACAACTTGACAAGTGTGACACTGTGACACCCATGACACGACACTCGCCTTTAACCCAGGCCACCAGAAAAGCTTGCTCAGAGCTGCCTCCATCTTACGTGCCCCCAGGTGCCCTGCCAAAGGCACATCATGAGCTAATCTCAATAAGCTCTCACGGCACACCTCAGTACTACTAACTGGTCCACTAATCCTGACCCGCCATCCCACTTTTCTTGGGATCCTGATGTCTCCGATACAAGATCCCCTCGGACAAGAAAAAATCACCATGCTGCGCATCCCCATCGCTCTCCAGTTCGACAGCACCATTACCACACGCCCTGACTTCAGGATCTTCCAGCTGCAAGGAACATATATCAGCAGGTGCGAGATTATCCAAGTTCATCTTAAATAATTTATTTCCACCTCCAATGTCCCGCTGAGCCATCCTTTCCTCACGCTGCGCATAACGATGCTGTCGCAGAGTCTCTTCCTGCCCTGCACCTGCACTAGCGGTGACAGGCCCCGGGGCCTCTCCAGACTCTAACATAGGTGCCAATAATGAGTCACCAAGAAACACTGCCGGCTCAAAACTCTCCAATTGACCAACACTTCCCGTTTTCTTGTGACCTTTCCTCCGCGGTTTGATAGACTGAGGTGGTGGCTGCAAGGCTCCGGATGTCTGAGAACGCGTCACAACACACGCCATGGTTTGTACGTTACACTTCTCAACCCACTCCTGTTCCTCCCTACTAACGTCGGCCGCCTTCTCGGCAACGACCAAGGGTGAAACCTTAGAAGCAGGCACCGCAAAGTCGTTGCCGAGGAGGAGGTCGACGCCCCCAACAGGCAAGTTCTCTACAATTCCTACATCCAGCTCCTTCGCCACACCACCCACCTCCAGCTCCATCCGCACCAGCGGGTAGGACTTCGTAGCATTGATCCCCTGAACTACCACCACCCGAGCAGCGTTAATCGGCCTACCAGTAAAGTTCTTTAACAAGGTTTGAGAAGCCCCCGTATCACGCAATAGCTTAACTCCTCGCCTTTCGCCAGCCCACCTCACAAAACCATGCCCTCTATGACCCCCAAAGACGTCGCGGACAGGGTTCGAGCCTTCCGGACTCTTGAACACAGGCTGTGTCCCAACCTCTGACGAACTACCCTTGGCAAACTCAGAAGATATAGGCGACATCCCTATGCTGCGGGCCAATGACACAACCTTGTTTGGTGGCTTGTTCGGACAAGCATTTGCAAAGTCATGCAAAGTCATTGTGACATGCAAAGCACTCTTTACTCTTTGGTTTCCCTTGGGAGTGGGAGGTACCATTAGACTTCTTATACGGGACGGTATTTGGTTTATGTTCAGTTTTATTGTCAGTGCTACATGGTTTTGTGTATTTATGTGTATCAAAATTCTTGGGAGGGGGAGGGGTACGATCCTTTGCACCCGACTCACTCCTAGCTGCTGCTCCGCACCCTCGAATGAATGACAGTCGGCGGTCAGCCATTTCTGCTGCCTCCTGGAGAGTTCTAGGATTTTTTTCCTTTATATTTAATGTTAAGTCCCCGCCTGTGCACTTAAAGAACTGCTCCAAGAGAACCAGCTCACTCAACTCCTCAAAAGTAGCTGCCCTCTCAGAACGCAGCCAATGTCGTAGTGCATCAGACAAGTCCTAGGCGTGTTCTAGGAAGGGTACTATCCTTGCCCTTAGTAACACCCCGAAACTTCAAGCGGTAAGTTTCTGGTTGTAACTCATAGGCCCGTAGCACAGCCTTCTTTAGCTCATCATAAACTACACAGGACTCTAAAGGTAGTGCATCATATGCTTTTAGCCCCTTTCCTAGGAGTCTTGATGAAACTAATGCTGCCCACTTTTCCTGAGGCCACTGGTGTTCCTGACACTTCTCAAATCGCATAAAAAACTCAGTCACACATAACTCATCGAACACAGGAACTAGTTTAAGCAGGTGCGACAATGATTGGTCCCGATGTCTGTTACCTGCCCCAATATTTCGCCCTGTTACCTCCACTCGAGATCTCTCCAGCTCCCTGTCAGCCCGATACCTAGTAGACTCTGCCTGCAGTTCAGCCTCTCGTATAGCTGTTCTCTCTGCAGCCTCAGCCTGAGCTCTAGCAGCCTCAGCCTGCACACTAGCCTGTCTCTCGGCAGCCTCAACCTGAGCTCTAGCCTGTCTTTCGGTAGCCTCAACCTGAGCTCTAGCAACCTCAACCTTGGCCATCTCAAGCCGAAACAACAAATCTGGAGTCAACCCTTGAGGAGGGGAAGGTGCATTTAATGGAGAGGGTCCCTGTGATTGAATTCCACGCTTGCCATTGACCATCAACTTGGGGGTATGTACTAAATTCAGGCACCCTGACGTTTGATATGGGGGTAGAGTGGAGGGGGGCTGGGGACCGGGGCCCCCAGTCGCCTCTCCACCCAGGTCTCTCCCTTCTAAACCCAATATCAAAGTCCTCAGCTGATCTTTCCTCATGCCACTTAAACCCTGGTGACCCTGAAGACCTGCCACACACTTTAAGCCATACTTATTCAGCTTCAACACCCTGGCAGCGGTAAGGGGCACCTCTAAAAATCTTCTAGCCCCCTCCTCGCTATCGACTAGCCACTCCACAGGTCTTTCTCCCTCCGAGCCCGTATCGTGACCTGACCCATCACTGTGTTTCTGATTTATTAGACATGTTCTGTATACTGCAGTAATTATCACGGTTATAGAATGTGCCTTATCTCCTATGCAAGTATGTATATACTAATGTTATTTAAAGTCTTTAATGTGTTATATTGGTTGCTCCAAAAAAAAAAAAAATCTATGTCCACTGTATTCCTCTAATCATAAAAATCTCAAAACAAATGACCACTATATTCCTCTGTTCAGTAAATCCTATGCAAGGTCGCCATTTGTTACTTCCTGGGATATATAAACACTGGGCTCTTTCTATTGGACTAGGTATGCGGCAACAAGCAACACGGAAAACGCTAGATCCAACCATTATCTATAAACCCAGGCAACAAACCACCCTAAACCGTCAAGAGTCCTGCCTGGACAACGAGGTATCCTATGACTCGGTTACAGGGTGCACGCACTATAGACTACTGATAGTCAAGCAGGCTATATAAAAGATCACACAATTAAGTTGACTTAAAGCTTCAAGGAAAAGATAGATGACGGAATTAAATTGCAGAAACAATTAATAACAAACTAGAAGAAAGTACATTTAACGTTACGTTAATTAATACAACTAGCTCCCCTGCGTGAAAGAAGGTGAAAGCCAACAGTCCTCAAAACATCGTACCGGTAGACAAGATGCGGGTTTCTAAACTGCATGCGGCTACTGTAGGATCTGATTCTTAGCAAAGAAAGTACGTTTACGGATTTAGAGAACTCTTAACTCATAAGCAGGAATAAATACTAGTGATAGGCCATACAGTGTATAATGGCATAGGTATAATTAAATAAAGGCAGCAACTCGCAACATAACCACATACAGGTGTGCTTCTCACTCTTAGTCAGGCAAGCCTGCTCGGACAGAGTCTCTAAGCCACACCCTGACTCACAATGCTCACAAAAACGGTAAACTGTGGCACAATAACAAGCATACAGAGATGATAAACCCCTAGCTGTTAATCTGCCAGGTGGCAGAGGTCTAGCCGGAAGGATATAGGCTTCAGATACCCGGGCTGAGCCACCTGCTCTAGCCTATGGACGTTCCCCACTAGGTCCTGTGCGCCAAATTACTCTAATTGAAAGGGTGCTCTCTTGA